>JAVIAB010000047.1:80886741-81214241 GCA_032433765.1 Megaustenia siamemsis | reverse complement strand
TCCAACTCATACAATATCAAAATTTGTCTAATTAAAAAAAAACCCTCATTAACTCAGTGAGCTGAAATGATAGATAATAATACATGAACCATCAACATCTAATCAAGCAGTTTATTAAAGTGGGGGAAAATTGAAAAAATGGTATGGTATAAGCTTTACGTGATTAGTAGACGACACCGATTTGAACGACGTTTCGGCCCAAAAGGCCTTCAACAGGAACAAACAAACAACACGCACACACAGATATATAAGTAAATAAAACTAATCCTACATAGCTAACTAGTAACGAAACATCCAAAACAAAATAATCGAAATCGGTTAAAGAAAAGAAAAATGACTTCCCTGTGTCGTGGACCGTGGTCAGAACAGGAAAGGGCGAGTCACACGAGTGTAGCTGTAATTATACCCTCTGTTCAGGTGAAGGGTTCTAAAAATACAAGAGCGGGGGGAACGCTGTCTAGGTTACCTTGACTGCAAAGACACTGACAATGTCTAAAAGTATCTAAGGGCCGTAAATACATGCATAAACACACACAAAAGCGTGTATACATATATACACGTACAAAAAGACATGCACCTACTTATGCATACCAACATACACCTACATATACATATATACATACATATACATATATATGCATACATACCTGCGCACACATACAAGCATGTATATATGTGTATATTCTTTCTCCTCTGTTTTTTCACACTGACCCCGGTGTGTACTCTTCTGGTGATATGTGCGTTATGCGCACATTTCTACACGTATATGATTGTCCCTGTATGGGTGTGCATATGTATGGGTGTATATATATACACACACACATATATACATGCTTGTATGTGTGTGCAGGTATGTATGCATATATATGTATATGTATGTATATGTAGGTGTATGTTGGTATGTATAAGTAGGCGCATGTCTTTTTGTACGCGTATTTATGTATACACGCTTCTGTGTGTGTTTATACACGTATTTACGTGCCCTTAGATACTTTTAGACATTGCTAGTGTCTTTGCAGTCGAGGTTATCAGGACAGCGTTCCCCCGCTCGTGTATTTTTAGAACCCTTCACCTGACCAGAGGGTATAATTACAGCTAGACCCGTGTGACTCGCCCTTTCCCGTTCTGGCCACGGTCCACGACACAGGGAAGTCATTTTTCTTTTCTTTAACCGATTTCGATTAATTTTGTTTTGGATGTTTCGTTACTGGTTAGCTATGTAGGATTAGTTTTATTTACTTACATATCTGTGTGTGCGTGTTGTTATTTTGTTCCTGCTGGAGGCCTATTGGGCCGAAACGTCGTTCAAATCGGTGTCGTCTACTAATCACGTAAAGCTTTTACCATACCATTTTTTCAATTTATAAAAGTTACTGGCTATTGTTGAATGACGAAGATGGGTAAAGCGATGCAGACAAACTTACAACACCAGTCGTCTTCTAGCGGTCATATTTTAGTGATTACACAGCCAAACATGTCCTTGATATAACGCTCTTGTCTGGAGCTACTCTTTAGCTCTATATAATAAAGATTTGATTCTAATGTTTAGTCTTTTTATTTCTTAGGTGGTCAAATGTAGTGAATCCCTTCAGTATACAGCTGACACGATATATCGTTACCCCTCAGACTGTACTTGGTATATCTCAGTACTCATTCTAGCACGTGTACACCTAGCATTTCTTCCCCATGTGCATACCCAACATTCCTTCCCCATATGTACACTAGCATTTCTTCCCCATATGCATACCCAACATTCCTTCCCCATATGTACACTAGCATTTCTTCCCCATATGCATACCCAACATTCTTTCCCCATATGTACACTAGCATTTCTTCCCCATGTCTTAACTTAACATTCCTTCCCCATATGTACACTAGCATTCCTTCCCCATATGTACACTAGCATTTCTTCCCCATGTCTTAACTTAACATTCCTTCCCCATATGTATACTAGCATTTCTTCCCCATGTCTTAACTTAACATTCCACATACTCAAATCACATACGACTTTAATTTATCAAAGTCTACACATTTGGACATCATCAAGTAGCGTGTGAGATACAAGCCATGTTCGTCTTTTGTGAAAAGAAAAGATTGCTCCAGGATATGCTGTCATTCATTTATGAAGATTCTTCTTGGATCTTCTTCGACGAGAACTCAGGAACTTTTCTTCCATCATTTACATTTTTGCATTGCTGATCTCTGACACGGGTGTTCTGGTTGGCCTACTGTTTGTGTGGATAGAGACCATTGCTGATCTCTGACACGGGTGTTCTGGTTGGCCTACTGTTTGTGTGGATAGAGACCATTGGCTACAAAGTCAATCAACTGAACGGGATGTGTCAAAGTCTCGTTTTTCGCCACCTACGTATTTAGCTTTCTGTCCGTATGGTACGTTGTGTGCATAACAGTGGAGAATTACACCACCATATGTCATCCAACAAGCTTTGTGGTTATGTGCATTCTAGTCTAGTCTAGTCTAGTTGCTATATATTATGTGCATTCTAGTCTAGTCTAGTCTAGTTGCTATATATTATGTGCATTCTAGTCTAGTCTAGTCTAGTTGCTATATATTATGTGCATTCTAGTCTAGTCTAGTCTAGTTGCTATATATTATGTGCATTCTAGTCTAGTCTAGTCTAGTTGCTATATATTATGTGCATTCTAGTCTAGTCTAGTCTAGTTGCTATATATGGCCACTGCTGTTGCTGCTGAGGTAACGCCAAACGAGATAGGTCTTGAGAAATGCTTGCCAAGTCCAAGGCTGATGTTCTTGCACATAATAACCTACATTGACTCGGTAGTAACGTTGCTACTACCGCTGATCGCCATTACTGTCATGCTCTTCACGATCGTTCTGTCCATCATACACAAGTCCCGGTGGAAGAGCTCAGTGGCCTGCCGATGCTGGAAGTTTCCGAGCTGAAACCGATCAACGATCCTAGGTGGAGCTCAGTGCGAGCTAGCGCCCAGGTTTGTATGGCTAGGATGCTCTTTGCCTTGTCTCTATCTTACATCATCATGAACATACCCAGCCACGTGGCCAGACTGTACTATCAGATGCGGACTCAAGACTCAGGGGACATGAAATTTACATTCTCTGAACGTCTTATCCGGCTGATCTTCCAACACGTCAGCCACGCCCACCATGCCTGCAAGTTTTGGATCTTCGTGGTCGTCAGTAGAAACTTTACCAAGAACCTCAGACAAACTTTGGTGGACGTTACCAAGTATATATGTTAGTATATATAGTATAGTTATATGAGCCATGACCAGCACAGAAACGCATTAAGATATGAGCCATGGTTCATATCTTTGTGTATTTCCGTGCTAGCCATGGCTCATATCTTAATGCGTTTCTGTGCTGGTCATGGCTCATATCTTAGTGTGTTTCTGTGCTAGCCATGGCTCATATCTTAGCTTGTGTGTGTGTGTGTGTGTGTGCTAGCCATGGCTCATATCTTGGTGTGTGTCATGTTAGTCATATCACATATATTGGTGTGTGTCTGTATTAATCATGTCTCATATCTTTGTATGTCTGTGTTTAGTCATATCTCATATCTTAGCGTGTATTTGTGTTAGTCAAGTGTCATATTTTTGTGCGTGCATGTCTGTGTTAGTCATATCTCATAACTTTGTGTGCATGTCTATGTTAGTCATATCTCATATCTTTGTGTGCATATCTATGTTAGTCACATCTCATATCTTTGTGTGCATATCTATGTTAGTCACATCTCATATCCTTGTGTGCATGTCTATGTTAGTCACATCTCATACCTTTGTGTGTGCATGTCTATGTTAGTTATGTCTCATATATTTGTGTGTATGTCCATGCTAGTCACATCTCACATCTTAATGTGTGTCTATCTATATAAGTCAAGTCTCATATCTTTGTGTGTTTGTGTTTAATCATATCTCATATCTTTGTGTGTGCATGTCTATGTTAGTTACATCTCCTATCTTTGTGAGTGCATGTTTATGTTAATCATGCCACATATCTTTGTGTGTGCATGACTGTGTTTAGTCATATCTCATATCTTAGTGTGTGTCTGTGTTAGTCACATCTCATATCTTAGTGTGTGCGTGTGTCTGTGTTAGTCATATCTCATATCTTGGTGTGTGTCAGTGTTAGTCATGCCTCATATCGTTGTGTGCATGTCAGTGTTAGTCACATCTCATATCTTTGTGTGTGCATGTCAGTGTTAGTCACCTCTAGTGACTCGGGCAGATGATGCTCGTAAACTTGGGAAGGCCAACCATCTAAGGGCAGAATCCCCCTACAGAAAATACAATTTGCTGCCTTGCAGGAAGATTGAGGACAATCAGGGGCTAAGGAAAGCAAACCTGAATAAAATGCTGGCTGAAATCGGATGAACTGGGCCACTGGCGCAGAACACAGTGCAACGTTTTAACAGGTATTCAATCAGAGTGGATCTAACAGACTCTAATTATGATGTTCTGTCTGTGGGGTCGATCAATTCACTTAAACAGACAGCTGTCTTCATGTGAGAGTCTGGAATCATACTCTGAATGAGTCTTGATCACAGAGAGAGAGAGAGAAAAAAAAAAGTAATGACCTTACTCTGTATTATTTTGCACCAGTAGCAAGCAGTACATGCACACCAGTAAGTGATGCTACCATCAATGCACAATTAAAACATCATCATTAAATACCGTGGCGTATATGAGGGTGTAATTAATCATGTTTCTCAACAGCCCTCTTCTCTATATTTGATTATACATCGGTTGATGCCTAAAATGATGTTCTCGTGAGTTGTTCTGTTTCCCTCAATCTCTTTTTCTAGCAAATCTTTTTTTAGCTATCACTATATGTGTCAGCTCTCCCCTCTTCCTCTACTCCTATTTTTAATGTTGTTTGTTTGTTCCTACTGAAGGCTTATTGAGCCGAAACATCGTTCAGATTTGTGCTGTCTATTTATAACGTAAAGCTTTAACCATACCATTTTTTTCGATTTGTTTGTCATTTCTCCTTTACAATCAGCTTTACTGCAATTTCGTATTTTTGTGCATTTCTTTGCTTTGACCCCTTATTATTAATGTTGTCTCCTATCTCTATCTATCTATTGTCCTTTCGAGCCGAAACGGCACATAGGGCAGAACAACAATCTCAAAAACAAAAACCTTGCATGCCAAAGTAGCACATATTGCAGAGATCGCTGCTTCTAAAATCTATGGCTCTGTTTCCATAACAATACTTTTTACAATGACAGCTTGTCAAGCCATCATTGAACCTCCTTAGTCGCCTCCTACGACATGCCTGGAAGGTCACAGTGTCACTATTCTTTGCTTCCCTCATAATGAGGCCCCGGTAACACACGGGAACACACAGTTGCCTCCTGGAGACTTGATAATCAGCTTTCTCTTTTGACTTGTTCTCTTTCAGAAATGCAATGTTACACGCTGCTCAAAACTTCCCTCAGTATTTTCATCATTTTACTGTGACCTTTTCTTTTTAAAACGTTACATTAAAGACACACTGTAAATAGCGTTATTTCTTTATAAATGTCAAGGGTCTAGACTGAGAGTAGGCCTCTGTGTTTCGTCACCTGTTGCGACTCTACATGCAAGTTACAATATAATGCACTCATGGGAGATAATCGTTCACTATTGTCGTGTTTATCAACAAAAATGTTTAATTCCCTTTACGACGCCACTCCTCCCCCAGCCTCCTATTTTTTTTTTTTTAAATAAACTTAAACTCTTATTAAATGTTTAAATGATTCAAATGAAAAATATTTTTGAAAAAAAACAAGTTCGTAATTGATATCTCCTTTGAAAAGTGTGGACCATTTATTACTAGTCTGCCCTAGCATAAAAAGAAAAGAAAAACAAAATCTATGCCACTGCATCAATCATCATTAATATTTAAAAAAAAAAAAAAAAGGAAATCTTGCAATTACTTCAATCAAGTAAGCGCCTCCTAGCACCAGAGCTGGAAGTTGTCAGCGACCCACAGCTGATGGCTTGCGCCAGGATCGGTGAACCAGAACAATCCAGACCCTGCTCCACCTCTCCGCGGTGCCTCTAGTAACAGACTAACCTGTCTAGTCTGGCCAAGCGTGCAGGGATCGAAGAGGGAAGACAACCCGGTACTGAAAAATGTCGTGTTGAAGTCGGATGTGTTGGGCCGAAAGGCGCAAATATAACAGTTATACTGCAAACCACAACACAACGCAGACACGTCCACTACGTCCTTGTAAGGGCGGATGATGAAGAGGAATATTCTAGTCCACCATGATACTCTAGAGTACTTTAGTCATCGGGCGAACGCAACCAACCAACCAACCAACCACCAATCAAGCAAGAAAATATATTAAAATAAGTCTTATCATCACCACACAACTTATCAACGAGTATATTTATTAAGCTGTAACCCTATAAATCTGACTGTTTATTAAGAACTCCAGAACTTTTGAAAACAAATGCTTAAGAAAAATACTCTGTATACAATGGGATGCTACAAAGGACAAGAGGTAGGGTTCGATCCTAACCGACGACTTCCGGGTTCACCCAGCCTTAAATGGGTACCTGATTTTTTTCTGGGAGAATAGGGCGGCACGGGCGTAATACCGACCACATTACCCCAAAAACCATGTGCTCAAGGTCTGTAAAATGTATGGTCACTACACCATATTCTCTATACGCCACTTGGCGTGACGGGGGTACTTTACTTTTTTTTACTCATGGGTAGTTACTTATTCTTACTATTTTTGTCGATTAATTACACGTATTTACCGGTTTGTTGGTTTGTTTATTTATTTTACTTTATTTTCTCAAAGAAACTATTTTAATTCATTCGATAAATCAGTGTTTTTTTCAGCTGAATTTGTATGAATGTTTACATTTTAAAATATGAAATATGATAATAAAATATTGATGAAATATGATAAAAATATTATGAAATATGATTTTTAAAATATGATGATATTTAAAAAAAATTAGAAGTGACACAAAAACAACAAATTAATATTGTTTGTTGTGTTTGTTACTTGTTTAATTGATACATTGCTGTTCTTCTTACATCATTGTCTTTAACGTAAAGGCAACATAGAGAACTCTATTGATGTAAAGAGAGGAGTAAGACAAGGATACATCCTATCACCAAGCTTGTTCAATCTATACACTCAGCAAATCTTTAAAAACATTTCAGAGATACCAGGCCTAAACATTAATGGAAAGATAATCAATAACCTAAGATATGCTGATGATACTGTTCTACTAGCAGAAAATCCTAAAGATCTACAACAATTACTTAATGTGATAAACATAACAAGCAAAAAATATGGACTAGATATGAATCTCAACAAGACTAAAACTATGATCATAAACAAAAATAATGCTCAAAACCTATAAGTGGATATCAAAGCTGAAGGAATAGACCTTGAGATAGTTCGGAGCTACAGCTACCTTGGATATACTGTAACTAATGATGGAAAGTGGAAAACTGAAATAAACAAAAGAATAGGAAAGGCGAAAAGTAGTTTTAATGCTTTGAAAAATATACTAAATTCAAAACAAATAAAACCAGGGCTAAAACTAAGAATAGCAAAATGTTACATCTTCTCAACATTCCTGCATGGTACAAAAACATGAACATTAGACAAGAAAACAGAACAGAAAATTTAGGCCTTTGAAATGTGGATTTATAGAAGAATAGGATTGAAGGAAAAGAAAACAATCAACGAAGTCTTAAAATAACTAAAATGAAAGGAGAACTACTAAACACAATTCTAACTTAGCAAATGTTATTTCTGAGGCATGTTAAAAGACACAGCATCCTACTAAAAGTAATATTGGAAAGGAAAATACAAGGTAAAAGAGGCAGAGGCAGACCAAGACTAACATGGACGAGTAATACCAAAGAATGGACAAGTCAGCCTATGACAATATGCACTGTTAAAACAAGAAATACAGCGGAATGGCGCTCCATGGTGGCTAACCTTCGAAGCGGAGCCGGAACTCAGTCATGATGGTGATGATGATGTAACGCTAAATATAGTTCGATTTGTTTTCCTTTTTGGTTGTTCTTCTTTTCTATCACTCTTCAACGTAATTCTATCATTATCTCATATATATATATATATATATATATATATATATATATATATATATATATATATAACAACTTATTAAATTGCATGAAGAAACATACATAGAACAAATATGGATAAACACAAAACAACACATTGTTATTGCGTAAATCATTCTCTGGACCACAGGAGCATTCTCTGTTCGTTATATATTCGATTTGATTGTACCAGATTGTCAGCAATCATATTGCTTGTGCCTCAGACATAAAGTGTTGAAAATATGAAACTTGCATATGGTTATGGTTAGGTTTATGGCCTGCTCGAAGTCTACAAATTGTTACTTCTTCTTTTCATTGAGCTGATGATATGTAAAAGAGGCAAACCAAGACTAACATGGACGAGTAACATCAAAAGATGGACAAGTATGATATTAATCTTCATGCAAGGAGTACAAAACAAAATCAGTCCAGAAATGAGCGATGAACAGTGTGGTTTTGTTGGATGTAAAGGAACGAGCAATGCCATATATAACACAGAATCTTTAGTAGAAAGAGCCATAGAGGTGAAAACAGATCTTTACCTATGTTTCATAGATTATACCAAAGCATTTGACAAAGTTAAGCACCAAGAAATAATCAACATTTTACAAAGCATAAACGTAGACAGCAAGAATCTAAGAATAATAAGGAACATACACTGGCAACAAACAGCGGCCATAAGAACTGGAAACCAATTGGGATGTTTCAACAGATAAAACAGGGTGTTAGACAAGGGTGTGTGCTGTCATCAAATTTGTTTAATATTTATAGTGACATTATTTTAAGATCCATAAGGGGCATGCTTGGAATAACAATCGGAGGTTATAATATAAATAATCTAAGGTATGCTGATGATACAGTCTTAATCGCTAAGAGTGAAAATGAGATACACGAAATGTTGGACATTATAGTGAAAGAAAGCAAAAATAAAGGACTCCGCCTTAATAGCAAAAAGACAGAGATAATGGTAATAACAAAGAAAAAGATATCACCTCAGTGCTAAATAAAGACAAGTGGAACAATATTAAAATAGGTAAATGAATTTAAATATTTGGGAACTTTGTTAACCTCAGACGGAAGATGTACAAAAGAGAAATGCAGAATGGTTCAGGCAAAAACAGCTTTCCAAAAAATGAGGAAGATACTATGCAATCCATTTTTGACAACAGAAACAAGAAAAAGAGTTCTTAAATGTTATGTAGAGCCAGTCTTAACATATGAATGCGAATCATGGACAATAGGACAACAGACAAGAAAATCACTGGAGTCTGTAGAAATGTGGTTTTACAGAAGAATGTTAAGAGTACCATGGACAGCGAAGAGGAGTAATGAAGATGTTCTGAGAGAGGTCAAAGCAAAAAGAGAGCTAATTTCCAATATCAGGAAGAAACAATCATCATTTTTTGGCCATTAATGAGAAGAGAACAACCGGAATATATTGTAACAACTGGAAAAATTGAGGGACGAAGAGATAGAGGGAAGCAAAGAGAAAAAATACCAGACTGCTAAAGAAAATGGCTTGGCAGAAGGTCAACATCAGAAATTATAAATAATTGTCGAGATCGAAAGTTGTGGAGAGACATGATCACCTACGTCAGCAGGCTCTGTACTTGATGACGAATACGTATTAGTTTTCTGGTAATCGTGTCAAACAAGACAAATGAGATTATTGGGCCATGTTAAAAGACACAACAGTCTACTAGAAGTAATCCTGGAGATGAAAATACAAGGCAAAACAGGCAGAGGCAGACCAAGACTAACATGGACGAGTAACATCAAAAGATGGACAAACCAGCCTATGATAACCTGTACCATCAAAGCGCGAGACAGAGCAGAATGGCGTTTCATGCTTGCCAACCTTCGATGCGGAGATGGCACTCGATGGTGATGTATCGTGGTGTGCCGTGTCGTATATTTCTTCGTTTGAATTAATTCGCCAACAAATTTGAATATAGGTTAGTTAACTAGACTACAAAGGACAAAAGGTAGGGTTCGATCCCAACAGATGACTTCTATGTTCACCCAGCCTTAAATGGGTCCTAGATTTTTTTCTGGGAAAGTAAAGCGGCATGGACGTAATACCGACCATATTACCCCAAAAATCATGTCCTGAAGGTCTGTAAAACTTATGGTCACTATCACCATATTCTCTACACGTCACTTGGCGTGACGGGGCTCTTGACTTTTTCTTTTGTTGACATTAATATTACAGTTATATTTGTCTGCACCTCCTCCCGTACAGTTCGAGTGTCGAGAAAGATACAAAGTTCAGGTTCTCATCCTTTTGGCTACTTCACTCATTGTCAGTTGATGTTGTTGTAGCCCTTCTTTGCTGTTGTCTGACCATCTTACTTCGCGTCTGCCTCTTGCTTTTGTCCTCTTATAATTTATGCTTTGTGTGGTAAGGAATTGCATGGAATTCTTTCAAGTTGGGAAAATCAGTTTATTTGTTGTTTCTGTATGTAGCTTAGGATTGGTTCAATGTCTACTCTTTCTCTTGTGATGTCATTTCTGATTCTATCTTTTCTGGTCACTGCAAGCGCTTTTCTTTGACACCTATTTTCAGTTATTACATTTGTTATCGTTATATGTGAATGTTGCGTAAATACATTTCGACTAAACATACATATGGCTATATTAGTTCTATCCATCTGATTACACGCACAAATAAAAAAAAGGAAAATTAGAATGTTAAATTAATAAATTGATGAAAGGGTCATATAAGGTCATTTTCTTCTTGTCAGACGGTCTAGTGATTATTGTGTATTTTTGTAAGGGTTTGTTTTTGTCGAACAGCTTCTCTCGTGGCTAATGCTACCAATGTTTGACAAACACACGCGGTCACAGAATGAACAAGGGTCATAACAAACAAAGTATAAACACATGCATCATACATTTCGGCTGACAGACACATCGCTCAAGGATTAGAAAGTAGAAAAGTTATTACATGCATGTTTTGTATTGGAACATCTGAGAAAGATCCATTATCAACATAAAAATCAAAGTCATAAAGAGCTAAAGACGATGTTTGTTCGTGTTTTTATATTGCCATGACTTGTTTTTTTTTTTTTTTATCTCTGATTTTATTCTTTTGTTTAAATTATGTTCATGGGCATACGTCCGCGATTCATAATTGATGCTACGTGCTGTTGAAAGGTTTCCTTCAAACAAGAAACCCTGTTCTTTTCCTACGAACATCATAGATCAAATTGAATTTGACAACAAACATCAACTATCATGACTTGGCCCACATAGCGGATCCTTTAATTTGTAAGACGACATAAACCTGTCGTCCACGCCGCACTTGTGCGTGCAGGTCTGCTTGTCAGCATTATCAACAATCTTTTTTTGTTTTTTCAATACTTCCGATACAAATTTTACGGATCGGAACGTTTCGGCAGGGGTTGGGACAGTATGAGAAGGGTAGTGGCAGGAATTGATTGATTACTGTATTTATCTCCTACTGCGCTGATGTCACTATCTATATAAATATTTGTATTTATGGCTTTAAAAATAAGAAAGAGTCGGC
Organism: Megaustenia siamemsis; assembly: GCA_032433765.1. Lineage (NCBI taxonomy): Eukaryota > Metazoa > Mollusca > Gastropoda > Stylommatophora > Ariophantidae > Megaustenia > Megaustenia siamemsis. Next base: position 81,202,623 of record JAVIAB010000047.1, on the reverse strand, counting down.
ACACAGCCATTCAGGAAATACAGAAAGAATAAATGACACGGTTAGACCAGCTGGAGACAATGCTTACTGATGCCATGTCTTTCAAGCTGTATCTACAAGGAGAAACAAATTTGCGTTAAGAGACATAATTAAAGAAAATCTTTGGGCCTCGGTAGCCTAGTTGGAAAAAGCACTCAACTTGGCTACTGACTTTCGGACAACCCGTGTTCGATTCCCGCTGGACGTAGTGTGAATTGTACTCGTGGTTGGAAAAAAAAATACTCCCGAGGTCGACCCAGCCGCTGGCAGAAATGGGTATCAGGGATGTACTCTGGGAAGATGAGAAATGCCGCCTCACATCGTGAGTTTCGATGCTTGAAGCAACACTATCCAGAAGTCTTCGAACATTTCTGGATAGGCGGCCGAGCACATATGGATGGATACTCGCATGCTAAGACGCCGATTCAAGTCTCGTACTTTACCTTTACCTTTACCTCTACCTTTACCTCTACCTTTACCTTTACCTCTACCTTTACCTCTACCTTTACCTTTACCTCTCTCTTTACCTTTACCTCTACCTTTACCTTTACCTTTACCTTTACCTTTACCTTTACCTCTACCTTTACCTTTACCTCTCTCTTTACCTTTACCTCTACCTTTACCTCTACCTTTACCTTTACCTTTATCTCTACCTTTACCTTTACCTCTCTCTTTACCTTTACCTCTACCTTTACCTCTAACTTTACCTTTACCGCTACCTCTACCTTTACCTTTACCTTTACCTCTACGTTTACCTTTACATTTACCTCTACCTTTAGCTTTACCTCTACCTTTACCCCTACCTTTACCTTTTCCATTACCTCTACCTCTACCTTTACTTTTACCTTTACCTTTACCTTTACCTTTACCTTTACCTTTACCTTTACCTTTACCTCTACCTCTACCTTTACCTTTACCTTTACCTCTACCTCTACCTCTACCTTTACCTCTACCTCTACCTTTACCTTTACCTTTATTAAAGAGAATCTGCTGCAGCTTTACTGGTTGAGTATACCAGATGGTATGATGGTTGAGGATACCAGAAGAAGAAAGTGAAGTTAGACTTATGGAAGAGTAAAGAACAAGAAAAAGACAATAAGAAGAGGAAGACGAGAGAAAGAGGAGAGGAAAAATTCATAATTTGCTTGTTATATACCACCACGGTCTTTTCCATAGAAATGACGTAACATCAACAAACTGGAAAGTAATTGCTTCCACCTTTTATATAATGTCGTTTTTTTTCCTGTTTAGTTCAATCACCTTCTGAGTACAGTACTCACCAAAGTCGTTTATAGCAATAATCTTTGTCTCACTTGACTAGTTAACTGCTACCTTATCTCAAATTGTCTTTTATGTTCGTCTTTTGATTTTAAAAAGTGATATATATATATATATATATATATATATACACACACACACACACACACACACACGTGCTCTGTGCACACCGTGAGCGGTTTCACCCGGATGGTGTTTCTATACTGAGATTGCTTACGATGAATGAAGATATCGTATGACGAAGGACAGTTCAGATACGATCACTGTCTGTGCTAAAACACGCCTTATGACTTTTGACGTGTGCTGTGTTTGCCACGATGGGGATTGCAGATGCCATTCTTTGTTTGGATATTCTGTGTGATGTTAATTCCGATGACTCCACTGGCACGGGCATTTAAGCAATTATGGATTTCAATTCGTTTGCAGTGGAGCCTCCAAATAACCATATATATATATATATATATACATGTATATATATATATATATATATATATATATAGCTAATTTCCAATGTTAGGAAGAAACAATCATCATTTTTTGGCCATGTAATGAGAAGTGAACAACTGGAATATATTGTAACAACTGGAAAAATTGAGGGACGAAGAGATAGAGGGAAGCAAAGAGAAAAAATAACAGACAGCTTAAGAGAATGGCTTGGCAGAAGGTCAACAACGGAAATGATAAATAGCTGCCGAGATCGAAAGTTGTGGAGAGACATGATCACCTACGCCACTAGGTCCGGTACTTGATGATGATATATTTCAAAAACATTCCAAGTTGGAGTACTGTTCTGCCTTGTCCCATGGTGTTTACACTACAAACACTCCAAGTTTTGGTACTTTTCTGCCTTGTCCCATGGTGTTTACACTACAAACACTCCAAGTTTTGGTACTTTTCTGCCTTGTCCCATGGTGTTTACACTACAAACACTCCAAGTTTTGGTACTTTTCTGCCTTGTCCCATGGTGTTTACACTACAAACACTCCAAGTTTTGGTACTTTTCTGCCTTGTCCCATGGTGTTTACACTACAAACACTCCAAGTTTTGGTACTTTTCTGCCTTGTCCCATGGTGTTTACACTACAAACACTCCAAGTTTTGGTACTTTTCTGCCTTGTCCCATGGTGTTTACACTACAAACACTCCAAGTTTTGGTACTTTTCTGCCTTGTCCCATGGTGTTTACACTACAAACACTCCAAGTTTTGGTACTTTTCTGCCTTGTCCCATGGTGTTTACACTACAAACACTCCAAATTTTGGTACTGTTCTGCCTTGTCCCATGAACTTATGCATGAGTCGTGTAAAAACGTAGAAACCAACAGTTTTTTTTTTTAATCATGAAACAAATGTCTGTGCTGTTGCATGTTTTCTGTGATATTTGTCTGTCAATAAGAGCGCGGCGTTAGCATCGTAGGCTCGGTACGGGTATGATGGATCATACGTAAAATAGGTCATTTTCAAATTATTATTTATAAACCTATGTTGTAGAATAGTGACACTGTGACCTTCCAGGATGTCGTAAGAGGCGACTAAGGAGATTGATCGATGGCTTGACAAGCTGTCATTGTAAAAAGTACTGTTATGGAAACATGGAAACAGCGCCATATATTTTAGAGCAGTGATCTCTGCATTATGTGCCACTTTGGCACGCAAGGTTTCTGTTTTTTTTTTAGTTTTTTTTTGAGATTGTGGTTGTGCCCTATGTGCCGTCTTCGGTTCGAAAGGACAATAGATAGATAGATAGACAGACAGACAGACAGACAGACAGACAGACAGACAGACAGACAGACAGACAGACAGACAGACAGACAGACAGACAGATAGACAGATAGACAGATAGACAGATAGATAGATAGATAGATAGATAGATAGATAGATAGATAGATAGATAGATAGATAGATAGATAGATAGATAGATAGATAGATAGATAGATAGATAGATAGATAGATAGATAGATAGATAGATAGATAGATAGATAGATAGATAGATAGATAGATAGATAGATAGATAGATAGATAGATAGATAGATAGATAGATAGATAGATAGATAGATAGATAGATAGATAGATAGATAGATAGATAGATAGATAGATAGATAGATATAGATAGATAGATAGATAGATAGATAGATAGATAGATAGATAGATAGATAGATAGATAGATAGATAGATAGATAGATAGATAGATAGATAGATAGATAGATAGATAGATAGATAGATAGATAGATAGATAGATAGATAGATAGATAGATAGATAGATAGATAGATAGATAGATAGATAGATAGATAGATAGATAGATAGATAGATATGTTGTAGTGTTTCGATTGGATATTACATTGGATGTAATCCATTTGCGAAATATTCGCAATATTTGATGCAAGACTAACTTTAAAATAAAAAATAATAAAACGCCTGCCTATCATTCATATGTTTTGAGTCACATTGATTCTGAACGCCATTAGTCAAAGCGAACGGATTTTCCCAAAGTGACAAACTAACGTATGGAAAAATTGCTAAGTAAAACATTTCTATAATATATTAATAAACTATTACAATCTATTGTGATATTGAATTAGGACACGCTACATTCGAATAACTACGGAATTATTTTTTCTGGTTTGAATAGAATTGCATGACGCGAAATAATAAATTACTTAATGCCATACAATTTGAACCTGTATATACTATTTATTTTTTTGCTCATAATTAATACGTGCCGTATGTTAAATGAAATAGAAGAACATAAAAACAATAAGAGGGACCCCCTCCTCAAAAAATAAAAATGTGCTCAAACCATAACAATACATTAAACGTTTGAATTAAAGGCTTAGAATACAAATGCTTTTTAGCCAATGTTAAAGAATTGGTGATCGAATAATCTATAAAAATCTGAAACTTGTAGAAAGTACTCGTAGATTAGCAGTATCTACTTTTGTTCTGTCACCTCTAACATCACATCTTTCTATCGCTATGTCATCATCATCGTGTGCCTTCACCGCAAGGAAGGTTGGCTACCATGGATCGCCATTCTACTCTGTTTCTTGCTTTGATGGTGCAGGCTGACATAGATTGACTTGTCCATATTTTGATGTTACTCGTCCATGTTAGTCTTGGTCTGCCTCTGCCTTTTTTACCTTGTATTTTTCCTTCCAATATTACTTTTAGTAGGCTGTTGTGTCTTTTAACATGCCCCAAAAATTTCATTTGTCTCGTCTTAATTGTATTTAGTAGTTCTCTTTTTATTTTCAGTTGTTTTAAAACTTCATCGTTTGTTATCTTTTGTTTCCATCCAATTCTACCTATTCTTCTATAAATCCACATTTCAAAGGCTTCAATTTTCTGTTCTGTTTTCTTGTCTAATGTCCATGTTTCTGCACCATACAGGAATATTGAGAAGATGTAACATTTTGCCATTCTTAGTTTCAGCCCTGCTGATATTTGTTTTGTTGTTAGTATATTTTTCATGGCATTAAAATTACTTTTTGCCATACCTATTCTTTTGTTTATTTCAGTTTTGCATTTTCCATCATTGGTTATAGTATGTCCCAGGTAGTTGACATTTTGCCATTCTTAGTTTCAGCCCTGCTGATATTTGTTTTGTTGTTAGTATATTTTTCATGGCATTAAAATTACTTTTTGCCATACCTATTCTTTTGTTTATTTCAGTTTTGCATTTTCCATCATTGGTTATAGTATGTCCCAGGTAGTTGTAGCTCTGGACTGTCTCCAGATGTATTCCCTCAACTGTGATATTTAATTGTAGTTCTTGAGAATTTTCTTTGTTTATGATAATAGTTTTAGTCTTTTTGATATTCATTTCTAGTCCATATTATTTGCTTATTATGTTTATCACATTAAGCAATTGTTGTAGGTCTTTAGGATTTTCTGCTAGTAGAACAGTATCATCAGCATATCTTAGGTTATTGATTATCTTTCCATTAATGTTTAGGCCTGGTATCTCTGAGATGTTTTCAAAGATTTGCTCAGTGTATAGATTGAACAAGCTTGGTGATAGGATGCATCCTTGTCTTACTCCTCTTTTTATGTCCATGGGTGTAGAGTTCTCCTTGTTATATCTTATTATTGCTGTTTGCTCCCAGTACAAATTACATATTAGTCGTATGTCTGTGTCGTCTAGATTTATATCCTTTAGGCAGTCTATTAGTTGGTTATGGTGTATTCTATCGAAAGCTTTGGTGTAGTCTATAAAGCAGGCATATATTGGTTTGTTTACTTCTGTGTACTTTTCAATCAATGTTCTCATGCTGAAAATGGCTTCTTTTGTCCCACTGTTTTTCCTGAATCCAAATTGTTGCTCATCTAATTCAGTATTGATTTTATTCTGAATCCTTCCCTGTATAACTTTTAGTAAAATTTTTATTACCTGGCTCATGAGGTTTATTGTTCTGAAATCACTGTATTCAACTGCACCGTTCTTTTTATAGCATGCAATGAAAGTTGATGTTTTTAGATCGTTTGGTATCGCTATGTATATATTTTATAATTGATCGATAAGACAGGAAAATATTGGTTTTGTAAATTTAGCAAGTTTAACTTAGATTCATATTGTGCATTATTTGTTGTAAGTGTAATAAATAGTAGCTACATATACCACAAGCCGTCTCAGCTATTTATATAATGGTCTTTGTTATGTTCAAAGCATGATTGTTCCTTTGGAGTTGAGTACATGAGAGAATCAGTAATGAGAAATAAACCTGCATGAGTAAGATGTTTCTAATTAATTGGTAAGAAGGAAGCAAAAATCATTTGTAATTTATAAAACGGCATGTAAATATGTATTATTTTAATGTTTATTATAACGTTTATTTGTAGATGTGTGTAAACGTGACATGAAGACTCCGAACATAAACCCTACAGCATGGGAAGACAAAGCTGCAGACCGCAATCTCTGGAAACACTCTAAAGCAGGGGTGGCCAAATGGCGGCCCGCGGGCCGGATTCGGCCCGCCAGCCTAGTTTTCTTGGCCCGCGAAGCTCCACGGACTTACTTCATTTTTTACCCCTAATAGCGGATTTCTCCTGGTTTTAATCCGTGTCGGAGTTAACTCTTCTATCGTTCAAGAATACACAATTTGAAAATCTCTGTCAATTTCTCGCAACAGCTAGATTGGCAACATAATTTCAAATACACACACACACACACACACACACACACACACACACACACACACACACACACACACACACACACACACACACACACACACACTGCACAACTAATGGTGCCGACAATATTCAAAGTCTTTGCTTCGAGTTGGTACCGCAAAGTTGCTTTATTGTCAGTGCGGTGATAGCGTCAGATCTTTGGTTCAACATTTGTCGTCTGGACTTGTGGTGGCTCTTTCATTTCGCGGTAAGGGGTTAATGAGGTTGGGAGGGACAGGGGTGAGGGGACTTCGTAGCTCTAATTCTGTCTTTGAAGTTACATTCAAAATGTTTCACTGTTCGCCTTCATTCCCTTTGATCCCATCGTCTTGTCTTGTCCATAAAATGACTGCAACGTGTTTATTTGGTCACAATCTTTTGATTTCATTGTCAAACACAAGTCTGTGTATAACTGTCAAATCTGGACTTATTTTCGATAGTGGACCAACATTCTGTGACTTTTAAATTTGATGTGAGATTTTGTATTAAATCATGTTAAAACGTAGAAAAGTTGATTGTGAAAATCGCATATTTAAACCTGAATGGGAATTAGATTATTTGTTCATCTTCAATAAGGATAGTAAACCTCAGTGCTTAATTTGCGTTCAAGTGTTAGCCGTTTTGAAGGAATATAATTTAAAACGGCACTATGCCACACATCATCAAAACATGTATGAGAAACATAGCATTGAAGCTAGGAAGCTTTTGGTTGAACAGCTGAAGACAAAGTTGAATCAACAGCAAAGTATATATACAAAGGGCAATAAAATTAAAGAGTCATCGATCATTGCATCATATACAGTTACCTATGAGCTTGCAAAATCTAAAAAACCCTTTACTGACGGAAATTTTGTGAAGAAATGTGCGATTCAAATGGCAAAGGCATTCGGTCAAGAAAAAATAGCCAAAGAATTTGAATCTGTGCCTCTTTCAAAACAAACTGTAGCCAGAAGAACAGAAGACATCAGTCTGCAACTGTCTCAAAGTTTAAAATCTTGTATTGAAAACTGCTCATATTTTTCGCTCGCGATTGATGAAAGTACTGACATCACTGACACTTGCCAGCTTCTTATTTTTGTTAAAGTTATCCATGAGGATTTTACTGTTATAGAAGAATTGTTGAAAGTTTGCTCTTTGCATGACACTTGTAGAGGGACAGACATATTTTCTGCAGTTCATAGTGCCGTAGATGAAGTAGGTGGTTTTGGAAAGTTGTCTGCGGTGTGTACTGATGGTTGCAAAGCTTTTATTGGTTCAAATACTGGTTTTGTTGGACTTCTAAAGCAAAACAAAATTAACGTACCTACATTGCATTGCATAATTCATCAAGAGGCCCTTTGTGCAAAGTCCATAAATCTAAAAGACACCATGGCTACTGTTGTGAAAATAACAAATTTGATAAGAGGAGGACACCAGTCTTTAAATCACAGGAAGTTTTTATCATTTTTAGAGGAAGTAGATTCTAGCTACGGTGATCTCCTGCTTTATACAGAAGTAAGATGGCTTAGTCGAGGGAAATGTTTAATAATATTTTTTGAACTGAAGAATGACATTTATGACTTCCTGCGAGAGAACTTACCATGCTCCATTGATCTTCAACATGCACTCAAAGACATTAATTTCCTTCATAATCTGGCATATCTCACAGACATCACACAACATTTGAACATATTGAATTTGCAGCTACAAGGGGAAAAGCAAACCATTTTTCAATTGATGGGATATGTTGATGGTTTTATAAAGAAGCTGAATCTATTTAGACTTTCTTTGCAAAAAAATGATCTGTTCCATTTTTCAAGTTGTAAGCAGTTGTTGTCAGAGATAGAAAGTGCAAACTTCAGTAAGTACGCAGCTGACATTGAACATTTGATTTGTGAATTTGATCGACGATTTCAAGATTTTGAAATGTTTCGTCCGCAAACGGAACTTTTTAATAACCCAATTAAGTGCACAGTGGAGTGCCAGCCATAAGATCTTCAACTAGAGTTGTGTGACCTTCAGTGTGACCCCTTCCTCAGTACTGTAAAGGCATTAGGAGCTGACTTCTGGAAATTGCTACCAAATGAACGTTACCCGTGTCTGAGAAAATGGGCACTAAAGATGTGCTCTATATTCGGCAGCACATATCTCTGCGAGACAACATTCTCTTCCATGAAGTTAATTAAATCTAAGACCAGGAACAGAATGACCGATTCGACATTGCCCCATACTCTCCGAATCGCCACGTCAAAAATGGAAGTGGACTTCAAATCTCTGGTGGAAAGCTGTGACAAGTCACAATCGTCGCACTGAGACATTAAAGGTAATTTTAAAATGAATAATTAATGGATTTGTTACAAATCAAATATGTAGTCAAAGTGCAAGCATTATTTATATATTACTATATCGCATAGGTCCCTACTGTCATTTTTGACGATATTCTTAAGTGTGGCCCGCGGGTCTTGGCCTTGGCTTTAATCCGGCCCTCGGGCAACCTCAAGTTGGCCACCACTGCTCTAAAGGCTCACCTCAAACAAGAAGCAGACAGATTCATGGAGAAAGAGAACACACGACGAAAGAAAAAAAAAAGGAAAGAAACATTTCAAGGGGCGCTGAACAATCCATAGTCAACAATGACTGACGGAGGCTACTATGTTATGACGTAAATGGTTGGATTGTAATTTGAATATTGTTACCGATTTAGAATAGAATCGATCACTGAGAGTTTTGTATGGGAAATAGCCTAACTGTTATAGCATTTATGGCGATCTGTTGGCGGGCCGGAATGGTGGGGTTGTCGATTACTGTTGCGTCTAGGACTAAAAGCCACTGCAGTCGTCTCGTTTTTTTAATCAATCTCCCCTCCCCGCCTTACAGATATAGAAAACACTATTGAGCTTACTGGAAATCAAATTGGCGTGCCAAGGGTTAATAAAACACCGATTTAATATTCTCGATCGTCTACTATCCATTTAATCTGATGTCAGGTAGAAATATAACAAAGGAAGTGATTACTGTAATTAATCAATGTTGGTTAGACCCTGTCTTCCCGGGTCATTATCTCTATTGTTCTGGTTCTCCACGTGAAGTTGCTGACTAACTCGGCTCTGGTACAGTTAAAACTGGCCTACTAAGCCAGGCAGCCCTCGTTTTGCTATTCCAGTCTATATTTTGTTCTTCTTATATTAATTATTAATGTCTTAACATAATACACTGGGGTAATTATTCAATATTTAGACTTCGCTTTAAATAAATTGCTTTTGCGGTCAATCAGAAGAAACGGCTAGACACTTTCTCCTGCCTTGCAGTTTATGATTCAGTTCAGCAGCCTTCACTTTCTGTGCCGCTGGGCCTTATGTCTTTTGGCGTGTGCTGTAGCTGCTATGCTGGGGACTGCAGCTGCCTTTTTTTGTTCTGATCCTTCAATGAGATGAGTTTTTAATTGGACGATCTCACTGGCACGGGCGATTTAACAATTATGGATTTTTAATTCGTTTGCAGTGATACAAGGACCTTCGACTAACCATAACCATGATTCAATACGAGATGAACTGTGATCTTCTAAGACAGTTCAGAAGGGTGGATCTTTGACTCTTTGGATGAGAGGAACCACCCTGTGGAACCACCTTGAAGTATATTACTGAAATCGGCATTCGTATCATCCTAACTGCATGAGTTAACATGCAGTGGTTAAATTCAGCTTCGAAACTTTTATGTAACGTGAACATTTATCTATTTTGTGCATTTTCTCCCATTACAGATTTCTGCAATAATTGTTGTTGTTTTTTTTGCGACAATCTAGGAAAAGCATTTTCACATTTATAACCATTTCTGTCTGCAATGAGCCCGGATCTTATTTGTTACTCATCATCATCAAGTATCTTGCCTGCTGGTGTATGTGATCATGATTCTCTGCACAACTTTCGATCTTGACAGCTATTTATAATTTCTGTTGTTGACCTTCTGCCAAGCCAATCTCTTAAGCTGTCTGGTATCTTTTCTCTTTGTTTCCCTCTATCTCTTCTTCTCTCAATTTTTCAAGTTATTGCAACATATTCCAGCTGTTCCTTTCTCATTACATGGCCAAAACATGATGATTGTTTCTTCCTAATTTTGGAAATTTGCTCTCTTTTTTCTTTGGCCTCATTTAGAACGTTTTTATTACTGTACTTAGTTGTCTGTGGTATTCTCAACATTCTCTGTAAAACCACACTTCTACAGCCTCCGTTGATTTCCTTGTGTTTTAACTACTACCAAACAGAAAACGATATTTTTTTTAAAAAAGTATTATATAGTAAAGAAGTAAAGAAAATGGGGACCCTTATTCTGTACATATGTAAGATTGACTTATACCACTTCAGTGCTTTGCATGTACTTTATTCTAAATACACATGACTGGGTAAATAAACCATTACATTCAAATGTGAAATTCCCGAACTGACTTACACTTGAGAAATATGTAACGTGTATTTAACATTACACGGTTTTTGGTAGAAAGATAGTGGAAACCAACAAAATTTCGTGAAATCTACAATGTGATTTTTTATTACTAAATTTCTCGGCGAGTATATATATATATATATATACAGTACAAGGATGTTCGTCAAATCTTGTGAATTGTGATTACAAAATGCTTAAAGTTTTGCCACTCATTCGGTCTTGTATCTGCCCGCGCCGGGTTGATATAAAAACAAGGACTGTTCCGAAGTTCAATGTCAACAGACAAGTACAACCACTGTCTGTTCGTTCCTGGGGTATGCTTCAACAGCAGGCTCTACTAGCAGAGAAACACATGACTATGCCAATGGGGGAAATTAATTTCGCTCAGTATGATGTCCTAGGCTTTGATATGGACTATACGCTTGCAAGATATGAACTTGTACCGTTTTTCAATGTATGTAGGAAACATATTAACAACTAAACTACTTCAACTTCTTGAACTTAAACTTACTTAATATTTAATATTATTAAGTATTAGTAATTATTTAGTATAACTATGAACTATGTTCTGTCTAGACACTACAGTCTAGTCTTAACTTAGTCTTAGTTAAGTTAATAATTAAGTTAGTCTACTTAAACTTAGTTGACTAACTTTTAAGTTAATTATTATAGACTAATTTACTAATTAATATTAACTTGCTTGCTTGCTTGCGTTCGCCGATGACTAAGTTACTAAGACAAAGTATTCTGGAAGACTAGAATGTTCCTCTTCATCATCCGCCCTTAAAAGGACGTCAAGTCCGTTAAGTGGGCGTGTCTGCGTTCATTTGCAGTAAAACTGTGATATTTGCGCCTTTTAACCCAACACATCCGACTTCAGCACAACATTTTTGAGTACCAGGTTGTCTTCCCTCTTCGATCCCTGCTCGCTTGGCCAGACTAGACAGGTTAGTCTGTTACTAGAGGCACCGTGGAGCAGGGTCTGGATGGTTTTGGTTCACCGATCCTGGCGCAAGCCATCAGCTGTGGGTCGCTGACAACTTCCAGCTCTGGTGCTGGGAGGCGCACCTTCGCCTCCACTAATATTAACTAATTCTGGGTCTAAGCTTTTGCTTTGACTCAGATTCAAATTAATTAATTTTGTATTAAATTGAATTAATTATTAATTCATCGAGAGATTTGGTCGGACAGATGATTAATGATTAATTTATTTTTGAAATACTATTTACTTTATTATAGTATTTACTAATTACTGTGCTTATTGTATTATAAAAATTAATTACAAGGTTGCAATATTAATTAATAATTGTTATTCTTGTCACCAGTCTCAGTAAATGTGATGTGTTGGTGCCTGATATCCACCCTTACTTTCCTAATTTATGCATGTGTCACATGATGTGAGAGCTGGAAAATAACTAAAATAAAGAAATAGAAAATAGATTGGAGTTTGGATGTATTTGAAAACAAATGCTTCCGGAAAATAGCATGTGTGCCATGGCATTAACACTAATTTAAGACTAGTGCAGATATAAGAGAAATGACAAAGCTTCCAAAAATATCAACATTCAAGAAAAGACTGTGGCCATAATATGTTGGTCATGTCATGAGAAGTGACAACAAGAGAGTCTTAAAGAAAGCCCTCAAATAGGAACCAGTGGGTAAAAGAAATAGGGCCAACCTAGAGAAACACGAAAAGGAACACTGAGTAGACAGGCAATAACATTATGCATCTGATCTCTTACCGAAATTGAGCAACTCTCCCAGAACAGAGTTATTGAGTTATTTACGGGTCATCCTGATTGCACACTAAGCATGTCCATAGATGCTCAGATCCCCTCCTCAGCATGTCCCATAGTGCCCAGCGACTGATGACTCCATTTCTGTGTTGGTTGAAAAGTCTTATACAACAGAGATGTGTGATGAGATACAAAGTAAAGTCCCCTGTGCAAGGTCTGACACTTGATAACGTATCATTGGACTTAGGCCATCTAGAATTTCTGCCCTAAGTGCTGTCTTCAGCTCAAAAGGATGGTAGACAGTAGATAATCTCAGTCTTTCTATTCATTCTAAGTTGTGTTGTTTAATTAGTTTATAGTTGATTAATTTGACTAAATAAGGCAAGGGAAAGGTCGTGAGCTCAACACATCACAGTCTAAAGTATTTATTTAGCATTAGGGGCAAGTGATTAATTGCAAAATTGAATAGGACATTATGATTATATGATAAATTTTAATGCAAATAACATTGCACTGTGTATTCAGTCATAATGTACGTAATGTACATGACTGTATAATTGGAAGGGAATGTTCAAATAAATTTAATATATGCTAAAACAAATTTTCACAGAAATTTGATAAATGTTTTCAGAACACTGTCTGCTTGCTATGGACCAACTCATTAGTGATTGTTGACCTCTGTATTGTATCTTTTAAATAGTGAACCATTTCTGTGCAGCTGGAACAGAAACTACTTTTTCATTTATACCACTAGTTGACTCTGTTACTGAGAAATCTTGAACTGTTAGTACGCATCATAAACTCTCATGGTAACGTAAAAAGTGTTTCCATTACGAAACATGTGAGTAGTCCTAGGTTGCACTGGAGATACATTATTGGTGAGGAGATACATTCTTTGATTGATATTAATATGTCCATATTGGTGATTGCATTGGTGAATGGCATATTGCCATTCTTGGAGTAATATAGTTATGTTTTGGCCAAAGTGAAATACTATGTCAAGTTATCATAAGCAAGATCCACCCACTACATACAAACATAACTATCTCGAGAGGATGAGATTTAAAAGACAAATTGTGTTCATGACACAGGTTGATAGATGATTCAATGAGTATCTACACTTATATCATATATCACATATACATTGGTGTTGTATGATTCAAATGTAAAACATATATTATTGTGCATATTTGATAAAAATGTGTATTTTATTTAACTATATGCTGCCAGTCAGGCTTTCTTACCTTCACACAGTTTTGTGGCTTCAGTACCTGACCACCTCTAAAGCTTTTTCACTGTGAATTGTTGCCTTTTTAATAAAACTGGATGATTTGATTAAGGAGTGAAATTTGAAGGAGTATCATTTTCCTTCAGGTCAGAGGTTGTAGCAAAAGACATATAACCTTATTAGTGTTCCAATGAATATTTCTTACTGAAATAACAATACAAAAATGCATTTTGCAACAACGTGGAAATCCACAGCTTAACCTTGCATGACTGGTAATGGTGACAACCTAAAGGAAGCCATTGTCTTTAAGTAAACTGTTGTTAAGGTTTTCATACTTTTTCTGGGGCTGCAGGGAGAACTATAGGACTGAAGAACAATAAAGGCCAAATGGCCAGTACATTAGTTTTTATTTTTTTTTCCCTGATAGAAAACACTTTTGGCCCTCTATGATTTGAATGGCTGTCCAACCGATTTTGACAGCTACAATAATTTTTTTTTCCATTTGGCCAGTCTTTCTTGTCTTTGTCAAGAGTATGAAGTTCAAACTGCAAAATACAGTACAAGACTGGTTTTCTAAAATGGAAGAACTAACTGTGAATGAGGTGAGAAAATCTAATCAGGTAACAAATGAAATGAAGAAGATTCAGAAACAATCACAAGGGTGGTCATGCAGTGGACCTCAGAGTGAAGGAAAAAAAAATGCAGACCATGGACAACGTGATGAAGGGAAATGTAAATAAATGAGCATTGTAATGAAGATTAGGAGAAATGAAAAACAAAATTCTATTTTTTTTTTCTGTTCTCCTTTACAATCAACTTTACTGCAGCTTCACATTTTTATGCATTAATATGCATTTCTTTGTCTTGACCCTTGATGTACATCAGGGATGGCCAATAAGGTGCCTGCGGGCCACCCACGACGTCCTTTTTTTGGCGCACGGCAGATAAAAAATAAAATCAGGTTGCATTGAGCAAAATGTCCTGGGTAAAATTGATTAAAAATTTGTTACATTAACTTCTACCGTGGAGAAAGCTAGCTCAAATATTTCCTAGTAGTTTGTTTAAAATAAAGTATAATTATTGGTGGAAACATCTGAGGTAAATCAAAGAAGAATAATAGCACAAGTAGACCTATGTTTAACATTCGGAACACTTTAGTAGTTAGTTTAACGTCACCTTCCGGTCATTCCCGACCCATCATTTTTTTCCGTTTGATCATACTGCGATCAACTGAAACAAAAGAAGAAGCCGACGAATGGTTCTAGAACCGACTCTCGGTTCGGCGATTTCAAACAGTTTCCACCAAGAAATACTGTCAGTCACACACCTCCTCCTCCCCAACACATTCACCCCACAATTATTTTACTTTCAGTTTCTTTCTCTCCAATCCTCTTTTCATCAATCAAAATTATATATCCGATATGATCATTCTGATTTTGTCGAGTTACAGTGAATAGTTCCATTTTTAACAGGAAACAGTGATATTGTAACCTGTGTTTTCATTGTCTGTTGCTTCGGTTGTGGTATAATGTGAGCAATAAACGTCAATTAAATTAAAAAATCAGATTTTTTCATGAGAAATGGGAACATGATTTTTTTAATTTATCAACAATAAGGATAGCAAACCGCAGTGCCTTATGTGTTTGCAAGTGTTGTCTGTAAATAAAGAGTATAATCTTAAACGGCATTACACACAGCATCACGCCGCTAAATACAAGGACTACATTGGTACAATACGTTCTACACTTGTGTGCGATTTGAAGAAAAATGTTAGTGATCAGAAAACTGTTTTTACTACATTAATAACAAAACAAACAAGTTCCTTAATGGCATCGTTTGTTGTAAGCGCAGAGATAGCGAAATCATTATGTGACGGTGTCTTCGTAAAGCGTTGTTCTATTAACATGGCGCGTGCATTTGGGGAAGAAAAAATTGCCAGTCATTTTGAGAGCGTTCCACTATCAAAACAGACAGTCACTAGAAGGATTGAGGAAATAAGTTCTCATATATCTAGTAAATTAACGAGTGTCGTTACAAATTCCTCTTACTTTTCTCTGGCTTTGAATGAATCAACTGACATATCAGACACAGCACAACTTTTAATTTTCATAAGAACTGTTTCAAAAGATTTTATTATCAATGAAGAGCTACTAGCTTTAGATTCATTGCATAATATGACCAAAGGTCAAGACATTTATGACTCAGTTATGAAAGTTGTTAACGTTATCCATAAACAGACTTTCAGCAATAGTGACAGATGGCGCTAAGTCAATGTGTGGTACTCAAACAGGTTTAGTTGGATTATTAAGGAAGGCTGGAATCCTTTGCCCAACATTACATTGCATTATACACCAGGAGGCGCTGTGTGGCAAGATTCTAGATGGAGGATGTTATGAAAACTGTAATAAAGTGTGTGAATTTAATAAAAGGCGGGAATCAGTCTTTGACACGCCGACAGTTTATAAATTTTCTATCAGAAGTTGAGGCGGAATATGGCAATTTAGTACTCTACACACAAGTACGCTGGCTAAGCAGAAGGAATTGTTTGAGGCGGTTTTTTGCTTTGAGAAACGAGATAAAGCAGTTTTTAGAGAAACATGATACCAACAAAGAACTGATCAGAAAAATATCTGATCTACATTTTAACAGCGTATTGGCCTTTTTAACTGATATCACCCAGCACATGAATGAACTCAACGTGAAGCTACAGAAACGTTCCCAAACAGTCTCAGATTTGGTAGGACACCTAGATGGATTTATAAGTCAACTAAAAGTTTTTAGATTTGCCCTGGCCAAAGAAAACTTAATTCATTTTCCTTCGTGCAAAGAATTGATTGAGAAGCACAGTGACACTGATTTCAAATTTTCTGTATTAATGTTAGACAAACTATTGGAGCAATTCAAGGAACGATTTTCTGACTTCAGTGGTATACGACCAGAACTGGCATTGTTTAACAACCCTATGAAGTGTGACATTTTCCAACAACATAACACTTTTCAGTTGGAGTTATGTAGCCTCCAAAGTGACCCCTTTTTCCAATCAAGGATGGAGATAGGAGTTGACTTTTGGAAACTTGTGCCACCGGAAAAATATCTAGCATTGAGTGATTTCAGTTTGAAAATTACTTCTATGTTAGGAAGCACATATATATATGTGAATGCGCTTTTTCAACAATGAAGGAGATTAAATCATCACAAAGAAACCGACTCACTGATGGCCACCTTCAGGATTTATTACGAATATCATCATCATCTTTACACATTGACTTTAATGAACTTGTTGCTGCACATGAATGTCCACAATGCTCTCATTAAGGTTTGTTACATGTCAACTTTAAAATGACCTAACTAAAACATATCTTTGTTAAACAATATAAATAGCAATTTTTATTCATTTTTATAAATCAACTAGGCATTTTTAACTCTGTTGCAACAAAATGATTTATGTAAGCAAATACTGCCGATAAATAACAAAAATATTACCTTAAAACAAATGCCAAGTTTATTTGTATTGATGTTGTGTGTGGCCCGCCATTTGAAAGAAATTGGCCATCCCTGATGTACATTACAAGGAATTGCTGCTGAATGTGTTAAGTGGAAGAACTTTATTGTTGCTCTATAAGAAGCCATAAAGCATACTGGCAACTGACTGCTTTATCAGTCTGTGAACAAGAAGAAGAGTGTCTGCATGTGTGTGTTTGTATATAACTGGAATTAAATATTTCTCCCTCATGAGCAACATGTGCAGAGAAAATTTTCCTACTTAAAAGAAGTGTGTGTTTTTACCAAGAGTGCATGCTCTGTGAAGCAAAAGCTTACACTTTTAGTAGTCACCTAAAATATATATTTATTTGTATTTCAATATATTATATATTAAAACTCAAAACAATTTTGACAAATTCAGATGGTGTATGAAGGTGTGTGCAAATTTCTAGTGGAGCAGAAGGGTTATGATAGCTCAATTTTTCATGGTCTTCACGAGATTAAGGACTTGATGTAAGTTATTCATTCAAGTTATGACAGAAACATGTGATAAGGTGGTGAAATAATTAATCAGCCATTCTCTGTTTTAATAGCGTGATCTAGTTTTTGTATTTCTTTATTTATTGTGTTTTTTTTTTCTGTATGCAGCCATTAAAATACATTTTTGATTATAATTTTTGCAAAATAGTTTCATTTGTCTTAAATATGCATATACTTATAACAGGCAATGAAATTTGTATGCTCTTTTCTCAGGCTGCATTGTGTTTTGTTGTTGAGTAAATTAAGTAGAATTGACAACACACAATTATTGCAAGTTTTTTGTTGCTGCTCTCATTTATGCATCATGGCACCAACCTGTGGAACACAAATAAGACAGCGGGACTCAACAATAAGATTACAAATTCAAAGAATTAACCAATTGCTCCATTCACCAGAGAATAAATGAATTTGAAACGGGTAGACTTTGGCCCAATAAATTTGTGAAATCAACACAGTAGATGTATACAAAATGATTTAGCAAAAAAAAAATTCAGCCTGACAAGCATAGAATAATTCTGACATTTTGAGATGACACACATACACTTACACACACATACATGCACATACATATACAAGACAGGATGAGGGAAACATGAGATAGATTTTGCCTGACAGAAGACTGTGCAGAAAGCTGCAATGCTGTGTATAAAAATAGAGTGCCCGTGTGTTACTGGGGCCTCATTATGTGGGAAGTAAAGAATAGTGACACTGTGCCCTACCAAGCATATTGTAAGAGGCGATTAAGGAGGTTGATCGATGGCTTGACAAGCTGTCATTGTAAAAAGTATTGTTATGGAAACAGAATCATAGATTTTGGAAGCAGTGATCTTTTCAATATGTGCCATTTTGGCACGCAAGGTTTCTATTTTGAGTTTGTAGTTCTGCCCTATGTGCCATCTTCGGCTCGAAAGGACGATAGATATGTATAAAAATGCAGAATTCATGATCAATCCCAACAGGAAGATGTTGTGTTTATTGAACAATCAGTTAGACAAAGTAGATGCTCCTCACATTTCCCATAAATTGGTAAAGCTTGGAAGCTAGGGCAGATTAAAGTATTTCAGAGTAAATTTTGAGTGACAGTGTCAGAGGTGCCAGTTGAATGGTCTGGTTAAATCTGAGATGAAGGAGTGTGAATAATTCTGAGTTACACTAAAGGCACTCCCACATATGCTGAGATTCCTGTCATACAGAGCTATCTGCTCAAATAAAAGCATACATGTACAGCATCATTGGTTTCAGAAAAATCCCCTTTATGACAACAATATCAAGAGAACAAAATTATTAAGGAGAAAGATAAAGGTAAAGGTAAAGTACGAGACTTGAACCGGCGTCTTAGCACGCGAGTTTCCACCCATATGTGCTCGGCCGCCTATCCAGAAATGTTAGGATATTTCTGTATAGTGTCGCCTCAAGCATCGAAACTCAGATGCGAAGCGACATTCCTCACCTTCCCAGGATAATACCCTGGTACCCATTTCTGCCAACGGCTGGGTCGACCGTGGGGGTATTTTTTTTGTTTTTTCCAACCACGAGTACAATTCACACTGCTTCCAGCGGGAATCGAACACGGGTTGTCCGAACGTCGCTAGTCTAGTCAGGTGGTTTTCCCAACTAGGCTACCGAGGCCCCCAGGAGAAAGATATCAAAGATTACACTAGCAGGAAAGATTGTTGAGCAAGAAAATTGGAGCTATTTATCAAAGGTTAATGCTGGAGAAAACAAACCACTTTACTAAATAGTTTAATATTAGCTGCTAATCTCAGAGAATACCACAAAATATGATGCTGTGGTATTCACAGATGGAAGACATGGAACTAAGACGACCACTAACTTGAATATTATAATGAAGACTGGTGTGTTGACTGTGGTTCTGAGGTCATTATCAGTCAGATACTTCAGTAAGAAGGACTGTAATGGTGTCAACGAAACTGCAAAAATGTCAAATTGGATGCAAAATGAGTGGATAAAAATTAAGTTGTTGTAAGTTTGAGGTGTAGGTGTTGCAGTGCACAACAGGAGTCACTTTAATGCATAATTTTCATTGTCTTCTAAGCGATCTGAGAACCTATGGGTTTTCTAAAGTGCAGATCAATTCTACAGCATAATCAGTCAAGCCTATACTACATTACAATCATCATCATTGCATTCCAGACCCATCCATAGTTGCTCCAATCTCAAAATACTGAGAACCATCAAGGAGGACATTGACCTATGTACATGAACTCTGTTACATGGCCTGGGAACCATAATCAGTCAGTTTATCTTTAAGAAGTAAATATATCTTTAGCTATATGTTATTCTTCTCATCTTCAAGATGATGGGGAAGACATGGAATGATCTTAAAAGAATTGAAAAAAAACAGAACGACTTGGAAAGTGTTTGTTGAAGACCTATGCTCCACTGGGAGCTAAAAGGTAGAAGAGAGATATGTTATTGCAGCTTGTCTTCCGATAATTCTGATATATTTTTCAGCCAAGGTAATAAATTGTGATCGTGGTTGAATCACAGCCAGACACTCTCCACTTGTTGGCTTAGTTGGAGAAGGAATTAACAGTCAGGAAAAGCATGGGCCTCCAAATGTTGCAAACTTCTATGGTGAAAAAATGTAAATACTTCACTCCTTTATATGCTATGAGACATTCATCCAAGATTTTACAAGTCTGTAATTGGGATTTTTTTTTTTTTTCAGCTACAAAGGCCTTATAGTTGATTTTGAAAAGGGCAATATTTTGAAGCTTGGTCACGATGGGGTTATATTGAGGTAAATAAACTTGACTCTTAACCTTGATTTATAAAAAAAAAATGTTGTCTTTGTATTTGTTAGAACCCATTGCAAATTTATGAAATCTAAAGATAAACAAGAAGTCTTTCCATCTGTTTACAGCATTTAAATTTTGAAAGCTGGATAAAAAATAAATGTGCATAAAATAAAAGAATGAAACATTCAATACAGAAAGAATAGTTCTAAACAAAAGATTAATTCACATATACTTAATGCAACTTAGATGTATGTTAACTTTGTTGTAAGATAAATGGTACTTGTACCTTGTAGTGGTTATAGAATATAGTGTTATAGAATATAGTGTTAGTACCATTCATATCCATATCTTTCTATGACCATCAACACTTGCCAGAGATCTGGTCATCATTACATCATTTAATGCTATTGAGTTCCCAAGCTATGAAATAAGAACCCTTGTCTATGTCATACACTGACAAAGTGAATCAGAGATCAAAGTTCAGTCCATGTGAAGCCTGGAGTGTCAAATTTTGAGTCACAGAACTCAGGTGGCAAGCGTGCATAGGCGTTAGGTTGGGAAGCCTTCATTAATCAGTCTGTGATTTGTTTCACTGGAGACAGATGTGTTTTCACACTTGTGGAGACAATATTTCATTTGAAGCAGATTTAGTTCTTGGATTGAGTAGACCTTCTATAGCTAGTAGTGAACTGTGCCAGTGCCTTACTAGAAAATCCTTACTCTGATGGCTTACTTAGAGAGTGAATCATTGTGACACGTTAGATGTAAACTGTGTTCCAAACCTGGATTTGACTTGAGACAATTATGAGTATCAATTAGTTAATATATAACAGTAGAGTATTTGGGAAAGGAGGGTACCATAATAAGCATCTAACTCCTAACCTTTATGATTCTAGTGAATTATTATGTTCATACACATGGATCTATGCCCTATAGGCCGGACACAGCTCAAAAAGTCAATAAATAAAGATGCTAGTGTAGATATTAAATAGTAAGAAATTGACCAGAGTACATTAAACATGGACGATTATTGTACTTGAGGAATTATGTGGCTGCTGTGCATATATTAATAGACATTAATGTCCACATTCATCTGCTTGTCTCTCTATCACTAATACACTGACTATACTCTGTATATATCATGCACCATGTGGCCCAGGTTTCACATGTAATATCCAAATGAAAATGTGGATTGCCTAAACTCACAAACATAAAAGCCAATATGTGGATGGCCTAAACTCACAAACATAAAAGCCAATATGTGGATGGCCTAAACTCGCAAACATAAAAGCCAATATGTGGATGGCCTAAACTCGCAAACATAAAAGCCAATATGTGGATGGCCTAAACTCGCAAACAAAAGCCAGTCACTTAGAACAGCCAATCATGTTCAGGGCCTACATGGTAATGTAGCCCAGCACTAACACAACCAGGCTGTCTTGCTTTCCTAAGAAAAATCTCTTATTCCTTTTTATAAAAAGCAAGGTGAGCCCACAAAGCCAAGTTATTTGGGAATATTTCAGCACAGCTGAGAACCAAACCCAGACACACCAGCAGATAAGTGCCATTAGGGTTTCATTTGATCGTATACTAGAAATGTATTTGATGTTATTAGTGAGATTTTCTTTGTGCTCACATTTAATTCAAGATACCTTCATGGCTTCTTTAGCACTGTCCATGATATTCTCAACATTCTTCTATAAAACTGTCTTTACAGCATATATCCCATTTCTGGGGTCTGGTGGGTGTGAACTTATAGGACTTGGGAATAAAGCCATTTGTCCAGTACAATTGCCATGAGATGTTACGATAGAAATACTATTTTTACTCAACTGAGATTTGAGCCTAGTTTGTAGCTGACAAGTTATATTATTCTATAAAACCACACTATTTCTCATGTCTCCAGTGATTGTCTTACTTGTTCTTTAATTGTGCATGACTCACTTCTCTATGACAGGACACAACTTTTAGGTACTCTTTTCTAAGACAAAACTTTTGCTGATAATCTTCAAGCATTTTGAAAAAAGAAAATTCTCAAGACCTACAATTAAATATCAAAGTTGAAGGAATACATCTAGAGACAGTCCAGAGCTACAACTACCTGGGACATACTATAACCAGAGATGGAAAATGTACAACTGAAATAAATAAAAGAATAGGAATGGCAAAAAGTAATTTCAAATCCATGAAAAATATACTAACATCAAAACAAATAACACCAGGGCTGAAACTAAGAATAGCAAAATGTTACATCTTCTCAATATTCCTGTATGGTGCAGAAACATGGACATTAGACCAGAAAACAGAACAGAAAATTGAAGCCTTTGAAATGTGGATTTATAGAAGAATAGGTAGAATTGGATGGAAAGAAAAGAAAACAAACGAAGAAGTTTTAAAACAACTAAAAATGAAAAAAGAACTACTAAACACAATTAGAGCAAGACAAATGAAATTTTTGGGTCATTTTAAAAGACACAACAGTCTAATAAAAGTAATATTAGAAGGGAAAATACAAGGTAAAAGAGGCAGACCAAGACTAACATGGACGAGTAACATCAAAAGATGGACAAGTCAGCCTATGGCAATCTGCACCATCAAAGCAAGAGACAGAGTGGAATGGCGCTCCATGGTAGCCAACCTTCGATGCAGAGAGGGCACTCAATGATGATGATTTTGAAAAAATGTGTGAATAAAATGTTTGCTGATTTTGTTGTTAATTAGTTGGGATCAACCTGTTTTGTATAGGGCAACCCATGGAACCAAAAAGCTTTCACAGATTGAGATTGAGACTGTGTATCCAAGCAGAAAATTTTCAGACTATGAAGCTTTCAAACAGGGAATGAAAAGTACTGATGGCAGTAAGTATTTTCTGTGTAAGGTCTTCTATGATCACTTTTTAGTGAATTGCATTGCTCAATGTTTGCACTATATGATTTATTATATCAATCTCCTTCATGTATTTGTTCTAAACTTGCTTTATCTTGATTATACTGCAAGGTAGTAGTTGTTTGTAATCAGAAAGGAAATTCATATATCAATTTTTAATTGTTTTAAAATGTAAATTCTATTTCATTTTTTGTGACACTATGATCATGCATCTTTTCCCTACCAGAGTGGAGGTTTTTTGAAAATTATTTTGACCTCCCTGGATTGGCAGCCTTTGCTAAAATAATTGACAACATCAGAGAACAGGTAAACTTGCACTCTAACCATTGAGTTGTATTGTTGATGGGTTGTTTCTCAGCATTTCATATTTATATTGTAATTATGAGTTTTCTATGAGAGGTTTAAAGTTAAGATTTCTACTAAAGTACTGCTTTAGCCATCAGTGTGAATTACAGTGTTAACTTCTTTCTTTCTGTCACTCTCTGTCTCTCTCTCTCACTTTCTTTATGTCTGTCTCTCTTCTCTCTATCACTCTCTGTGTCTCTCTGTCTATATCTCTTTTCCCTCTCTTGCTTTCATGAAATACCCAAGTTGAATCCTACAAAGAGCAATCAGGTATTTTTTTTTTTTACCTGTTATTGTGCAGATAAGATTAGGTGCAGAGCTCTGTTTGTAATGGACAATACTTCATTGTTCCTATGTGAAAGTTAAAAACACACGAGCTATTGTTTGAATTAAAAATAGCAGGCTTTAATATCTTTCATGACACAGTTGTAACAGTTAAAATGCTGTTAGCTTATACGAAATATGTGTGTTGATACTCATATTTTTCTTTAACTATCAGCATACATGTGGGTGGTGTAGTCACAATCTGCCAAGTCACTCTACCCTCAGAAAAAATCTCGGATGCAAATCATCAAAAGCTGGGTAACACACCACAACCATGTTGACCAGGAAAAATACTCTCTCCAATCTAGACACCAAACCTAGACTGTGTGGTCAACAGACCAGTGCACTAATTACTTGACCACTACCACCACCACCACAACTCAGTAATTTAACCTTTGACATGATACCTATCTGTGACTCATGTGTTTATGATTACATAGTAAAAATTACTACCACTTTATTGTAACATTAGGAGCTCTAAAAATAGTGTTTTCTTTGAACTTTTGACACACAACTGTGTGTTTAACTAGGACAGACACAGGTACTCAGATTTCCTGTCTCAGTTTGGGGGAGGAACACGAATTTGTTGAAAATTGAATTTTTTTTTTTAAGGGGTTAGCATTATACTAGAATATATCTCACACAATAAAATAAAAGAATCTAATACCAAGGGAAACAAATCCAACACTCGGGGTCACCGGAAATAGTAATTAGGAGGGGGGAGGGGGGGGGTGGTTGTTGTTAATGTTTCTTCTTCTTTCCTTCATCATCTGCCTTTCAGCGTCGAGGGGAGATATAATTTGCGGTCTTTTGCTCTTCTGTTTGCCTCTGCTGCTGTTATGCTTCCTAGTGCTTCTAATATTCCATCGACCCATCTTTTTCGTGGTCGACCCTTGGGTCTGGTGTTCTCACAACGTTTGTTGAAGGCTCGTTGTGTTGTGTTTTGATCTTTCTGCCTAGTCACATGGCCAAACCATTTTATCTGTTGTTTCCTTATATATTCTATGGCGGGGGCTATTCCTAGCTTTTTTCTCAGTTCTTCATTTATGATCTTATCTCTCAGACTGTTTCCTATCATTCGTCTAACACATTTCATCTCTGTAGAGGTTATTTTTCTTATTGTTCTTGCATCTAGGGTCCAGGTCTGGCATTGGTAGCACAACGTTGGGATGAAGATTGTATTGTATAGTGCTCGTTTTGCCTCCAGAGTTATTTCCTTGTTGGACAATAGTGGTGATAACTGTCTGATGATTTGACAAGCTTTGTTGCATCTTGATTCTATCTCTGCTGTTTGAGAATTATCGTTTGTCATTAGACTTCCTAGGTATTTGAATTCCTCTTCTTGTTTTAGTTGTCTGCCTTCTATAGTTATGTTGATGTTCTGTTTATTTTTGGCGACATTCATGACTTCTGTTTTGTTGATGTTGATTTTCATGTTGTATTTTGTGCCTGAGATGTTGAGTTTGTTTAAGTGTTCTTGTAGGTCTTCTATTGTTTCATGTGTTAGTGCCTGATCATCTGCAAATAGAAGCTCGTTGATCTCCTCTGTCTCTGATGGGTTGGCTAGCTTGCATATGTGGTCCATGTATGTAATAAACAGTAGGGGGGATAGTACGCACCCCTGTCTTACACCTGATCTAACTTCAAAGTGGTCTGTGTAGCGTGCTGCTGTTCTGACTCTGCAGCTGCTGTTTCTATTTCTTAAACAACAGTGTTGGGCTGAAAGGCGCAAATATCATAGTCATACTGCAAACCACAACACAACGCAGACATGCCCACTTAATGTCATTTTCAGGGCGGATGATAAAGAGGTATACATACACCTTTGGTCATCGGATGAACACAAGCAAGCAAGCACTGAAGCAATTCACATTTCTTGTATTAATTTATTGCACATATTTTATACTTTTGACTGTTTATCTTTTAATTTTTTCATCAACCATATAACTTTTCATTGAGTAGTTGAAATGTTCATTAAAATATTAATAAATTTATTTGGAAAAAGTTAAATAAAAAATGAAATGAAATAGAGGGTAATGTTAATGTTTTAACATTTTTTTCAAGAGATTAATTGAGGATAAATGTACATATGAACATATATGGGCAGATGTGTTGTCTTCACTGGAGGATTTATACTTACCTGCACATTTTTCAGGTAATCATTATGAAAAGTTGTATATCTTTCTATAATGCATGATATGGTTCTTATGAATGGGTTAATGTATTGTGTGAATAGATTGTAGGATCTAATTCATTATCTTCTAGATGGACCTATAAATGCTCAATTCTGTCAGCACATCACAAAGGTATGCTTGTTGATGGTTCCTGTAGCTTGCTGGTTAAACAGCATCCTTTTAGACTGCACTCTATTCCATGTTTGCTTGTGCAGTGGTGGGTAATAATTTTTATATAGTCACAGAATCAATAATATTTAATTTTGTCTCAGCTGGATAGGTGACTACTGTTTATCTCTTGCTTTAGGCATTCTCCTTCTTTGTTCTCCTGTTGACTATTACTTTTTATCGTCCCACCTTGAAAGAATATTATGTGCTCATAAATGCGCTGTATCGTGGTTTATAGTAAAAAAAAAAGTACCCCCCTCACGCCAAGTGGCGTATAGGGAATATGGTGTTAGTGACCATAAATTTTACAGACCTTCAGCACATGGTTTTTGGGGTAATGTGGTCAGTATTACGCCCGTGCCGCTTCACTTTCCCAGAAAAAAATCCGGTTCCCATTTAAGGCTGGGTGAACCCAGAAGCCGTCGGTTGGGATTGAACCCTACCCCTTGTCCTTTGTAGTCCAGTTCACTAACCACTTAGCTAACGCGACTCCCTATCATGTTTTATAGTAATCTACAATATTGTGCATGTCAGCCCCAACACATCTGTCATACGCATGGCTTTTTTAAGTACCAGTTTGTCCTCTCTCTCTCTCTCTCTCTCCCTCTCTCTCTCTCTCTCTCTCCCTCCCTCCCTCCCTCTCTCCCTCCCTCCCTCCCTCCTTACCTCTCCTTCTCCTTCTCCCCCCTAGTCACTTGGCTAGACTGGTTAGTCTGTTGCTAGATAGATGTGAAGATGTGTAGTACAATCTGGAAAATTCTGGTTCACTGATCCTGGCTCAACCAGTCAAGTATGAGTCACTAATTGCTTTCAGCCCTTGTACTAACAGGTTGTTTTCCCACCCCACTTCTTTAGGAATAATGTTCTTACTTCAATACTTTCAAAAATAGCCAGCTAGATCATAAACAACAGATAAATTGGTTCGACCACATAACAAGACAAAAAGAACTAACAATGACTCAAAGAGCCATAAATAAACGCTACGAAAATGCCAGATTAAGAAGAAGACTGAGAAAGAGATGGATAAAGGGAATACTAGAGTCACTAGGAGGGATAACACCAGAAGGGGCCAACAGAAGAGCAAAGAATCGCAGATTGTATCTCCCGTCGATGACAATGGCAATAGAGGAAGGATAGAAGAAGATCTTTCATTGCTATAGACTGCACAGCCAAGATGGTAAAACTAGCTGAATCCTGCAGCATAAAGGCTGTCCATTTGATCGTCATTAACCTTTGTTGCATAGTATTTCTGTAACATTCTCTATCTATGTATCACTTTGTTTTCTCTGAGCTTTCATGTCAAATTGTTGACACTTGTAGGATCAGCTTGTTAGACTCTGTTCTCATAGAGATGATCAAACAACTCTAATTTCTGCTTCTCTATGTAATTAGTCTATCTATCTATTGACCTTTCGAGCTGTAGCCGGCCCATAGGGCGTAGACCAAGATACTCCGTCTCTTATCTGAATTTTTGCTCTAGCAGTTTTCAATTCTTTTATAGATATTTTATCAAATCTCACCATTTGTCTCTGTTCTGTGCAAGCAGCTCTATCTCATTGAGGGAGCCGATTCCTGCTGCTTTTGCCTCTCTCAGCAATGTTTTTATCAATGTCTTTCTGGGTCTTCTTATTTTTCTCTTACCTGTTGTTTCCCACATGAGGGCTGTCATATAATTAATACAGGGTTTGTTTCTACAATTTTTCTGATATCATTTCTCATCGTGTCTTTTTTTAATTTTTAAGTACCATTAATAGTTTCCTAAAAGTATTTTATCTCACATGGTATATTTGTGTCTTAGATAAAGAGTATGTTCAGCTCTGGTAACAGAGTGGTGGCAGATATTCTGTTTGTTCTGTCAACAGTCAAGAAACTAATGACTTCTGTCAGAACATTTATGATTTAGCTACTCTGTTGATCTGTATCTGCCTCAAAAGTAGTCACAATCTGCTTCTATTATAAAATATGACTTCCCTTTGTTGTTTGTTTTAAACATAAATACTTTAGTTAATATTAACACTGTTGAAGGAATATAGTGTAAAAAAATTAAAGTAGTAAAGTACCCCCGTCACGCCAAGTGGTGCATAGGGAATATGGTGTTAGTGACCATAAATTTTACAGACCTTCGGCACATGATTTTTGGGGTAATGTGGCCGGTATTATGCCCGTGCCGCTTTACTTTCATAGAAAAAAATCCAGTACCCATTTAAGGCTGGGTGAACCCGGAATATTCAAGAATATAGTGTGGATAGACACAAATGTATAGGCCACTGTAGACATGAACATATGAATTTGGGCTCGATTTTTAGTTGTGTCAAGTAATTTTGGATCATTTGAGGACCAAACATCTATTATTTGTTATTATTAATAGTTATTTTTGATGTTTTCTATCCCCAGAGAACAAAGGTAACTTTTTTTGTCACATGAAAACTGACATGAACAAGTACACAAACCCTGCCAGCCAGCAGGTCAGGGACTGGCTAAAGGCTCTGAGACAGAACAACAGGAAATTGTTCTTGTTGACCTCGTCACACGCAGATTTTGCTACTCGTGTTATGGAATTTATTTTAGGGTAAACATTTTTCAATTGACTACATAGTAAAAGTGATTCAACCAGAATGTTAGATACAAGTGTTAAAAACAAATCTGTTTAAATGTGGATCATTTTTCCTTCCTGTTTATGTGTCTGCGTATTAAAAGATTACATCCCCTTGATTAGTAAAATTAGCCATTTTTTTTATATAACAATAATATTTAACAAAAAACCATTTGTTTATTACTTTAGCCAGGCTGTGCATTATTTAAAACAGTCACCATAAAATATCTTTAGGCTGCAGCCCCCATTATTTAATTAATGCATTATCTTCCAATTCTTTTATAATGCTGATGATTGCCAACACTCAGATAATTTTTCAGTTTCTGATATTTTCTTAATCTTCAAATGACAAACCATTGAATCCGTATACCTTCACATTCATAGACAGAGAGAGAGAAAGAGAGAGAGAGAGAGTATATGGAGGTATGGGAAAGAGAGAGAGATAAGGAAAAATAAAGAATATATATTTAATAAATGTATACCTATATTTTTTCTTTCTCTTGTAGTAGTGACTGGAAATCCTATTTTGACATCACTCTATTTGGTGGAAGAAAACCAAAGTTCTTCACTGAATCAAAACCTTTCATTGAAGTTAGTAAGTAATTATTGATTTTTTCCCTCAAAATAGAAGTATCTTACACACATGTGCATTTTTGCTTATAAGCACTTCATCTTCAAGACATAGTAATTTATTAATTACACATGTGACTTTAA
This sequence comes from Megaustenia siamemsis, assembly GCA_032433765.1. NCBI lineage: Eukaryota > Metazoa > Mollusca > Gastropoda > Stylommatophora > Ariophantidae > Megaustenia > Megaustenia siamemsis. Next base: position 81,172,788 of record JAVIAB010000047.1, on the reverse strand, counting down.
AATGTGAAGAGTTCCCTCCATGTCTTAGGGTGGATTGGGAATATAGTTCAAACCCATATTTTTTCATGACCATTGGCACATTTTGTTTTGATGAGAGATATTGTCATTATCATGTCAATCCACCTTATTTTTAGATGAGTGATGTGGTCAGTATCATGTCAATCCACCTTATTTTTAGATGAGTGATGTGGTCATTATCATGTCAGTCCACCTTATTTTTAGATGAGTGATGTGGTCAGTATCATGTCAATCCATCTTATTTTTAGATGAGTGATGTGGTCATTATCATGTCAATCAATCTTATTTTTAGATGAGTGATGTGGTCATTATCATGTCAATCCACCTTATTTTTAGATGAGTGATGTGGTCATTATCATGTCAATCCACCTTATTTTTAGATGAGTGATGTGGTCATCAATGCAGATGTAAATCAAGGAAGTGAATCCAATAGGAATGTAGCCCTAAAAAATGAATGATAAAGATGGAAACAGCAGGATTGGGTGGTGTTTTCAGTTCAGTACATTACAGATAACAAACACATTTGAAGGGTTAAGTAAGTTGTGGTCAATACTGGTAGTTCTGGGAAGTGTGGCAAACCTTTGCAACATCCTGTTTCTTTCTATGATTAACAACATAGCAATACTGGGAAGCTTGAAATAATTACTTTCTTTAATTTAACAACATGGACATCCAAAAGAAAACATGGAAAAAGAAACCTCTTCCCATTTTGAAATACTTATTTTTAGTAAGACAAAGCAGGGTAGTAATGATCAATACATTAATTTGTCATTTTAGAAAACACAAAAATGGGCAGAGAAGTGACCAAACTTCAAGAAGGTGGCGAATATTGCAATGGAAATTATGCTGATTTTATGGTTTTTCTCAGAGAATTAACAAGAAAACAAAATCCAAAGGTATGAGCACTTTATACTATTTTTGTGATTGTTTGGAAGTTTGGCCTTGTCTATGGAATTACTTCGTTTTTAAAACCTACATTTATAATGTCAAATTGACTGTAAAACACCTCTTGTATTATCACTAATAATACTAAAATTGTATCTTGTAAACTATCAGAAGCCTGTGACAGACTAAAACATTTTATTTGTTACAAATTGTTTAATGAAAAGTACAAAAGAAATGTATTCTTGTTAATGTTTTGAATTTTAAAAAAATATGATTCTATTACAAGTTATCAGCTCCTTATGAAAGCTAGTCATTTTTTGTCATTTCAGGTTATCTATTTTGGTGATAATTTGTGGGCAGATGCTTGGCCGTCCAAAACCCTGGGTGGCTGGGACTCTGTGTTGGTACTAGAAGAGATGGATGCTGAGGGGTATGTTGTGTCAGACGGGACAGTCCCAGGACATGAAGTGGTTATAGCTAACCACAGTAAACCACTCTCAAAACAGAAGATAAAATATGAGGTATGAGTCTTCAGAAAATGGATGATTGCAAATATGCTTTTACAAATTGTTAATGACAATAATTTTAAGAGCGTTTAGATTACAGGGTTTTATATAATTTTCTCTCGTTCAATCATCTGGCCTAGCAAAGACCATTCTACAAAGAACCATGTAAGGGGTAAGATGGAGAGACAGGCAGAGAAAGAGATGAAAAGATAGCATCAAAGAATGGACAGGCCTTGACTTTGCAGAGTGACAAGAATGACTGCAGATAGAGTGAAATGGAGAAGATTGGCAGTCTTTTGGTGGTGACCCAACAAACAATGCGGTTATGGGATGAAGGAGAAAAAGAAGATATAATTTACTTCCTGCATAAAAACTAAGAAGAGTCAAGAACTTTAAAAAGCAAACCCTATAAAATATTTGCTGAAATCTCTTCTTCTTCTTCTACTTAGCCTGCACCCATTTAGTGGCCATGGATGTGTTGAGTTGCTGGTTTACAGCAAAACTGCGATGTTTGTGCCTTTAGGCCCTCCACTTCTGTCTTTAACATGTGTTGATTTGTTTATAATTTTTGCCTGGGCAGCAGCCTACTCTTTTCAACTTTTAACTGCCAAAGATTCTTTAGCATTCGGTAGTGCACACTAGACCTCCTGTTTTTAACCGATTACCTAGAGGGCTAGACATTGGGTCTCACTACACTGAGAGACCAGGGGAGGGTAAAGCACAAGGAAACCATGGATTCAAAGTGAAAAATTCCAACCACCTAGGGTAAGATTCAACCTGAGACCTTCCTGTCCAGAAGCCGGTGACTTACCTCTAAATCACCAAGCACCCACTAAAATCTAATATGGATATTCACATGTTAGTTCCAGGCTGGGACTCTTTTTTTTTTTTTAGACATCGGTACACTGTGTTTTATTATCTTTCATTATGTGTGAAGATTAAGCTTTATTTTATCGTGATGATGGTTGGTTTAACAGTTTGGATATAAAAATTTGGAAAGCTAGTGCACATCATAAAGTATAGTGGTGTCGCTTTTAATAGTAGAGAAGTTAGTGGGCTGGAAATGGCATGTCATGTCTTTGAGTTAATTACACACACACACACACTGTCTGATGCTTTTGGTAGCTACAAACCAATAATAATGATATATGAGTTAGTGCAGAAACATCATGATGCTTTTGGTAGCTACAAACCAATAATAATGATATGAGTTAGTGCAGGAACATGGCTTTATGATGTGTACACTAAATCCAGGCAAGAAATAGTGGCTGTGGTGAGATCTGAAGGACAGGTATAATAGAGTTAACCTTATTTAAAGCCTATTACTTACCTTCATCAAGTAGGAGACTGTGACCCATGGCTTTTGAACTGGACTGTGAAGGTGTTTATAAAATGAATAGTCAATCTGTTATTAAAGTCTTAGACATCAGATTTTACCTTGTATTTATGTTCAAGTCAGCCACAAAGTTTGCACCTTCACTGGTGCTATTTAGCGCAATTACATCATTTTCTCTCTTCTTTCCTTTCTCATTTGCCTTTCAGCGTCGAGGGAAGATATAATTTGTGGTCTTTTGCTCTTCTGTTCGCCTCTGCTGCTGTTATGTTTCCTAGTGTTTCTAATGTTCCGTCAATCCATCTTTTTCGTGGTTGGCCCTTGGGTCTGGTGTTCTAGCAACGTTTATTGAAGGCTCATTGTGTTTTGTTTTGATCTTTCTGCCATGTTATGGGGCCAAACCATTTTATCTGTTATTTCATTATATATTCTATGGCGGGGGTTATTCCTAGCTTTTTTCTCAGTTCTTCATTTATGATCGTATCTTTTAGGCCGTTTCCTGTCATTCGTCTAACACACTTCATTTCAGTATAGGTTGTTTTTCTTATTGTTCTTGCATGTAGGGTCCCGGACTGGCATTGGTAGTACAACATTGGGATGAAGATTGTATTGTATGGTGCCCATTTTGCCTCCAGAGTTATTTCCTTGATGGACACACAGCAGAAATAGACTCAAGATGCAACAAAGCTTGTCAAATCATTGGACAGCTATTATCACTTTGTTGCATCTTGAGTCTATTTCTGCTGTGTGTGAATTGACCTTTGTCACTAGACTTCCTACCTATGCATTTAAATTCCTCTACTTGTTTTAGTTGTCTGCTGTCTATAGTTATATTGATGTTCTGTTTCTCTTTTGTGATATTCATGACTTCTGTTTTGTTGATGTTGATTTTCATGTTGTATTTTGTACCTGTGCCATTAAGTCTATTTAAGTGTTCTTGTAGATCTTCTATTTTTCCATGTATTAGAGCCTGATTGTCTGCAAACTCTGCGAACTAATTGATCTCGTTCTGTCTCTGATGGGTTGACTAACTTGCATAGTCTGTGTATGTAATAAACAGTAGGGGGGATAGTACACACCCTGTCTTACACCTGATCTAACTTCAAAGTGGCCTGTGTAACCTGCTGCTGTTCTGACTGTGCGGCTGCTATTGATGTTGAGACTTTTAAATAGGTTGGTTAAATGTTGGCTTACTCTGTATGTTGTTAGTATCTCCCACAGCTGTTCTCTGTTTACTCGTTCCAATGCTTTTTCCTGGTTAATGAAAGTTATGTAAATATTTTAATACATCATATAGAGTAAATATATTATATTGTATATTACTTGATATTTGTTTGTTTCCTGCCTATTACTTTAAACTTTTTATAATACTAATGTTAATAACAGACTATTTTTTATGTAACTGCAGCATAGCTCACTTGTAACAAAAGAGGAAATAGAATTGATGGTCAGTGATTTCTGGGGTTCCATCTTTGTGGACGAAAACTCAGCCATTAATAATGTGAAATCTGACACTGATTCATCCAAAGGAAAGCTGATGAACACAGCATTTGGAGATCTCATTTCACAGTATTCAGATATATGTGTCCCCAGCATTGAATACCTTGCAGGTACTGAAAGTCATTGTTTAATATTTGGTTTCAATGTATTAAAGTCTAAAAAATATATCATACTATAACTATGTGACTTCTTTATCTATTGTGTAATTCATTTGATAGCAAAAGATCATCAGCTTCATACATTTTAATATTCTAAAGGTTTTGTGTTGATTAAATCAATGGTCAAATAATTCATTATCTTTTGAGAAAGACTGAAGACCTATGGGCTTAAGTATAAGGAATTAAATAGTCAGTATGAGAGATTATCATTAGTCATTTCTTCTTGTTTCTATTACTATTTCTTATTTCAACATGATAATTAAAAACGATGCAAGAAAACATAAATGCACTATAATTAACAGCCAGTAAAATAGGGCATAAGATCAATCATGAAAAGACTAAAGTCATGAAAAGCTACGTTCCAACAAATGAAAGAATATACATGGAAAACAAAACAGTGGAAGAGATCGATCACTTTATTTATCTTGGAAGTCACATGGATTGGGAAGGGGATACAAGTAAAGAAATTAGAATCTGAATAGCTAAAGCAGCAATGTCTTGAAAAGTGGAAATCAAAACTCATCAGCACAAAAACAAAACTTAGACTATTCAAATAAAATGTACTACCAACTCTTATGTATGCATGTGAGAGCTGGAAAACAACAAAAGACATAAAAACAAAGTTGAATGCGTTTGAAAATAAATGTCTAAGGAAAATACTTGGTATAGCGTGGAACGAATTCAAAACAAATGAGGAAATTAGAGAAATCGCCAATCAACCACTAATATCATCAGTGAATCAAGAAACGATGTTGGACATGTGATGAGGAGAGATAATAACTGAATAGCAAAGCAAGCCCTCAAGTAGGAAACAACAGGTAGGAGGAAAAGAGGCGACCCAGAGAAACACTAAGAAGAACATTGATCAGGAAGACAAAGGCAGCAGGAATTGGTTACTGCAACAAAATCAAGATTCTTGCACAGAAGAGAGACAAATGGCTATATGTAAGGAAAGATCTTTGCAAGGATTAAGACTGCTAGAAAGAAAATTTTGAAACAGGCAAAGAGTATCTGAGTCTATGCCCTATGGGCAGACTACAGCTCAGAAGGTCGATAGAATAGAATGAGAGATAATCTTTTAAAGTATGGCTTACTTTTATTGAAAGATAGAGAGCTTGTTATAACTATATTAATACTGGATGAGTTTGCTGTATTAATTCATATTACATTATCAGCCCACATCTACCAAGTCATTCGGGGAAAAAGCAGAAAAGGGTGCATAAATCTGCTTATACAATCAAGAATTTGAATTGATTATGAACATGAAAAATACTAGAGCTATGATGCTAAATTTAGGAAACCCTACATCTGTCAGAATATAGAATCAGACAAGTTTTTCAGTGATTGTTTTTATAAGCCGTAGAAGAATTATAATTATAAAGGGAGTTGGTGAAGATATGAACAAAAGGATAAATAAAGCCATAATAGCATTTACCAGTCTCAACTTTTGGCATTTGCTGAGTGCAACTTAATAAAAAAAAAAAGATGTATGAAAATTGCAAAGATTCAGTAGTTTTGCATGGATATGACTACTAGAGAACAGCAGAAGAGGAACATTAAGTCTGTTATCATTTTGTATAGTCAGTCTGAGGAACACAACCTTCATTCCAGTTTCGTTGCTACCAATGCCAGTCCTGGAATCTTGGCTCAAGAGCACTAAGTAAAATAACCACAACTGAAATGAAATCTGTTAGACACATGACAAGAAACAACCGGAGTGATAAGATCAGAAATGAACCAAAGAGAAAAAAGCTAGGAATAATTTCCAATAATGAATACTTAAAGAAACAACAGATAAAAAGGTTTGGCATTTGATAAGACTGAAAGATCAACAGATTACAAAGAGCCTTCATTAAACGCTATGAGAACACCAGACCCATGGATTGACCTAAAAAAATATGGAGTAACGGACTATTAGAAGCACTAGGAAACATGACAGCAAGAGAAGTCAGCAGAAGAGCAATAAGCCATAAACAATATCTCCCCTCAATGCTGAAAGGCAAATGAGGAAGGAAAGAAGTAGTTCTTGCAATATTTTGGGCAAGTAAAATAAGAAATTATGAACTGCTCATTGGGTGCAACCAGGGTGAGGTGAACAAAGTGGTAGAGGTAAACATGGATAGGCTTGGTGCTGAGAAGAAATCTATAAACAGGAAATACCATCAATTGTAAGAGAATATGAACAAGAGTCCATGGATAGAGGACAGCTAAAACAGAAGTGAAAGAACAGGTCCAATCTTGAATCATCATGTGAAGGATGACCATGACCCCACAGATTGGAAGGATTTTGTTGTTTCTTTACAGATGCCACAAATTATGTTGGTCTATGGTTTAAAACGTACTATCAACCTGTGTGCATGTATGTGAGAGCTGGAAAATGACAAGAGACATAGAAACAAAGTTGAACGCATTCAAAGATAAATTTCTAAGGAAAGTACTTGGTATAGCGTGGAATGAATTCAAAACAAATGAGGAAATTAGAGAAATCGCCAATCAACCTCTAATATCTTCAATAATCAAGAAAAGACAATGGTCATATGTTGGACAAGTGATGAGGAGAGATAATAACTGAATAACAAAGCAAGCCCTCATGTGGGAAACAACAGGTAAGAGGAAAAGAGGCCGACCAAGAGAGACACTGAGAAGAACATTGATCAGAGAGGCAAGAGCAGCAGGAATTGGCTCCCTCAATGAGATAGCATTGCTTGCACAGAACAAAGACAAATGGCGAGATTTGGTAAAAGATCTTTCTATCTATCTATCTATTGACCTTTCGAGCCGTAACCGGCCCATAGGGCGTAGACCAAGATACACCTTCTCCTATATGAATTTTTTGTTCTAGCAGTTTTCTTTTAAAGATATTTTATCAAATCTCGCCATCTGTCTCTGTTCTGTGCAAGCAGTTCTATCTCATTGAGGGAGCCGATTCCTGCTGCTCTTGCCTCTCTCATCAATGTTCTTCTCAGTGTCTCCCTGGGTCTTCCTCTTTTTCTTTTACCTGTTGTTTCCCATATGTGAAAGACATTGCTGCTTTAGCCATTCTGATTCTAATTTCTTTGCTTGTATCCCCTTCTCGATCAATGTGACTTCCAAGATAGATAAAGATCTTTACAAGGATTAAAAACTGCTAGAATGAAAATTTAGATAAGAGAAAGAATCTCTGAGTCTAAGCCCTATGGGCCGGCTACATCTCGAAAGGTCAATAGATAGATGGCTTAAAAAGGAAATGGTAAAAAAATATACAAAAATATTAAAGAATAACTTGCATTAAGATTCTGATGCATGTACATGAAGTAGGCACAGCACGTGAAAACAATGAGTTATTGCTAATATTTATCTATAATACATTGAGTGAGGACAAACATTTTATATGTCCTTCCTATAGTTTGCTTAATGAATGTGTTTTATTTATTTATAAAAACTGAAATCATTTTAATTTGTCTTGCTAAATTGTTTCCAGTTTGTATTTTATCATCATCATCATGTTTTGTGCCTTGGGTTATTGATAATCACTTCCTTCCCTATTTGACTATTGAGTCATTCAATACATCTTTTGCTATCTGTTTTCCTAATTATTAGAATCATTTCATCACATGTGTTTTCCTCTCTACCATCTTGTGCTTCTCTTGTCTTAGATATTCCATTTTGCCCCTTTGTTTTCCAAGACATTTCATATGCTTAACCTGTGTCTGCAGTTAATTTTTCTTATCCTGTTTTTATTTTAGATTTATCATTTATGCTGTTTTCCAGCTAATATTTCTTCATTTCTACATGTATTGTTTAAAATTCTTTTTATAGATCATGTTTTTGATATTGAAGGTGATCCTTCAATTTATATATGATATTTCAATCCTGCAGGTGTTCCTGTCGATCATAGCTTTACCAGATTCTCAGAACAATTTGGCAATGCTAGAGGATTCCACCCTGGTTGTCCACGATCATTGCTGCCTTAATCATGCTAATTTTGCAATCTATATGGAGCCGAAGCATTGTCTCCCATAACATCGTGTATTGTGATTAAATCTTTGAACTAGTCAAGTTGACAGAACAGTCACATCTGAGCCATTTCCCATTTATAACCATTTGCTCCTCTATGTAAACTATATGGACTTATATCATTAGTATTATACAGTCTATTTACCTTTTTGTTTTCATTTATTTGATCTCCAGTTTTACCTCAAACTACTATCTTTCGGTCTGAAAAATATGTCTTTAAAAGTACATTTTCAATATTAAATTAGTCCTATTACATGGCTATGGAACATGGAGAATAACAAAAATGACAGTCATTATGTTACAGACTGTCATTAATGGATGCTTGCGCAGAATTAAAGGATGAAAATGGCAAGACAGAATCACAAACTTAGAATTATTGAAATGTAACCAGATAAAGACCAGTGGACAAAGAGATGCAACAAAGATGATGGTGCTGGATTGGACACACACTGTGGTAGCCAAGTGAGAATATTACACGACAGGCCCTTTTTGGAATCCTCAAGGGAGAATACAAAGGGGAAAGCTAAACTATACTTGGAGAAGATAAATGGAAGTAGAGGCAATGAAGAGGATGGGGAAGACATGAAAGAATCTTAAGAGAACAGCACCAATTATGATGACTTTGAAAGTGATTGCTGAAGATCTGTGCTCCACATGGAATTGAAAGGATGAAGAAAAACAATAGTATATTTATCTGGACTTTGTCATCAAAGAAATGAAATAACATAACAGTTGACATTTTTCCTTGGAAAATATCTCCTGTCATTTGTATTTGACATTCAGTAACTTTTGCTGATTATGTTTTATAATATGGATGGTTGTTGTTGTTGTATTTCATTCTGGTTCTTTGTTATTGATACCTGCTGTGATTTTGATAAGGATATTACTGGTTATCTTAACATTTTTTGTAACTGCTGGTTTTGCAGTATTTGTACCTCATAGATTTAGCACTGTCTTTGCTGCCACCATTAATGTATTTGTGTTGTATTCCCACATTTATGGCTATTGCCTGTTGTTTAAGACTTTAGATAGGTGCAGTTGCACAAGAAGAATTATTCTGAAATTATATGCTGAGCAGTGTTTATTCTGATTTGCTTGGTACAAAATTGTTGGTGGATATATTATTATTTTGTGTTTTAAATATTATATAACACTTTCTTGATGTTAGTTTATTTCTGTTATATTATAATTGTGTGATTTGACTATATATAGAAGATATATTTTACTTGTAAAATTTTTTATAGAAATGTATCTCAAAAAATGGAGACTGAATGAAAGTATTAAAAAAAGATGACGGTAATAACTATGCAAGAGAGACCTATGACAAAACACAAACCAATTTATTCAAGTTAAGATTACTCAGGACCAGCATATTTCTACTGGCAACTTATGGATGGGAAGCTCAGGCTTTAATACAGCTAGTTCAGAATGAGATGCTTCAGAAGAATGCAACAAATATCATGGAAACATAAAAGAACTAATGTAAACATTTTAGGGGAACTAAATATATGAGAACTGGCACCTAAAATCAATTCACTGAAGAAAAATTAATGTATTTTGGACATATTAAACAATATAACAGCATCAAGAGAATAATAATGAAGGACATAGTTACAATAAAAAGAAGGGAAAGATGATGGCTGCTATGACAATGTTTCCAGGACAATGAGGATCAACTACAGACAATTACCTCCTAGTCAAACATCATGGCCAGGCAATGGGAGTCATCCAGATTATCAGTCAAAAGAGCAACAGACAGTGTACAGGCTATGGGAACAGATACACTTAGATTTTTTCAACTTGTTTAAACGAAAGATTTAGTATGTACCAATCTTGTAATTAAAAAAGCCATGTATAGAATTTGGTTTCCTGCATCAGTCAGGGTGTATGCCTAACTGTTGTTGTTAGTATGTCACAGTGTTTGTAACTCTGGACTGCAACCTCTTGGACTTATCATTGTGGTGAGCTGCAGTGACTTTCACAATTTGTATGAAAAGTTGAGATTTGTCTGTTCTTTACAGGAAGTAAAGCACTAAGGCTTCTGTATCTGCAGACCCCCACCTCTGCAGAAACAGCAGTGATCCTCACAATATTAGTCTGTTGTGACAGACAGTTTCTGGGAATCCCTGCTGAAGTGGTTAAATGAGGTCTTGCTTAGTTTTGAGTCACTGGCTAATCTAAGCATGACTTTGGTTCTTTGGTTATGGAAGGCTCCTGTATCACTGCAAACGAATTAAAATCCATAATTGCTAACCGCCCGTGCCAGCGGAATCATCCGAATTACTAACTCATCTCCCAAACAAAGAAAGGTAGCTGTAGTCCCCGTTATAGCAGTCTCAGCACACGCCAAAAGACATAAGGCGAAACCGCACAGCCAACTGTTCCCTGCCATACGATATCATTCATTGTAAACAATTGGAATATCGAAACATGATCAAAATGGATGAAACACACAGCTCACGGTGTGCACAGAGCGCCTAACTCAGTAGCTCCTGCAACAAGCCAGACTTGGAATATGAGGAAACTGCAACAAGGAACACTTTCTAAGCATGACTATCCTATTCTACTATGTCTAGCTATAAAAATGTGCAGCTGTCGCACAGTTAGGAATAGTAAAGGCAGAAATGAAGAGCACTACCTCCTCTAAATGCTGGTGTTCAGTTTGTACTATGAAGTTCAAACACTTCATACTTCTACATTATGTACTATGAGACTATCTTTACTTTATACTACATATATTAATATTATCTTAAATCAATTTGCTTACATTTTCAGTTTTGTTTTGTGAGGTTGTTAAATATTTGCCTGCTTTGTGACTTGTACTAGTTGACAGCAGATAAAGTGGTCAGTTGTTTTTATATATTTTCAGAAACATTTAAATCTGGATTATTGTTTCCTTCAAGAATATCTTGTAAGCAGCTAACCAACATAGGCCTTGTTTTTATGACTGCACATAATATAATTGTCTCTTTTTAAAGAAGTTATGTTGTCATGTTCAAGTTGTATTGTTTTTTCTTTGAAGTAACACTTTTTTTAGGAAAACTATGCAACAATTTCTCATCTAACATTTCTTACTCATTAATTAAATTATCTGATCATACTAGACCTTTATTAACATCTCATTAATTAAATTATTTAATCATACCAATCCTCTATTAACATCTCATTAATTAAATTATCTGATCATACCAATACTTTATTAACATCTCATTAAATTAAATTATCTGATCATACTAGACCTTTATTAACATCTCATTAATTAAATTATTTAATCATACCAATCCTCTATTAACATCTCATTAATTAAATTATCTGATCATACCAATCCTTTATTAACATCTCATTAAATTAAATTATCTGATCATACTAGACCTTTATTAACATCTCATTAATTAAATTATCTGATCATACCAATCCTCTATTAACATCTCATTAATTAAATTATTTAATCATACCAGTTCTTTCTTACTGTGAAATTAATTACATTTTCTTATATAAGCACATAGCTCCACAAAACAAGATGCCACCATAATTAATTATTTTAAAAATAAAAGAATTGAGATTTGTAGTTGTTTTTGTTTATCATCTACTTCCTAACAGTGTGACCTTTTTGCTATATCTACTGTTCATTTGACTCTCAGACTCTGTTTATCTAATTTTGTCCTACTACTTATAGAGTGAGGTGTTGGAGAGAAAAGACATGTGTACATTGCTAGGTGTGTGGCTTAAGTGTTGTGTAGCTTGAGATGTTGTCATCTTGATTTTATTAAATGACTCTCAAAATCTGTCTGTCTACCTTTTCTTAGGTTGTTCTTTCTCATTGTAACCTGATATTTGCATGTTCATGCTGCAAATTGGTTGGGTTTCATTCAGGTCATGTGTTTACTTCATTCATTTCATCGAAGTTCAATGAAATCATTCACTGGAATCATATCTAATGATTTTTAAAATTTCATTTTACACTCTATCCCCTCCATGTTTTATTTGCAGCATTTTTTTATATGTCTGATTTCCCATGATATGCTTATTCATGAATTTAACCAACCATACATAGAAAATAAAATATTTTAATAAAAATAAATAATAAAAATATTATAGAAAGCAAAATTTAGATTCACCATACACTAAACACTGTATTGTTTCCCATACACCTCATGATTTGCTTGTTCACTACTTATTCTGTGTGCACTCTTTGTTTATGTCAAAGAGCAGAGCAGGTTTTTTAAAAACCTGAGTGTTTGTTTATGTCAAGGAGCAGAGCAGGTTTTTTTAAAAACCTGAGTGTTTGTTTATGTCAAGGAGCAGAGCAGGTTTTTTTAAAAACCTGAGTGTTTGTTTATGTCAAAGAGCAGAGCAGGTTTTTTTAAAAACCTGAGTGTTTATTTATGTCAAGGAGCAGAGCAGGTTTTTAAAAACTCAAGTGTTTGAAGCTCAAATGTTTTATCTCTTTCTATCTATTGACCTTTCGAGCCGTAACCGGCCCATAGGGCGTAGACCAAGATACACCTTCTCCTATATGAATTTTTGTTCTAGCAGTTTTCTTTTAAAGATATTTTATCAAATCTCGCCATCTGTCTCTGTTCTGTGCAAGCAGTTCTATCTCATTGAGGGAGCCGATTCCTGCTGCTCTTGCCTCTCTCATCAATGTTCTTCTCAGTGTCTCCCTGGGTCTTCCTCTTTTTCTTTTACCTGTTGTTTCCCATATGAGGGCTTGCTTTGCTATTCGATTATTATCTCTTCTCATCACATGTCCAACGTATGACCATCGTCTTTTCTTTATTACTGAAGATATTAGTGGTTGATTGGCGATTTCTCTAATTTCCTCGTTTGTTTTGAATTCGTTCCATTCTATACCAAGTATTTTCCTTAGACATTTATTTTCGAATGCGTTCAACTTTGTTTCTATATCTCTTGTTGTTTTCCAGCTTTCACACGCATACGTAAGGGTTGATAGTACATTTGATTTGAATAGCCTAAGTTTTGTGTTTGTGCTAATGAGTTTTGATTTCCACAACTTTTCAAGGCTTCTGAAAGACATTGCTGCTTTAGCCAGTCTGATTCTAATTTCTTTGCTCGTATCCCCTTCTCGATCAATGTGACTTCCAAGATAGATAAAGTGATCGATCTCTTCTACTGGTTTGTTTTCCATGTATATTTTGTCACTTGTTGGAATTAAACTTTTCATGACTTTAGTCTTTTCATGATTGACCTCAAGCCCAATTTTGCTGGCTATTGATGATAGTTCATTTGTGTTTTCCTGCATCGTTTTTATCTGACTGCTGATGAGAACTATGTCAAGTCGAGGTCCTCCAAATGGTCTCCTTGTATCCATTCGATGCCTTTATTACCAGTGCAGCATTTCTTCATTATGAAGTCCATAACAATTCCAAATAACAAGGGCGATAAAATACATCCTTGTTTAACCCCAGTTTCTATTGGGAAACATTCGCTCAGTCCTTCCTCTGTTCGAACTGCACATGTGTAACCATCATACATGTCTTTGATAATATTTATGATTTTTGATGGTAAGCCATATTGCTTCAGAATTTTCCACAAAGAATCTCTATGAATACTATCAAATGTTTTTTTGAAGTCGATGAAGTTAAGTACAAAAGGTTTTTGCTTTTCAATGTGTTCCTCCAATATAAGTCGTAGAGTGAAAATGTGGTCAAGACAGCTTCTCCCTTTTCTAAACCCAGCCTGTTCTTCACGCATCACTGTATCTATTGAATCCTTTATTCTATTTAGGATGATTTTACAGAATAACTTTGAGGCAACTGACAAAAGTGTCACGCCTCTCCAGTTGTTACAATCTCTAAGATTGCCCTTTTTTGGGATCTTAACAATGATTCCTTTTTTCCATTTATGAGGCGTCTTCTCTGTTTTCCAAATGATGTTGAACATTTTTTGGAGATGTATTAAATTATGGCTATCAATTGCCTTGAGGATCTCAGCTGTTAACTTATCCTCTCCAGCAGCCTTGTTATTGGTCATTAGCTTTAAGGTGGTTTCTATTTCACTCAAGGTGAAGTCATCTAAATTTACATCTAATTCTGCTGCTGGTGTTTCAGCTTCAAAATCTATTAAACTGTGAGGTAGTGGACGGTTAAGAATTTCTTTGAAGTGTTCCGCCCAACGAGCTTTTATGTCTGCGCTTGTTGTTAGCATTAATCCAGATTTGTCTAGAATTGGTGTTCCACTGGATGTATAGGTGTTTGTCAGCATCTTTTGTACAGTATAAAGAGTTCTGCTGTCTCCTGTAATTGCAGCTGTCTCTGCTTTCTCTGCCAAGTTGTCTATATAAGCTCTTGTATCTCTTCTTGCCGAACTTTTCACTTTGTTGTCTAATTCTTTGTATGTTGCTTTTGCCAGAACCTTTCCAAGATCTGTCTTTACATTAGTCATGGCTCTCTTTGCTTCTCTTCTTTCTTTGATGTATTTCCATGTGGTGTCTGAGATCCAAGCTCGTTTTTCCATTTTCTTCAGTCCAGCACTTGCTTCTGCTGCTGTCATTAGTATTTTGCTCTGTGAGTCCCACATTTCATTGATATCTAAGTCTATTTCACCAAGTGCTGAATAACAATTACTTAGCTCTATGTTAAACTTTTCCTTTATGGCTTCATCTTTCAGTTTATGACTATCAATTTTATGTGTAATTGACCTCTTCTGTTGGTTTCTAAATTTTAATCTTATTTTCCCAATGCACAGGTTGTGGTCACTATTAACATCAGCACCTCTGTATGCTCTTACATCTATTAATGATGATCTGAATTGTTGTTTAATACATAGGTGGTCAATTTGATTTGATGTTCTATCATCAGGAGATATCCATGTTGTTTTGTGGATATTTTTGTGTGGAAATAATGTCCCACCTATAACTAAATTTTCTATTAAACATAATTCTATTAATCTTTCTCCATTCTGACTTGTTGTATTACAGCCTTCTCTCCCCATCACATGTTCCACTCCTGCGTTATCTTGTCCTACTTTGGCGTTGAAGTCTCCCATTACAATTAAAAGATCGTGTTTTGGTATTTTGTTTATAAGTTGTTGCAGTTGGTTATAAAAATCATCCTTAACTTCATCATCAGCTTCGTTAGTAGGCGCATAACATTGAATAATTGAAAGTCTTCCATGTTTTGTTTTGTATCGTGTTCGTATCAGACGGCTATTTACCGGTTCCCATTCTAATAAACTTCTTGCAGCTTTGTCTGTCATCATTATGCCTACTCCTTCACGGTGTTTTCCATCTTCCCTTCCAGAAAAAACTACTATTTTATTATCAATAGATCTCCTACCTGTTCCAGGCCAGCGCATTTCGCTTAATCCTAAAATATCTAGATCGTATCTGTCCATCTCGCTCGCGACCTGTGCATGTTTCGTCGGAGCGGCCATTGTTCGCACATTCCAGAATCCTATTTTTGTTGTTGTTTTAGGGCCGAAAAAACTATCACTACTATCTACTGCTAATTTACACATTCTGTATCAGGTCTACGTTTCATTAACAACATCGTTTTTACGATAGCGGCTTGTTAAACCTCTGATCAACGGTTCTATACCAAGCCGGAGAAAAATAATTCCTCCATTTTGGAAACAACCGGAAACGACTCTTTTTATCTCTTTGGAAAATGTAAATCTTAAACTTACTGAGAATGGTATGTCACTTGTCAGGTTTGGTGAGTGTTAACAGAGAGTGGGTGTGAGAGAGAGAAGGCAGAAATTTTCTTTGTCTAAATTGGTTATTGAATTAAATCAATCTGTGTAAAATGTTGAAGGAAAAAAAAAACATTTGCAGATTTTACTATGTAGCTAAGCACATGATTGTTGCATCTGTACTTAACCTGCATTGGCTTGTTTTCTCATCATTGTTCCTGAAATAATACTACATAAGAGATGTTTATGCAGCATTTACATTGTTTTGGTACTATATTATAGTTTACGAGATGGTTTAAATAATTCAGAAGGATATGCATATGTCTACATTAATATACATAATGAAATTTCGCATCCATAGATTTTTTGTATTCTTTGTGTCCTGGAACTAGTCTCCTGTAGATACGATATAGCGATCATAAATAAGAATGTTTTTGAGATAATGAGAATGTTTTTTACTTATTGTTTCATATATATGTCACGAGCTGATATAGCTCATTGGTTAGTGAACTGGACTAACAAAGGGCAAGAGGTAGGGTTCGATCCTGATTGACGGCTTCCAGGTTCAGCCAGCCTTAAATGGGTACCTGATTTTTTTCTGGCAAAGCAAAGTGACTCAGACATAATTATCATCAAGTACCGGGCCTGCTGGCGTAGGTGATCATGTCTCTCCACAACTTTCGATCTCGGCAGCTATTTATTATTTCTGTTGTTGACCTTCTGCCAAGCCATTCTCTTAAGCTGTCTGTTATTTTTTCTCTCTGTTTCCCTCTATCTCTTCGTCCATCAATTTTTCCAGTTGTTACAATATATTCCAGTTGTTCTCTTCTCATTACATGGCCAAAAAATGATGATTGGTTCTTCCTAATATTGGAAATTAGCTCTCTTTTTGCTTTGACCTCTTTCAGTACATCTTCATTACTCTTCTTAGCTGTCCATGGTACTCTCAATATTCTTCTGTAAAACCACATTTCTACAGACTCCAATGATTTTTTTGTCTTTCGTTCTATTGTCCATGATTCGCATCCATATGTTAAGACTGGACTGGCTCTACATAACATTTAAGAACTCTTTTTCTTGTTTCCATTGTCAAAAATGGATTGCATAGTATCTTCCTCATTTTTTGGAAAGCTGCTTTTGCCTGGGCCATTCTGCATCTCACCTCTTTTGTACATCTTCCGTCTGAGGTTAACAAAGTTCCCAAATATTTAAATTCATTTACCTGTTTTAATATTGTTCCACTTGTCTTTATTTTGCACTGAAGTGATGTCTTTTTCTTTGTTATTACCATTACCTCTGTCTTTTTGCTATTAAGTCTGAGTCCTTTATTTTTGCTTTCTTTCACTATAATGTCCAACATTTCTTGTAACTCATTTTCACTCTTAGCGATTAAGACTGTATCATCAGCATACCTTAGATTATTTATATTATGACCTCCAATTGTTATTCCAGGCATGTCCCTTATGGATCTTAAAATAATGTCACTATAAATATTAAACAAATCTGGTGACAGCACACAACCTTGTCTAACACCCTGTTTCATTTGTTGAAACATTCCCAATTGGTTTCCAGTTTTTATGGCCGCTGTTTGTTGCCAGTACATGTTCTTTATTATTCTTAGTACTTTGCTGTCTACGTTTATGCATTCTAAAATTTTGATTATTTCTTGGTGCTTTACTTTGTCAAATGCCTTGGTGTAATCTATGCAACATAGGTATAGATCTGTTTTCACCTCTATGGCTCTTTCTACTAAAGATCTTACGATATAAATGGCATTGCTTGTTCCTTTATCTCTAACAAAACCACACTGTTCATCGCTAATTTCTGGACTGATTTTGTTTCGCAATCTTCGCATGATGATTCTTAGTAATATCTTAGTCATATGACTCATAAGGCTTATTGTACGATGATCATCGCATTCAATTGCACCCAATTTCTTTGGTAGGGCTAACAGACATAATACCGACAATATTATAAAAAAAAAAAAATAAAAAAAAATCATGTGCCAAAGGTCTGTAAAAGTTATGGTCACTAACACCATAATATTCACTATACGCTAAATGGTGTGATGGGGCACTTTACTTTTTTTTTAACTATGTGTCATGTTAAGTTTGTGTAGTTTATATTTTTAAACTATTACTTGTAACTTGCATAGCACATGTTTCATAGCACTGTGTCTGTTTTTAACTCATTTAATAAGCCAGGTTGAAAAGTACATTTTGATGAAATGAATTTGTTTCTAACTTTTCATCTGGATGATGTGTGTTTTTCTTTTGTAAAACTAGTTTTGTTAATATGAAATAAATGTTGACAAATGATGCATCATTTTGGTGATTAATGAATGTAAATTTAGAGCAGCACGTAACAATGACATGTTTTATGTTATCTAATGGTAGCAAATGAGTTCAGTCTAAATAAAAAGAATGAATCGACAATAACAACAATGGAAAATGTATAGTTTAAAATCATTGGGTACTCAATATACCTTGACGTATATGAAAAATGTAGCAGTGTTCATGCCCATATTATTTTAATCGGAACACAGTTGTTTGGGTCCGTATGATGTAAAACAATAGTTTGCTTCTCTAGTGCATTTACAGTTGCTTTTTTCTCAAATATATCAATTATTTATTTCTTGAACTGAATTATTTATTTTTCATCCACACAATTTATTTGATTCTATAAAATAATAATTCTTTGTGTCTTAAACATATCAATCATTTATTTCTTGAAATAAAAAACAATTATTTGTATTTCACCCATATCCTTCTTTTCTATAAAATAACAATTCTTTGTGTCTCAACATATCAATCATTTATTTCTTGAACTAAAAGACAATTATTTGTATTTCATCCACATAATGTATTTGATTCTATAAAATAATAACAATTCTTTATCTCAACATATCAATCATTTATTGCTTGAACTAAAAGGCAATTATTTGTATTTCATCCACATAATGTATTTGATTCTATAAAATCATAACAATTCTTTATCTCAACATATCAATCATTTATTGCTTGAACTAAAAAAAAAACAATTTTTTGTATTTCATTCATATCCTTCTTTTCTCGCAAATAATAACAATACTCTGTCTCAACCATGTCATTTATTTGTATTATCTCTCCCATGTCTTCTTTTTGCATGTTGCAAGAATAAGCTTGCAATCTTCCCCAGATTTACTCAGTGTTCCCACAGTTGCTGCACATTTCTACTATTAGGCTAGGTTTGATGTCACACTTTGACATTGGTATTGCATACCTGAAGGAGGTGTTCCAGAGTAAGTGCTCCGTCTGTAGTGGCTCCCATTCTTCTTCTTCTTTCCTTTCTCATTTGCCTTTGAGCGCCAAGGGGAGATATAATTTGCTGTCTCTCTGCCTCTGCTGCTGTTGTTACCTAGTATTTCTAATATTCCATCAATCCATCTTTTTTTGTGGTCTGCCCTTGGGTCTGGTGTTCTCGCAATGTTTATTGAAGGCTCATTGTGTTGTTTTGTCTTTCTTTCTGCCTTATCACATGGCCAAACCATTTTATCTGTTGTTCCTTAATATATGAGGGAGCCACAATAACTCAGTCGTTAGTGGACTGGACTACTAAAGACTAGAGGTCGGGTTCGATTCTGATCGACGGCTTCCATGTTCACCCAGCCTTAAACGGGTACCAGAATTTTTCTGAGAAAGTAAAGCGGCACAGGCGTAATACCGACCACATTACCCAAAAAATCATGTGCCGAAGATCTGTAAAAATTATGGTCACTAACACCATATTCCCTATACGCCACTTGGTGTAACGGGACTCTCTACTTTACTTTTTTCCTTAATATATTTTCTATTTGGGGGGTGTCCTTTGGTAGGTTATTCCTAGGATGTGAATGGGGGCCAGGAGTCTGATATGGTCTGTTCAGAGGCTGAAAATATTGATCTGAGTGTGCCTTGGCAACTAGTTTGTGTCTCTCATCATCATCATCATCATTGAGTGCCATCTCCACAACGAAGGCTACCATGGAGCGCCATTCTGCTCTGTCTCTTGCTTTGATGGTCCATCTTTTGATGTTACTCGTCCATGTTAGTCTTGGTCTGCCTCTTTTACCTTGTATTTTCCCCTCCAGGATGACTTTTAGTAGGCTGTTGTGTCTTTTAACATGGCCTAGAAATCGCATTTGTCTTGTTAGAATTGTGTTTAGTAGTTCTCTTTTCATTTTTAGTTGTTTTAAGACTTCATCATTTTTTTTCTTTTCCTTCCATCCAATTCTACCAATTCTTCTATGTATCCACATTTCAAAGGCTTTAATTCTCTGTTCTGTTTTCTTGTCTAATGTCCATGTTTATGCACCATATAGGAATGTTGAGAAGACATAACGTTTTGCTATTCTTTTCTTCTTTTGTTTATTTCAGTTTTACATTTTCCATCACTGGTTATAGTATGTCCAAGGCAGTTGTAGCTCTGAACTGTCTCCAGGTCTATTCCTTTAATTTTGATATTTATTTGTAGGTCTTGAGTATTTTCTTTGTTTAAGATCATAGTTTTAGTCTTTTTTATATTCATATCTAGTCCATATTTTTTTTGGGTCATGTTTATTTCATCAAGTAATTGTTGTAGATCTTTAGGATTTTCTGCTAGTAGTACAGTATCGTCAGCATATCTTAGGTTATTGATTATCATTCCATTAATTTGTAGGCCTGGCATCTCTATGATGTTTTTAAAGATTTGCTCAGTTTAAACAAGCTTGGTGATAGAATGCATCCCTGTCTTACTCCTCTTTTTATATCAATAGGTGTAGAGTTCTCTTTGTTATATCTTATTATTGCTTTTTGCTCCCAGTATAGATTACATATTAATCGTATGTCCATGTCATCTAGATGTATCTTTTTTAGGCATTCTATAAGCTGTTTGTGGTGTACTCTATGAAAAGCTTTGGTGTAGTCTATGAAGCAGGCATATATTGGTTTGTTTACTTCTGTGTACTTTTCAATTAATGTTCCCATGCAGAATATGGCTTCTTTTGTCCCGCTATTTTTCCTAAACCCAAATTGCTGCTAATCTATTTCAGTATTGATTTTATTCTGAATCCTTCCTTGTGTAACTTTTAGTAAGATTTTTGTAGCATGGCTCAATTGGCTTATTGTTCTAAAGTCATTCAACTGCCCCATTCTTTTTAGGCAGTGCAATGAAAGTTGATGTTTTTAGTTCATTTGGTATGTATCCTGTGTGGTATATGTCGTTGCATACATCTGTAATCACTTCAATGCGAAAATCTTCTTGTGCCTGTATCATCTCTATCTGTATATTGTCAGGTCCTGCTGCTTTTCCCTTTTTCATTGTTTTTATAGCTTTTTCCACTTTAGATTTTAAGATTTTATAGCCCGATGTATATTTTATAATTGGTTTCTTGTCCCTTTGATCATGAAATAGTTCTGTTATATATTCCTGCCATCTATCTATAATATCTTTATTGTCTGTTAGCATTTTTCCGTTTTTTGTCTGCAATGCATCCACCTTCTATGGCTTTTTTATTTTTATTAGTCATTTTCTTTATTTCTGTGTGCATTCCTCTTAAGTCTTGTTTGCTTTCCACAGTTTCTATTTCTATACATTTTTGGCTGAGCAAGTCTTTTTTTGCCTTTTTGTCTCTACCACATCAAAAACACAGAAAATATCAAAGGCACATGATTCAAGCATGAATTGTGGATTGCACAAGCTTAAAAGATTCTCAGACAAGGTGAAATATGTGGAAATGGATAATTCCACTGAAGAAATGGAAAGGTGTCAAAAGACCATAATTTTTCTCAGCAGGGAGTTTAGCGTAATTGATATTTTCATCTTGAATTGACCTCTAAGTTTTTTGGTGGTTCGTATAGATTTCTCTTGATATTGTGAATAATCTAATATCATACACATACAAAAATATACATTTGATTTCAATTAAAATTGGCCAACGAATAAATTAAATTTAAACAGAAACTTTTTCATGACATGAAAATTCTCTTAATGGGTCATAATATTATTTGAGCATAACACCTACAACCTGTTGGTCTGAGTAAAGAGTTTAACAGTAATGGTTGACAATTCAGAAGTTGGTGATCTGGCTGGTCTGTGCTTCAAGGCAAGAAGTAAAGCTGGGGGTTTCCACTAGATTTAAAGACTGTAGAGCAGATTAGAGTTTAAAAAAAAAAAAAGTAAAGTACCCCCGTCACGCCAAGTGGCGTATAGGGAATATGGTGTTAGTGACCATAAATGTTACAGACCTTCGGCACATGATTTTTGGGGTAATGTGGTCGGTATTACGCCCGTGCCGCTTTACTTTCCCAGAAAAAAATCCGGTACCCATTAAAGGCTGGGTGAACCTGGAGCCGTCAGTTGGGATCGAACCCTACCTCTTGTCCTTTGTAGTCCAGTTCACTAACCACTGAGCTTTCGCGGCTCCTAGATTAGAGTCTCTAGCACAATTAGTGTTGCCCCCAAGATAAACTGTGAAGTCAATTCCAAAAACAATAATTTTGTACACAGTATTCAGAAATACTGGTTTTGTTACTGTTTTTTTGTTTTGTTTCTTATGAACTGATTATTATCAAAGCAAACTTTTTATTGCTACCACTTTACATCATGAAGAAACTGATCAGCTCACACCTCTTATGTTTTTTGTCATTAGATTCTTGATCCTTCCTGCTGCATTAGACATCACATAGGGCTTGTAGTGTTTTTCGCCACCCATCTCTATCCTGGGCAAGATGTTTGGTCTTATCTAATGAGTCTATGCCAGCCAACTTTGCTTCTCTTATAAGTGTTTTTTTTTTTTTTAGGTATTCCACTTTTTCTGTATCCTGATGTTTCCCATAGAAGAGCCTGTTTTGGGATTATCTTGTTGTCTCTTCTCATCATGTCCGACATATGTCGATCTTCTTTCCTTAATTATAGATGAGATCTTTGGTTTCATGGTCATTTCTCTTACTTGTAGGTATTTATATTACATTTGAGTTGAATATTCTAAGTTTGGTTTTCTTGCTTAGTATTTTTGATTTCCATGTATCGTCATTAGGTACAGTATTTTAAATAGTTTACATGTCTTTTGATCAATATTTACTTTGACCCTTGTGCTCAGTATGTTGATGGTGAAGTGGTTAATGCAATCCTCTGCTGGTCAGATGGTTTGGTTTCTATTCCCATAAGTATCTTTTTTTCCTGATTGATGCAGCTTTGAAGTTCACCCTACTTTTGAAAATTGGCACTGGAGAGATTTCTCTCGAAAGGTATGGTGGTCTGTTGTGATACTGTTCATTGTCACCCTTAAATGTATCCATGGTCTTGGATAATTGCTGGAACTAAACCGTATTCCCCTTATGCTATAAGGAGTGATGAGCAATTGATGTTTCTAACAGCTGGTTTTGATCAGGCTTTTTCTGTGTTTGTTGTTTCACATGTGACATATGTTGTGTATGTCATGTTTATGGAAACCCAAGTCTGTCCTGACTTTTCTGACAGTATGGTATAAACAATGTACAGAATAAAAAATTTTGTGAAAATGTCTCTCTCTCTCTCTCTCTCTTAATCTTTCTCTCTCTCTCTTAGAGAAAACGGAGATTACTGGGCATTTTTGTGAGTGCAAAAGACATTTACATTGCGCATATTGGCTGTAGTCAGACATTACTCAGACATATTTTAACTCATCACTCTTTTCAATTTCACTGTTTGCTTTTAATGTGAAATTCTTATGTAGACCCAGTCTTAACATATGGATGTGAATCATGGACAATAGAACAACAGACAAGAAAATCAATGGAGGCTGTAGAAATGTGGTTTTACAGAAGAATGCTGAGAATACTATGCACAGCTAAGAAGAGTAATGAAAACATTCTGAAAGGGGCTAAAGCAAAAAGAGAACTAAGTCCCAAAATTAGGAAGAAACAATCATCATTTTTTGGCCATGTAATAAGAAGGGAACCACTGGAATATATTGTAAAACTGAGAAAATTGAGAGATGAAGAGATAGAGGTAAGCAAAGAGAAAAAATACCAGACAGCTTAAGAGAATGTCTTGACCGAAGGTCAACAACAGAAATGATAAATAACTGTCGAGATCGTGAGTTGTGGAGAGACATGATCACCTACGCCAGCAGGCATGACGCTTGATGATGATGATGATGAAATTGTTCAATGAACATCAAATCTTACACACCTTATGGATTTAGACCCCTCACATCAATGATATTATGATTAATAAAGGTTTATGTACCCTGTTGACAATTGTCTTTTTAACCAAGCAAGTGAGAATGTCTGCTACAACATTTGAATGTTCTTTCTAGATTTTGTTTAAACTCAGATGCAGATATGGAGCAACAACAGGATGTAACAGAACGGAAGTTCACATATGTTTGTTTAGGCGGGGACTATGAAGTCATTCCTAAGATATGTAAACTTTTCATATTGTGACAAAAGGCCCAAAAACCATTTTACTTTCTCTCTCATAAAAATGTTGGATGCATGCGTAATGTTTCAGTTGATCTAGACCATGGGAGGCTCTCTGCTTGTTTTTAGGATCTGTGTGACTTGAACTTTAATTGTGGAATCATCATATTTTAAATCCTTGGAGGCAGATAATAGTTTCACTGGCCTGCATGCCTTGTACAAAGCCATTAGTGGTTTATATGCCATGTACAAAGCCATTAGTGGTTTATATGCCATGTACAAAGCCATTAGTGGTTTATATGCCTTGTACAAAGCCATTAGTGGTTTATATGCCTTGTACAAAGCCATTAGTGGTTTATATGCCTTGTACAAAGCCATTAGTGGTTTATATGCCTTGTACAAAGCCATTAGTGGTTTATATGCCTTGTACAAAGCCATTAGTGGCCTATATGCCTTGTACAAAGCTATTAATGGTCTATATACCTTATACAAAGCAATTGCTGGTCTATATGCCTTGTGCACAGCCATTAGTGGTCTATATGTCTTGTACGAAGATGTTAATGGCCTGTATGCCTTTAAGACAAAGCAATGTTCATCCACATAGCACTGCCCCATTTATTTTGTTGGATATGGCTTCATTAAATATTCATTCTTTATGTCTAATACTTTTTTGTATAGTAATGCTTAATGCATAAGTTGAGTTAGTTGCTAAACAATGAGATTATTTGTTTAATATACTAAATCCGTCCTCTCATTAGCACACACACAAACATAATGTTTTGTAAAGTCTGTGGGTTCAAGCTTTATCAATTATTGTAACCTCATTTTAAAAACACTTCATAGGAAACTTTATTATGTCCTACTTGTCAATATTTTAAGCTTCCAAATAAGAACTTTAAAAATCAGTGTCAGCCTTTTCCTGCATTTTTGTGTAAAAAAAAAAAAAGGGAACCTCACAAATTTTTTAAAGATTAGAAACTTGTATCAATGTTGTCTACTCATGTCCCATCATCAGTGGTCAATTTTGAGCATCTCACTATTCCACATGCTTCCTTCCCCCCCCCCCCAAACCACACTTTGTTACTCATTTTCTGTTCTTTCCTATCTCTATCACTCTATCACTTCTCTTGCCTTTGATCTTTCATACTGACAGCTTTTCATGATCTTAACTCCTGATGAATTTATTTTATGGTTTTGACATAATAATTTGTCTTCATATTGTAAACTATGTAATGATATGAAGTTCAAGTTGTATCAATTTTGTTCCAAACTAAAACCTGTCAAAGTAAATATCATTTTAAAGAGAAACTGTTTCACAAATTATGTTATTGGAGCACAGTATTAATTGGGTTGAACATTTTCAAATTATTAGTATTTTTGGTCTGAAGTTAAGGAGCTAATTTTTTGCAGCTACACATGATGAATCTTGCCTGTTTTCTGTCTGTTTTAGTTGAAATTGGTCTCTTCATCCAATTTTTTTCAATGAGATGTTCATAATTTTGTGTAGAATTATTCTAAAAAGTCACGGTTATATTGCTGCACGTGACCCATCCATCTGTGGATTTATATATTTCATGATTTCATCCATAATACAATATCCATTTTTGTACTGTGATGTAAATTTCTATTTTCACCTAGAGGTAACAACATCCATTGATGTATAATTTTATCATTTGAGAGTGTGTTTTCCCACATCCTGCTTCCAAGATGTTTATTAGTTTTGAGCTGTTGCAAAATAACAAAACTTTTTTATTTATCCACTACCTTCCTATTTTGTAAAGTCACCAGATCTTCTGTTATATACTGGGCACATAGGACATTAGAGGGCTTCAGCTGTGGGCAGTCTCATGTATGATTGCTGACATAGGGTTTAGTAAATCATAACTGATAAAGACTTTATTCCACCTCAGTAAAGGTAGCCCCAGAAACTCAGCCTGGCCAAATGATTAGAGATTGAAGAGGAATGGCAACCCCAAACCATAGAAATGTGACAAAGCTAAATGTGCCTGCCAAAAGTATGCAAATATTGCAGCACATGGTAAACTTTGACACAAAACAAAAATCACTCTTTTCTAAAGTAGGGGAGGAAGATGAAGAAGAAGATATGGGGTTTCTTGCAGTTTGAGACAAAAATGTAACTTCTAGTATAAAAGATACACCCATATATGGATTTACATCTACATATCTGTCAAGATTATGTGAGCACACCATATATTCTCTGGAGCACTCTCTTTCTAACTTTTATAAGATGTTTCATGCTATTCACACCTGACTCAGTTTATTATTTGATTTGTGAGGTATATCTCTTATATAATGGCATTACAGTTCCTAGATACCTCAGTCATTGATTTGTTTAGTGATCCTTATATTTTGATGTTTTGTTTTAGAATTGTTTTATGAGTTATTGTTGTTATTTTAGGTATTTAGAGTGAGACTTATATTTGTATCTTGTACCTACTGTATCAAGCAGATGCTTTTTTATTATTATTAATCTGCTATATCAAATAGTTATTTGTGCATTTAACATATCTACCAATTGTTTGTTTTTGTGTATCTACCTTATCAACAAGTTGTTTATGTATCTAAACGAAAAACAATTGTTTTATGTCGTATTGTATAATTTTTTTTTTTGGAGGGGGTGGGATGTGATATTAATAAAAGTAATACATACAGTTCTGTCGTCACAAACAATTATAGGATCCAAAATGTAAATTTTGAAAATCTATATCTGAATGAAAATTTAAAATATCTTTTGATTGTTTCAAAATTTCAGACAAGACAAGACTAGACTAGCCTGCATTTTGATTCTTAAAGGTTTGCAATGAAAGGATAGACAAAATAAACTACAAATCTAGAATCATAATGAATATAAGATAGAAGCATCACTGTGTAAAAACACACACACACACACACACACACAAAATAAATAGATGTAAATGATGACCTATAATGTTAGATGTGTGATTCTAAAAATATACAATATAGAGAGAAGGGCCTAAAATGTGTTCTGAACTATGTAGAGAGGAACATGAAGTGTCATTAAAGGAAGAAGGGCTTTCTGTTTTTTATTAATGCACAGTAACACATGGCTACCATTTTGACTTCTTGCTTTTATTATGATTCTGCAGCTTTATAGCCAGTTTGTGTTTGTCCTCAGATGAAGACCTTTAGAGTTGAAACATTGGTTTGTTTAATTTTGTCTTCTCTGCAAAAATCCATTTTTTTTTTTAAAGTTTTGTCTTCTCTGAAAACATCCTGGTTTTAGTTAATTTTATTATATCCATGCCACCTTTGCCATGGTTCTGTGTGGTTTTCATGTTTATTCCCACCACTCCATTGTTATTTTCTTCTTATGCGATCATGGCGTTTTCAGACTAGGATTCCGGACTCTCTTAAGTAGGCAGCTGTATGTTTAAGTGATTCGGTTGCCCTATATAGTTTCTCTTCCAGGGAGGTGGGTATGGACCACATTGTCCTTCTCAGGTCTGTGTACTGGGGGGGGGGGGGGGGGGGGGGGGGCAATCCTGTAGAACGTGTTTTGTTGTCATGTTATCCAGGGTACAGTGGCATAGGCTGGTAGTGCCTATTTTTGAGTTTGGTGAACATGTGGTTTCTCATTCTGTTGTGGCCAGTGCATAGGCGAAGTAAGATGACTTGATCCCTCCTTGATAGTTGGAGGTATCTATCCATCCCTCTCGTTATACTTTGGGTGTTCTTGTTTCCATTTTTCATGATACTGGCCTTTGATGATGGATTTGGCTTCGTCGTAGCTGACCAGATGATTCTCTTGTGGTAATCTCCCTCCCTCTTTAGCTAATTTGTCTGCACGTTCGTTTCCATGTATATTACAGTGTGATTGTATCCACTGGATGACCACTCTCTTGAAGTTATTGCACAGTTGGTCAGCTTTGTCATGGTTCTGTGTGGTTTTCATATTTATTCCCACCATTCCATTGTTATCTGAAATAGGAAAATGTATAGAAGGAAACTAATAATCAGCACAGAAAAATTATGGGAACTGTTCATTAGCTCATCAACACGTCTTTAGATGAGATGTTAAAGCAGTTACACAGGAGTGAGTGAATGCAGTCCTTTCTAGTGTAGTGTCATAGTGTGAGTAGTGAAGTGATGCTTTGTGACAATCTGACCATATGTTGTCTATTGAGTTGAAGATAGCACATAGGGGTGTTGAAGACGGCACATAGGGGAGTTGAAGACGGCACATTGGGGAATTGAAGACGGCACATAGGGGAGTTGATAACAGCACATAAGGGAGTTGAAGATGGCACATAGGGGAGTTGAAGATGGCACATAGGGGAGTTGATAACGGCACATAGGGGTGTTGAAGATGGCACATAGGGGTGTTGAAGATGGCACATAGGGTTGTTGAAGATGGCATATAGGGGTGTTGAAGACAGCAAACTTATGAGAAATCCAAAAGATTTCTTAGGAACAGATGCATAAATTTGTTAGCAACAGATACATAAATTTGTTAGCAACAGATACATACATTTGTTAGCAATAGGTACATAAATTTGTTAGCAACAAGTACATAAATTTGTTAGCAACAGGTACATAAATTTGTTAGCAACAGGTACATAAATTTGTTAGCAACAGGTACATAAATTTGTTAGCAACAGGTACATAAATTTGTTAGCAACAGGTACATAAATTTGTTAGCAACAGATACATAAATTTGTGAAAAACAGAACAGAATGGTCACCATGTATGATCTTGACAGAAAAGAGCAAGTAAACAATAAACACATTTTGCATAAATCATAATATATAGAAATACTTCCTATTCATCACCCCCAAAGATCTGAGTCTCTGAAGAATGTGACTATAGAGCTGATAAAGTGACTGTTAAATGTCATTCTCAGAAGTGTGTAACCCCATAGAACTTCCTCTTCGCCTCCCCACATAATCCTGGCAGTTTCCATACGTGGAATAAATGATAAGTTGTTCTTGTGTCAGTTACCCCACCTCCCATTCCCAGACCACAGATGTGAGATAAAAGCTAGAGGTGCCCAGCGTACAATGAACATGGACTACCCAAACTGCTTCATCAGTAGAGAACAGGCAAATAACTGCAGTGCTGCGGTAAAGCTGT
The DNA here is from genome assembly GCA_032433765.1 of Megaustenia siamemsis. Taxonomy (NCBI): domain Eukaryota; kingdom Metazoa; phylum Mollusca; class Gastropoda; order Stylommatophora; family Ariophantidae; genus Megaustenia; species Megaustenia siamemsis. The sequence goes on along the minus strand of JAVIAB010000047.1, from coordinate 81,143,225 downwards.
TAGCAAGAAGCCAGTAGTGGGGCATGACAAAATGCTGACGCTTCGACCTATATGCATCATCAGTACCTTTCCTCCAGTTCAAAGCTATTGTCTGGTATCAGTAGCTGTGGGCAGATCACTGCTTTCTTTGAACTTGTTTGTGTTGGTGTCTGAAAGTGTTCACAAATCAGATCTCAAATAAGTTATGAAAAGTGTGGGAAGAAGCTCAGCCAAAGTTGTAGGCTATTAAACATCTATCTATCTATTGACCTTTCGAGCCGTAACCGGCCCATAGGGCATAGACCAAGATACACCTTCTCCTATCTGAATTTTTTGTTCTAGCAGTTTTCTTTTAAAGATATTTTATAAAATCTCGCCATTTGTCTCTGTTCTGTGCAAGCAGTTCTATCTCATTGAGGGAGCCGATTCCTGTTGCTCTTGCCTCTCTCATCAATGTTCTTCTCAGTGTCTCCCTGGGTCTTCCTCTTTTTCTCTTACCTGTTGTTTCCCATATGAGGGCTTGCTTTGCTATTCGGTTATTATCTCTTCTCATCACATGTCCAACATATGACCATCGTTTTTTCTTTATTACTGAAGATATTAGTGGTTGGTTGGCGATTTCTCTAATTTCTTCGTTTGTTTTGAATTCGTTCCACGCTATACCAAGTATTTTCCTTAGACATTTATTTTCGAATGCGTTCAACTTTGTTTCTATATCTCTTGTTGTTTTCCAGCTTTCACACGCATACGTAAGGGTTGATAGTACATTTGAACATTGAGTTTTATTAAACATGCATGGTAATAAATGATTGGTCTCTGATGTCATACAATGACATAGCCAAAAATTAAAACACAGATTTATTACATAAACAAAAGTTCAATTGTATTTGATTTAGACATTTCATACTTGTATTTTACTTCACAGATCTGTTAAACAAGTTTGTTTGAAAATAACTTTGTTATCTCCCTAACTCCTATTCTGTTGCAGTAACTCACTGTCCAAACAATTGTTTTTTATCTTCTGAATTAGTTTAACCCATAGTGAATCACTGTAATATGAGCTTTGTACATACTGGAGTGACTTTTGATATTGAAATAAATTATTGAAATTTGGTGTCAATTATTTTTGTTTGTGCACGTGTAATTACGTGTATGTAAGACAACAAATGGATTTACTTATTGCTACAATTAAACCTTGATTTCTGTTATCACACCAATGGAAGTGAGTCTAACAGCAACAATGTTGAATATGCCATATCAACATCTGAATGGATTGAATGAAGTGTGCAAAGATCAAACTAGGATATTTTTTTAGAAAAAAATAGAAACCATGACAATTGGCATAATAGAAACACTAGTTGTATAATTCAAAAGTGATGAGCAATATAAAAGAGTGCACTATACAGCTTAGTGTTTCTGCTAACAATTGCACTATCAATTCAAATGAGGACATTAGTAGCAAATGTTATAATTACTAAAATGAAATTATCAAAAGAATGATCAGTTTAACAACTATAATTAAAATCAAGAATAAAGATAATAAAATAGACATGGGTAGCATGTAGAACATTATCTCAAGAACAAAGATACTTGATTGGCATGTATATCACTAATTCTGAGCTACTTCTACAAAAACACAAACATATAACGTGCTTACCAGCAGACAGAATTCAATAACAAACAGCAGTTCCTCACATATACAACAGAAGAGAACGAAGGCCGCTCAGAAAATGGATTAGCAAAATATTCAACACCACAGAACGCCAGACAAACAACTATTATGAAGCAAACTACAGAGCTCTAAAGAACACAGCACTCATCAACGCTGTGAAGATGAACTAAGTTGTCTATGGGGTATGGGAGTGCTTGTTTGGTGATACTGTTGGTAGGTAATAAATAGCAGAGACAGTAGGCTACTAACTGCAGCTTTGTGGCTGTCCATGAAGGAATTGGCTAAAGGAATATACCAGAACAGAAACAGCCTACTCAGGGAAATGTCAAGTGGAGTAATCCTGAATAAAACAATGGAAGGCAAGAGGAAATCAGCAGTGAGATTATCTTCCCTTAGGACGATTATGAGAGTTATAGGGAATCATAGGAGGAAGAGGTATGTACTACAGCACTCAGAAAAAAATGACAAATAAACAACAGAAAAAACAAAGAACAATATATGGTCCGAAGCAGGATCGAACCCGTACTCCATAGCACTGCGCCTTGCCACGAGAAGCCGAACGCTTAGGAACACTGCCTAACTAACAGCTAACTAAAAAATTAGCTATTGCGGACAATGTCTTACGCGAAGGCATTCTTATGACTATAGCATAGGGATACGATCACAGGTCGGGAATAAATTGTATTTCTGTACTTTTCTATTAAGACAAGTATCTCCAGTACGGCTGAATACTTGTGTACAAACATTTATTAGACGAAACTGGGTTTTATCCATTGCCGAATAAGATTATTTTTAGATGTCGACTGTGTGTGTTCATTGCCATCTATATTGGGAGCAATGTGTACTTTCATTTCATCCGATATTAATGAAAGGAAAAATGTCCTTTCTGACTTAACATTAAAGCTTTTACCGATTCTCATATTCGTCAATAACTTCTTCTTTAACCTTTCAACTCCCTATGGAGCATACATCTTCAACAAACACTTTACAAGCCATTCTGTTTCTTGCCATTCATTTAAGATCATTCCGTGTCTTCCCCATCTTTATCTCTGCTTCCATGTCTTCTACAAGAATGGGGATTCCAAAAAAAGGGGGCCTGTCGGGTAATATTCGTATTTGGCTTCCGCAGTGTGTGTCCTATCCAGCGCCACAGTCTTAGCTGTATCTCTTTATCCACTGGTATTTAACTGTTTATAGACTGCCTAAAAGATATAAATCTAGACGACACAGACATACAACTAATATGTAGTTTGTAGTGAGAGATAAACTATAACAAGGAGAACTCTACACCCATTGATATAAAAAGAGGAGTAAGACAGGGACGCATCCTATCACCATGCTTATTCAATCTATACACTGAGCAAATCTTTAAAAACATCATAGAGATGCCAGGCCTAAACATTAATGGAAAGATAATCAATAACCTAAGATATGCTGATGATACTGTTCTACTAGCAGAAAATCCTAAAGATCTACAACAATTGCTTAATGTTATAAACATAACAAGCAAAAAATATGGACTAGATATGAATATCAAAAAGACTAAAACTATGATTATAAACAAAGAAAATTCTCAAGACCCACAAATAAATATCACAGTTGAAGGAATACATCTGGAGACAGTTCAGAACTACAACTACCTTGGACATACTATAACCAGTGATGTAAAATGTGCAACTGAAATAAACAAAAGAATAGGTATGGCAAAAAGTAATTTTAATGCCATGAAAAATATACTAACAACAAAATAAATAACACCAGTGCTGAAACTAAGAATAGCAAAATGTTACATCTTCTCGATATTCCTATATGGTGCAGAAACATAGACATTAGACAAGAAAACAGAACAGAAAATTGAAGCCTTTGAAATGTGGATTTACAGAAGAATATGTAGAAATGGATGGGGAAAAAAAAGAAAACAAACGATGAAGTTTTAAAACAACGATGAAGTTTTAAAAATAAAATGAGAACTACTAAACACAATTAAGACAAGACAAATGAATTTTTTGGGACACGTTAAAAGACACAACAGCCTACTAAAAGTAATATTGGAAGGGAAAATACAAGGTAAAAGAGGCAGAGGCAGACCAAGACTAACATGGACGAGTAACATTAAAAGATGGACAAGTCAATCTATGACAACCTGCACCATCAAAGCAAGAAACAGAGTAGAATTGCGATCCATGGTAGCCAACCTTCGTTGCGGAGGCAGCACTCAATGATGATGATGATTTAACTGGTACTCTTCCATAATTCTGGTAGGGTTCGATCCCAATCGACGGCTTCCGGGTTCACCTAGCCTTAAATGGGTACCGGTTTTTTTTCTGGGAAAGTAAAGCGGCACGGGCGTAATACCGACCACATTACTCAAAAAATCATGTTCTGAAGGTCTGTAAAATGTATGGCCATTAACACCATATTCCCTATACGCCACTTGGCGTGACGGAGGTACTTTACTTTTTACTTACATAATTCTATGTTAGTGACTAACGGCACATTTTGTGGGCGATGAGCTCAACACCACGTTAGGCAGTCCAGAAACAATCCCTGGTAACAATTTTTAGATGTTGAAGCCGTGACTGACTTAAAAACTAGAAATTGCCATATCAGGAAATTGAATCCAAACATTTCTGGTCAGCAACTACCCACTCAACCACGAAACATTAATTTGTAATTTGCATATCTTATTACTATCACATATCGTGTTCGTCGAATCTAGTAAATATATAAAACTGAAACTGTGAAAGGCAGAGAAGGAATAAACGTGAAAGGCAAGATTAAGTTAGATGATTAGGTCTAATTGTTGTTAACGTAATGCCACAAGTTGATACGGGCAAGAGCCCTTTGACTCTTCGAGTGCGACGGGTCGTAATGGCTTTTTGGACATTCCTGGATTTTACTGGAGAAATTGGAGTTCGTCTAGTTTCAGGCTATGGCTGGAAAACGGTGACTTGTTCTGCCTAGAAGTTGGCCTACTGGCAACACTAGGTCTTCCATCAGTAAGAGCTAAGACTATAGGGAACACGACGGTCTAGCATCTGTTAGCCAGCCTGTTTTGATGCATACTGTTGCTAGGGGAGACTGATTAGGAGGACGGGACTAGGTCTTGTTAGCTGATGGGCAGCAGATCCTGCTGCTACGACCGCAGGTGACAGGTGCTTGAATTCCCCCCCCCCCCTCTATCTTTGCACAAGGTCATTGTGTAGCAGTGGGTGTTAGGATGAGAAGGAGAGTAGGGGATAGTTGGAGATAGTGAGGAAACATAGCACGGGGAACAGTCACAAAAAATAGGAGTAGAATTGTGTTAGATAACTTTCTTTGATACGTAGGTGAGAAGTTAGAGGCGGCCTGGTAGATCCAGCGTCAGCCCATAGGCTCATCGAGCTCAAAGCATACACGCTATTAGGGGCTGGTTAGACCCGATGTAGAAGAGAATCACTCGTGTATTGAAGAGACAGTGAACTTATATCAGCAATAGCAACCAGAACGTTAGGAACTTAGTATAGCAGGAAGGAGATTAATCACGCTTTGTGCGATATAAGACCTGAAGTGAGAGTGTCCTGTGGAGAATGTGCATTTCCTTGTACCGATGTGAGAATAGCCGAGCGGGATGTACCTCTGGCCGTTGAACTTATTTTATGAATAGTTTGACATTGTTAGGGTTGCTGAATAAAGTTATGTGACCTTTCTAACACATGTCTTCAGTGTGCAGCCATTTCTTATTCCAGCAGTCTCATACGCCACAGCGCTGAGCTGAAAGGAATTTGTCGCGGGCATACATAAGTCGGAGAATAAGAAACCAGTCAGTACGGTCCAGCTTACAAGCGAAGTACGATCAGGGTACAGTGTGTACCTGACAGTAACCCCGGTCACAGACACGGTGAACGTCGAGATTGACAGTTGAGAAGTTTTACGAGCGCGGGCTACCATAGCACGGCTCGTGTAACATCATTAGCATCATTGTGTAGCTGTTACGAGAGGCTGGGTTACGAGAAGACGATACTCGGTTTTCCAGACCAACAACAGCAACTACAAAAACATCGATTTACAATACAATAATGTTGTGTGTGTACGATGGCCCTGTATTGTTCTAAAGTGTTACAACTAGGATAACACGGAAAGGTGTTACAATTGGTTCAAATCCCACTACATTCGATAGAAATTGTTCTCATCAAATCCGTGGTTTCTTTGCAGCTTTACATTTCCCTGGTCTCTGGATAGTGGGATAACGGTGAAAAACAGGAGGTGCGTGTACGCGTTACGCATGTAAAAGAATCATTGGCAATTAAAAATCTAAAAGTGTAGACCAAAGTGGTTGCTGCGAAATATTAATAAGCCATTTAAAAATTCAGGAGCCGCGACAGCTCAGTGGTTAGTGAACTGGGCTACAAAGGACAAGGGGTAGGGTTCGATCCCAACCGACGGCTCCGGGTTCACCCAGCCTTAAATGGGTACCGGATTTTTTTTCTGGGAAAGTAAAGCAGCAAGGGCGCAATACCGACCACATTACCCCAAAAATCATGTGCTGAAGGTCTGTAAAATATAGGGTCACTAACACCATATTCCCTATACGCCACTTGGCGTGACGGGGGTACTTTACTTTTTTTTTTTACATTAAAAAAATCTACCCTTCCTGAAATAGTATGTGTCGTGCCTAAGGGAGCGACTATTGCTGTTTGTTGTAATCTAGCGACACAACGCCTCCAAGCCCGTTTAAGAACGTTGAAGAAAAATAACGATTTAGTCACGAGATTGTGTGGCGAGAGTATCTTTCTAACGACATCAATCAGTACACATAACTCAAGTAAAGGTCTGCTGTTTTAATATTATAGTCTTGCTCTAACAAAACAGTAACGACTCACAAAGATCAACTCCTCTTACGTGATTTAGCAAGACAGCAATAAAAACCTTCCAATATTCTTGATCTATGACCACCCTTTACACCAGTGGTGGCAAAATGGCGATTGGCGGGTCAGATGTGGCCCGCCTGTCTATTCTATTTGGCTCTTAGAAGCGTCCACACAAACTATTATTTTAAATACTTATAATCGAGTTATTGAGTTATTTACGGGTAATCATCATTGCACTTCGAACATTATAAATAAATACCTATAAATAAAACCGAAGTCCCAGTCGGTTTAAAAAAAAAAAAGAACTGTTGATTCCGAAAATAATTAAAGGCTTTGTTTATAGTTGTTGCTGCAAAGCTGCTTTTCTGTCATTGTCACGTGATAGCGTACAAGCATTATTATTTATGACTAAATCACATGTCATTTTTTACGATACTCCAACTTTGCTCCTTTGGCTCTCTGATCCTGGCCATAATCCGGTCCTCGGCCAACCTTAAGTTAGTCACCGTTGATTTACACAGTGCTTACTCATGTTTCATCAGCTTTACATATTTACTTCAACAGTTCTCAATCACTGTTATCACAGCTATGACGCTCCACAGTTCGTTCTATCACCTGAACACGCTCAAAATCTCATAGCTACCTACTTCCATCAGAATAGGTAAATCATTTGTGTGATGCTTTGTGAATGGACATGTTCGGAGTGCAATGATGATGACCCGCAAATAGCTCAATAACTCAATTTGTGTTATGCTTTATGAATGGCAATTTCTATAATTTCCCCCGGCAGACCGCAGTAATGGGAGCATGTGCTTGTTCGGAGTAAAGATAGTCGTTTGCCGTAACGATAGTCGTGCTTCTAACCAGGGAAAATCCGATTTCTAATCCTGGTAGCGGCAAAATAGTTTTTTTTGTTTCCTATTGGGGCAAAATAAAAACTCAGACCCGAACACACCTTGTGGGGAATGCAGTGGATACAACCTTTTATTTCCATATTATAAGCACTCCCCTTCCCCCCCCCCCCCCCCCGACATAGATAAATACCGTAACGATACTTTAAAAAAAAAAAAACAAAGATTAAAAAAGAGCTCTCGTAATCCAGTCTGGTAAATGTTTAAGATAAAACAGTGAGGTTTTTTCTAACTGGGGCGACTTTGTTGGTTTTGATTATAGCTTTAGTGCGTTGTTGTACTGTACGGTACGTTGTTGAAATAGGACAGAACCTAGTGGAAGTTATGGATGCTGCAAGCTGAATCAGATTTAGTTTTGATATGTGTGCTTCTTTAGAAGGGGACCTTCTCCTTCATTCTTAATGTTCATAAAACGAAACGGACCTTTACAAATAAACGATGCCACGATTTTCAACTAAATTCGATGTGAGAACAAACTGACATCAACAAGGTTACAAGGTAATACGTTTATTACTTCTTTGTTGTGGCCGTAGTTTAATGGTAGTTTACTGGCTTCAAGACCCAACGATCTTATTTTTGTTTTAAAGCTTTTTACTTGATTCAGCCGTAATAGTAATAATAATAACTATTTCTGAAGCATGTATTTATCATTGGTAACAACAGCAAGAGAGTGGCTTGGCAGAAGGTCAACAACATAAATGATAAATAGCTGCCGAGATCGAAAGTTGTGGAGAGGCATGATCACCTACGCCACTAGGCCCGGTACTTGATGATGACGAACAACAGCAATAGCAATATTATGCCCACCTCGCTTTAAATGTTGAACATGTCAACATTTAACATGTTTTGTTAACATGTCAAAATCTCACATCGCATCGGGGATCGTCTCCGAAAGTAAAGGAAAATGATGACGAAAATCTTTTATTTTTACTACAAAGTAATTGAATACCATTGCCAAATTCTGTAAAAAAAAAATAAACATTTTGCTGGAGATTTTAACTTGTTTAAATTTTTAAAAGTGTCTAAATAAGCAAGAAAGAAAACAAAAACTCGGTGACCGCCAGCCATACAGTCGACTGGACACTGGTCCTTTTACCAATCCACTCGCTATTGGTAGTTACAATTTAATTAGAAGCACCAGGGTCCTCACTTGTCACTTTGAACATTCCCACCCACACTTGGAGGTTATAGATATCACAAAGAGACATGGCTCAATGCGGCAGTCTTTGCCTATGACGTCTTCGAAGGCTTCCACAGACGAGAGGAGACAAGTGCTGCTGCTATAGATCTGGAGATTGCATTCAACAGGGTACCATTTGAATATCTCATGCATATGCCCCTCAAACTGGCGGTGTACCCCTTCCTCATTAGATGGATCGCCGCTGCACTGTTTTAGAGGAAAGTGATACTCAGATGTGGAAGTTGGTCTTCCGAACCAACATCCATTTGTCCAGGGCTGCCACAAGGCTCACCATAGTCACTAGTTCTATTAAACGTGTACACAAAAACGACCGCGGAACAACAGCCAATGGGAGGGGAAGAAATATGACTTTTGCTGATGATATTCTGGTATATCGACAGGGAAGAGACAAGGGAAATCGCCTCCACACTGCAAAACGAAATCGATCGAATTTCTTCCTGGTGTGGAGTATTGGGTACCTTGGTTAATCCTAATAAAGCATCAGTTTTATTGTTTTCCCTTAACAATCATATTGTTAAGACGGAAGTTGACACGGAAAAACCAGTTACGAATGGGAGCTCATGAAGTGACCAGGGACATGTTGATGACGTACCTCGGAGTTTTCTTTGATCGCAGCCTGTGTTTTCGGGACCACGTCGGCCATGTAATAACAAAATCCAGCAAAGAATTGACCACCTTAAAGGTCATGGCAGCTGCCAACATCGAGCAGAGGCTACTTACCCTTCTATGCCAGGGACTAGTCCTCGAACCAATCGAGTATGCCCTAGCAATACTGTCAGTAGGATAAATTGACATGATGCAGAAAATACAGAATGAAGCTATGCGCATTATCGTGGGGTGTACAAGGGACACCTCTATGCAGTGAGGTATCTTCTTGACTTTCCAACCATGGATGACAGGATCAAGATCTGGAGAACACGAGCATACCTGAAGATATGTGCAGATAAAGAGCATCAATTGCACCACGAGCTCAACGCAGGGAAAGGTGACATGCCAAAAAGAGGCAAATCATGGGTGGGCCGAACAGAAGATGTCATCACACAGGTCTGTGGGCTTACCAATATCAACGCTGGCGAGGAGTGGATACCGGTACCTACGTCATTCAAGGACACATTCTCGCGTATTTTCACATTCGACAGAAAATGTAGGGAACATAGCTCAGTCGTGTTCAATGCGGAGGTCAACGGTCTTTATCTGGGATAACACGGATGAGAAAAGATTCTGGATTCGATTTTCAACGTTCGAGAGAAGTAGAGGCCATAAAATAATGCGCCCCTCTCCACCACCCTTCTCCCCCCCCCCCAAAAAAAAAAAAATCTATAGTTTTAAAATACCTTTAGAGCAACACCATCATCATCAAGTACCGTGCCTACTGGCGTAGGTGATCATGTTTCTCCATAATTTTCGATCTCGGCAGCTATTTATCATTTCTGTTGTTGACCTTCTGCCAAGCCATTCTCTTAAGCTGTCTGTTATTTTTTCTCTCTGTTTCCCTCTATCTCTTCGTCCCTCAATTTTTCCAGTTGTTACAATATATTCCAGTTGTTCTCTTCTCATTACATGGTAAAAAATGATGATTGTTTCTTCCTAATATTGGAAATTAGCTCTCTTTTTGCTTTGACCCCTCTCAGAACATCTTCATTACTCTTCTTAGCTGTTCATGGTACTCTCAACATTCTTCTGTAAAACCACATTTCTACATACTCCAGTGATTTTCTTGTCTATTGTCCATGATTCACATCCATATGTTAAGACTGGCTCTACATAACATTTAAGAACACTTTTTCTTGTTTCTATTGTCAAAAATGGATTGCATAGTATCTACCTCATTTTTTTGGAAAGCTGCTTTTGCCTGAGCCATTCTGCATCTCACCTCTTTTGTACATCTTCCGTCTGAGGTTAACAAAGTTCCCAAATATTTAGATTCATTTATCTGATTTAACATTGTTCCACTTGTCTTTATTTTGCACTGAGGTTATGTCTTTTTCTTTGTTGTTACCATTACCTCTGTCTTTTTGCTATTAAGTCTGAGTCCTTTATTTTTGCTTTCTTTCACTATAAGGTCCAAAATTTCTTGTAACTCATTTTCATTCTTAGCGATTAAGACTGTATCATCAGCATACTTTAGATTATTTATATTATGACCTCCAATTGTCCATTCCAGGCATGTCATTTTATGGATCTTAAAATAATCTCACTATAAATATTAAACAAATCTGGTGACAGCACACAGCCCTGTCTAACACCCTGTTTTATTTGTTGAAACATTCCCAATTGGTTTCCAGTTCTTATGGCGGCTGTTTGCAAATCATGGGTAGGCCGAGCAACATAAATGCAATATATTTGACAGACAAAGGTAATGTTGAAAAGAACAAATAATATAAGAGATATGGGAAAATGAACATTGCACTTCCAATGATTAATCAAGCACAGAGATAATGCCTGTGAACTCTACGATGTTTTCTTAACTTTCGATGTGAGAATTGTACACTTTCATTGTTGTGGATATGGGTTTTCCCGATAATTTATTTCGGACAATTTCGTGGGCGTTAGAAAATTACGTTATTTATATTTTACTACCGGGTTTTACGAAAGCGATCAACTAGTCTGACAAAACTGGCCGTGTGTACTATTTACTCTGGATATGTACTTGATGTAGCCTTACCCTTAGGGTTTACAGGGAGTTATTAGAACCAATATGATGACATATGTAGGAGTGACATTCGATGGTAATTTGTGTTTCAAAGGATGTATTGACCATATTTAATAACAAAAGTTTGAAAGCGATTATCGTCGATAAGAGTCACGGCAGCTGCTGGAATAGAAGAATGGTTAGTACTTCTTCATCCTTGACTGACTATCTCGCTCATACATTGTGTCATGGTCATTCCCACCGTTAATGCAGGTGTTGTTAACATATTCCAAAGAATATAAAATGAAGCCACACATTATATTGGGATGCACGAGAGACACCCCAAGTGTGACAGTCAGAATCATACTCGATTTTCCCACTAGAGAGGACAAGACTCAAGTTCTGAGAGTACATACATACCTAAAGATAAGCATTGATCAGGAGCATCCATTATATAAGAAGATGACTGAAGTTAAGGGGAACAGGTTAAGGAGGGGTAAATCATGGATAGATCGGACAGAGAATCTTGTTCAACTGGTGTAGGGACTAGCATTAATCATGGGTGCATTATGAGTATCTGTGCCTTCAGGATTAACTACTAGTTTTGCTATCATTTTCACACTCGACAGGAGACAGAACCTAGTTTTTAATTCTCTCATCTGTCAGAGACGCTGACGGCGTATATAGATGGTTGTGTAGGTCGCCAAAACAAAGTTCTGGCGCATTAATTGTATGTTCCAGTTGTAGGACTCTTCATGAAGATAGAGGCACTTGCGCAGTGACGATATTAAAATGACAATGGAGAAGTCTGTGAATTATCACACAAAAGGGAGGAGGGGGATAAGTGGTATATTTACACCTTTATATAGGTGAGGATAAACAAAGCATAAGGACTTTTCGTCTACACCTTTTTTTAATGTTCATTTATACCATCAGCTTTACAACAGTTTCACATGTTGATGCATCTTGATACATTGTTGTTTCCTTACTCCTGAGTTCATCAAAGGCGGTTGGAGTTGTTCTCTTCTAATCCTTAATTTCTTCGTGGCTTCGAATCCTTGATTTCTTCGTGGATTTACCTTCCCTTGTTGTCTGGGTTTTATTCTTGTAGTTCTCGTTTTATTAGTATGCCTACCCCTACTGTTGCCTACCCCTACTGTTGCCTACCCTTACTGTTGCCTACCCCTACTACAGAAATAAAATAAAAACAAAAACAGAGAACTACAAAAATATATAAATACCTACTGGACATACAATAATAGGATTATATTATTAAAAATAAAGGCAAACCCATTTGACATAGCAATAATACAGACATACGTACCTCCTGAAGACTATACAGATGAACAAATAGAAGCATACTATGAAGATCTAAATACAGTTATGAAGCAAGTGAAATCTACAGACATCTTGATTGTAATGGGTGACATGAACGCTAAAGTAGGAAAAGGTAAATATAAGACCATAACAGGAAATCATGATCTAGGAAAAAGGAATAACAAAGGAGAAAGATTAATACAATTTTGTGAAGAAAACAGACTGATAATATGCAACACCTTCTTTGAGCAAGAGAAAAGAAAATTATACACATGGAAAAGCCCTAGAGATAGGAAGAGGAATCAAATAGATTACATAATGATAAAAGACAAATTCCGGAACAGCGTCAAAAAAGCCAAAACCTATCCAGGAGCAGATATTAATTCAGATCACAATCCTGTAATGATTAAAATGAAAATCAAACTAAAGAGAAACAAACAAAAGACTAATTCAGCAACACCAATAGATATAACAGCTTTAAAACAGAAATATATAAAAGAAACTTATACAGCACAAGTAAAGCACACATACCAGAAGCTGCTAGAAGAAGGGATTGAGCAATACAGAAGAGAAAATCCTGAAGAAAAAGTCACAACCAAATGGCAATGCATAAAAAACAGCATACAAGAATCCTGTGACACCTTACCCAAAAAGGAAAGTAACAAAAAACAAAAATGGATAACTGACAAAATCTTAGAAAAAATGGAAGAAAGAGGACAAGCGAAGAACACTGTCAGATACATGGTAATTGATAATGAAATATGCAAAATGTGCAAAAAGGCAAAAGAAGACTAGCTCAACCAAAGATGTCTAGAAATCGAAACTATGGAGAGTAAACAAAATTTATGAGGAATGCACACAGAAATAAAGAGAATACCTAATAAAGACAAAAAAGCTATAGGAAGCGGATGTATTGCAAACAAAGAGGGAAGAATGCTAACAGACAACAAAGATATAATCGAAACATGGCAGGAATATATAACATAATTATTTCATGACGAAAGGGACAAAAACATTTATAAAATGTACATCCAGCTATAAAATCCTGAAGTCTGAAGTAGAAAAAGCTATAAAAACAATGAAAAAGGGAACGGCAGCATGACCTTACAATACACAGATAGTGATGATACAAGCACTGGAAGATTTTGGCATTGAAGTGATCACAGACATATGCAATAACATATACCATACAGGATACATACAAATGAATTAAAAACATCAACTTTCATTGTATGGCCTAAAAAGAATGGTGCAGTTGAATGCAGTGATTTTAGAACAATAAGCCTAATGAGCCAGGTAACCAAAATTTTACTAAAAGTTATACAAGGAAGGATTCAGAATAAAATTTGACTGAATTAGATGAGCAGCAATTTGGATTCAGGAAAAACTGTGGGACAAAAGAAGCCATATTCAGCATGAGGAAATTGATTGAAAAGTACATAGAGGTAAACAAACCAATATATGTCTGCTTCATAGACTACACCAAAGCATTTGATGAAATACACCATAATCAACTTATAGACTGCCTAAAAGATATAAATCTGAACGAACAGATATACGACTAATATGTAATTTGTACTGGGAGCAAATTTCTTCTTATTCTTCTTCTTTCCTTCCACATCTGCCTTTCAGCTTCGAGGGGAGATATAATTTGCGGTCTTTTGCTCTTCTGTTTGCCTCTGCTGCTGTTATGTTTCCTAGTGCTTCTAATCTTCCATCGATCCATCTTTTTCGTGGTCGACCCTTGGGTCTGGAGTTCTCATAACGTTTGCTGAAGGCTCGTTGTGTTGTGTTTTGATCTTTCTGCCTTGTCACGTGGCCAAACCATTGTATCTGTTGTTTCCTTATATACTCTATCGCGGGGGCTATTCCTAGGAGCAAACAGCAATACTAAAATATAACTAGGAGAACTCTACACCCATTGATATAAAAAGAGGAGTAAGACAGGGATGCACCTTATCACAAAGATTGTTCGATCTACATATAAACTGAGCAAATCCTTAAAAACATCACAGAGATGCCAGGCATAAACATTAATGGAAAGATAATCAGTAACCTAAGATGTGCTGATGATACCGTATTACTAGCAGAAAATCATAAAGATCTACAACAATTATTTAATGTAGTAAACATGACTAGCAAAATAGATGGACTAGATATGAATATCAAAAAGACTAAAACTATGATCATAAACAAAGAAAATTCTCAAGATCTACAATTAAATATCAAAGTTGAAGGACTAAATCAGGAGACAGTTCAGGGCTACAACTACCTGGGGCACACTATAACCAGTGATGGAAAATGTGCACCTGAAATAAATAAAAAAAATAAGTATGGCAAAAAGTAAATTTAATGCCATGAAAAATATACTAACATCAAAACAAATAACACCAGGGCTGAAATTAAGAATAGCAAAATGTTACATCTTCTCAATATTCCTGTATGGTGCAGAAACATGAACATTAGACTAGAAAAC
The DNA here is from genome assembly GCA_032433765.1 of Megaustenia siamemsis. Taxonomy (NCBI): domain Eukaryota; kingdom Metazoa; phylum Mollusca; class Gastropoda; order Stylommatophora; family Ariophantidae; genus Megaustenia; species Megaustenia siamemsis. The sequence continues at coordinate 81,128,187 of JAVIAB010000047.1, read as the reverse complement.
AGAACAGAAAATTGAGGCCTTTGAAATGTGGTTATATATAGAAGAATAGGTAGAATTGGATGGAAAGAAAAGAAAACAAACGATGGAGTTTTAAAACAACAAAAAATGAAAAGAGAACTACTAAACACAATTAGAACAAGACAAATGAAATTTGTGGGACATGTTAAAAGACACAACAGCCTAATGAAAGTAATATTGGAAGGGAAAATGCAAGGTAAAAGAAGCAGAGGCAGACCAAGACTAACATGACGAGTAACATCAAAAGATGGACAAGTCAGCCTATGACAATCTGCACCATCAAAGCAAGAGACAGAGTGGAATGGCGCTCCATGGTAGCCAACCTTGTATGCGGAGACGGCACTTAATGATTATGTTGATGATGTTGTCTGGGTAGTGAGACGTTTGAATTATCGCGCTCGACGACAGAGACAGCGGTCTCTCCAGAATGGATTCGTTATCCCAGCCGTGGGTAGTGAGATGTGATTGTCTAGTCTCTGATAAGGATGACAAAAAACAGTGATTCTGCGCACGTTAAAGAACCATTGACACTGATAAATAAAATAAAAAAAAGATTTGGTCAAAACGGCCATGTACTGCAGCAAAATTATTAAGCAACTTTAATCCAATGGAATCTAGCCGTAGGGAAGACCGATGTGTCATGCCGAAAAGACGCAAATATGGCGGGTTATGTAAACTGTGGACACAACACACCCACCTACTCCCACGTATAATGTAAACACAGTTGAACAGGTATTCACTCTATTTTAATAGGAGAAGTCGTCTATATAGAATTATACATTGCAGTAAATGTTCCCTAACCGAAATTTTAGATCCTAGAATCGTTTTTTTTTTTTTAATATGACGATATTAATTTATGTTGTTCACCTGTAGACGGCAGCAGCAGTACATTTCTATAATTAAATAGGGCCTGTGATATATACCGAACTGAAATTAACATTTAATTTATATACAAATGTATAAATTATTATGGTTTCTTCTTAGTTAATGAAACATAACTTATTAAAATAAGTAATTATACAATGATTTTAATTAGCTGATACCATATCCGAAGTATCGAATATTCCCCCCCCCCCTTCCCGTTTCAGACTGCTAAGGAGAACTGTGATTTGATTTCCAACTGTGATTTAACAGTATTTTTCAATGGCGACCATTTGATCTATATCTGGATTGAGATAAGGTAAGATATAAATGGTAAAGTCCTAGTTTAGCGTCTTTCTGCAAAACTATTGATCTCAATTGACTTGCCGCATGTATTTGAATATAATATCATTTTATAATAAAATACCATCGATGAGCATGGGGGAAGTGAAAGGTAGTGTTGTTTGTACCTCAGAAATGAAAAGCAGAATAGCTCAGGCCAAAATAGCTTTTCAGAAAATAAAATAAAACATCTTATGCCGCAAATCTATGTCACTAGAAGTGAGGAAGAAAATTCATCGGTGCTATATAGCATATAGAGCTAACCCATCAGAGACAGAGGAGATCAACGAGCTTTTATTTGCAGACGATCAGGCACTAATATATGAAACAATAGAAGACATACAAGAACACTTAAACAAACTCAACATCTCAGGCACAAAATACAACATGAAAATCAACATCAAGAAAACAGAAGTCATGAATGTCGCAAAAAACAAACAGAACATCAACATAACTATAGAAGGCAGACAACTAAAACAAGTAGAGAAATTCAAATACCTAGGAAGTCTAATGACAAACGATAATTCTCAAACAGCAGAGATAGAATCAAGATGCAACAAGGCTTTTGTCAAATCATTGGACAGTTATCGCCATTATTGTCCAACAAGGAAATAACTCTGGAGGCAAAACGAGCACTATACAATACAATCTTCATCCTAACGTTGTGCTACCAATGCCAGACCTGGACCCTAGATGCAAGAACAATAAGAAAAATAACCTCTACAGAGATGAAATGTGTTAGACGAATGACAGGAAACAGTCTGAGAGATAAGATCAGAAATGAAAAACTGAGAAAAAAAGCTAGGAATAGCCCCCGCCATAGAATATATAAGGAAACAACAGATAAAATGGTTTGGCCACGTGACAAGGCAGAAAGAACAAAACACAACACAACGAGCCTTCAACAAACGTTGTGAGAACACTAGACCCAAGGGTCGACCACGAAAAAGATGGGTCGATGGAATATTAGAAGCACTAGGAAACATAACAGCAGCAGAGGCGAAAAGAAGAGCAAAAGACCGCAAATTATATCGCCACTCGACGCTGAAAGGCAGATAAGGAAGGAAAGAAGAAGAAGAAGAAGAATATTTATGAGCATGATAAGGAAAGTGGAGGCAGTGTAACCTCTACGCAGGTCGTGTGTAGAGTCATTGCAGAAGTCAAAAATACGTAGGGTTACCTTTGTCCCTGGACATGCGGGGGTATGGAGAAATGAAAAAGCGGACAGGTTGGCTAGCTGCACTGTCGTTGAAGACGGGTAAACCAATGGATCGGACGGACGTCATCAATGCCCTCCGAGATGTGGTAAAGGCACAGGACTTCGACAACCATGAGTCCACGTCACTCCTTCAGATGAAAGTAATGGGAGTTAAGATGAGCACAGCTAGAAACAAGAAACTTAGTGGGCGTATAAGAAGACTTATCAACCAACACAGAACTGGAGTCGTCTGTGGTTGGACACTAAAGGACTTGCTGAGGAGGGGGATCTGAGCACCTATGGACATGTTCGGAGTGCAATGATAATGACCCGCAAATAACTCAATAACATTAACTCAATAACATTAACTCAATAACAATAACTCAATAACATTAACTCAATAACAATAACTCAACAACAATAACTCAATAACAATAACTCAATAACAATAACTCAATAACAATAACTCAATAACATTAACTCAATAACAATAACTCAATAACATTAACTCAATAACAATAACTCAATAACATTAACTCAATAACATTAACTCAATAACATTAATTCAATAGGGTTAAGTTTAGTTTATGGTTATTTATTATCCTAACCCAAGCGTCTTGTAATGATAAACTAGAGAACCACCAAGTAAAGTGTAAGGGTACGTTACTCCGAACAGGAAGACGCTAAATTAGGACTTTACTGATATAATTATGATTTTATATTGGATCTTTGGTACTTCAGTAAGTTTAGTGTTACTGTTTAGTATGTGGGTTTTTTTATGGACTATGTCTGCCCTGATGCGTCCGTCGCTCAGGAACATTCTTTTTCATTGCTCTTTCCAGTCCGCTGTGTCTTTAGACGTAACCATGTTATTTTGATTTCCTCTGTAGGAACTTTCTCTGTAGAGATTTCCTCTGTTGTTTATAAGCTTTTTTTTATGTTTATATCTGTTAATATATCTTCATAGCTTTTTTATGTTTATATCTGTTAATATATCTTCATAGCTTTTTTATGTTTATATCTGTCAATATATCTTCATAGCTTATGTTATGTTTATATCTGTTAATATATCTTCATAGCTTATTTTATGTTTATATCTGTTAATATATCTTCATAGCTTTTTTATGTTTATATCTGTTAATATATCTTCATAGCTTTTTTTTCATTATCCAAGGTATCTTAATGATTTTTCTGTAGCTTTATGTTTTGAATGAACCGATTTTCTTCCTTGCTGTTTGCGAGATTGTACATGATTTACAACTGTATGTTGCTATCGGGAAGATACATGTCCTTGGTCATTTTAATTTTACTGCATAGCTTGTATTGTTCCACGTGTTCTTCATGGCGTTTAATTTTTGTATTGCTATTGGTAATCTTCTTTTGATCTCTTTCTGGATGTCTCTATTGTTAGTCACTACAGATCCCAGATATCCATAGTTTGTTACAATTTCAAGTTACATGTATTTACTTTTGATGATTTTGGGTTAGCTTTTTGTTTTGTCAGTGGACATTATCTAAGTTTTCTGTATGTTTATATTGAGGTTCTGCTCTTCACTGTGTTTTTTTAACCTACTCAATTGTCTCTTTTAATCCTTCTGCACTGTTTGCGAAGATAACTATGTTGCCAGTTAATGTGGAAGGGTCGAACTTCACAAATCTGTCGTTGTTTCTTACATTTCTCATGATGTTCTCAGCATAAATATTGAACTGGCATGGAGAGAGCAAGAACCACTGCCTCACGCTTTTGTGTACCTCAAACCAGTGTTATGTTTCCAGGAAAACCAGACGAAAAATATTTCAAACACATAAACAGTTACGATTACACTTGAATAACAATATTTCTTTCTTTTTTTTTCTTTTAGCAATTCAGTTTTGAAAGCATCCGCGGTTGATTTTAATGAAAATATTTCTTGTGCCGAAGGCAGCGTTCATTTTTATATTTATTTATTTATTTTTGGTAAGTGTGAAGGGTTTGGGCGAAGCCTTGATGAATCGATCAACACATGTTTTTATATATATATATATATATATATATATATATATATATATATATATATATATATATACATGTATATATATATGTAAATATATATATGTATAGGGGCCCTATATTGAAAACACATACACACATAAAGTGATAATATTTAGTAGGTTTTGCGCTGATGTTATCATTCATATAATAATTTGTATTTACGCTTTTATACACACGATATAGCAGTAAATCTTGTTTGAATTATTTATTTATATCATTCGAGTTGCCCGTTTGCAACGCGCTTACTTTATGCACCAATGCTCCTTTTATTAATTTTTTAAAAAAAGATGAAATATCGCACATTGGAAGTATACAGTTAAAGCAGTTCAGAACTAGAGGAGCATTTCTAGAACATTTCTTTGCCCAAAACTGGAAAATTCAAAAAATGAGGGTTGGGGGTGCGAGTGGAGTTAAGTGAAGGTAGTGTTGTTTGTACCACAGAAATAAAAATCAGAATAGCTCATGCCAAAATAGCTTTTCAGAAAATAAAAATAAAAACATCTTATGCAGCAAGTCTATGTCACTCACTAGAAGTGAGGAAAAAATGCATCGGTGCTATATAGAGCCAATTCTGCCCTATGGAAGCGAATCATGGACAGTAAACAGACAAATGGAAAGACGATTAGATGCCACAGCAATGTGATTTCTTAGAAGAATGTTAAAAGTTCCCTGGACAGCGAAAAAAATCAACAAGAAAATTCTCAAAGAGGCCAACTCAGAAAAGGGAGCTCCTAAGAAACATCAGAAAGAAACAGTCAACATTTTTCGGGCACATAATGATAAGTGGAGCCGCGATAGCTCAGTGATTAGTGAACTGGACTACAAAGGACAAGAGGTCGGGTTCGATCTTGATCGATGGCTTCCAGGTTCACCCAGCCTTAAATGGGTACCAAAAATCATGTGCCGAAGGTCTGTAACATATTATGGTCACTAACACCATATTCCCTATATGCCACTTGGCGTGACGGAGCACTTTACTTTTACTTTTTTTTCATGAGAATAGGAAAGTTGGAATAGGTGTTTGGAAAAATACAAGGAAAGAGAGATCGCGGACGACAAAGAGATAAAATACTGGATAGCTTGGTATCATGGCATAGAAAACTGTCAACAACAGAACTGATACGATAGCACATTAGATAGAGGGTTGTGGAAGGACATGATCCCCTACGCCAACCGGTATGGCACATTATGATGCGTGTTGCTTATATTTCATTTTTTTTTTAACAAAACAACTGTCAACTATTTCGTTATACAGAAAAGTTACAAAATATGTAGGTTTTCTAAAATGTAGAAATTGGGATTAACTTGCAAGACGTGTTCATCTACATCATCATCATCATCATCGAGTGCCATCTCCGCAACGAAGGTTGGTGGTGCGCCATTCTGCTTTGTCTCTTGCTTTGATGGTGCAGGTTGTCGTTGGCTGATTTGTCCATCTTTTGATGTTTCTCGTCCATGTTAGTCTTAGTCTGCCTCTGCCTCTTTTACCTTGTATTTTCCCCTCCTAGATTATTTTTAATGGGCTGTTGTATCTTTTAACATGGCCCAAAAATCGCATTTGTCTTGTTTGAATGGTGTTTAGTAGTTCTCTTTTCATTTTTAGTTGTTTTAAGTCTTCATCGTTTGTTTTCTTTTTTCCCCCCATCCATTTCCACATATTCTTCTATAAATCCACATTTCAAAGGCTTCAATTCTCTGTTCTGTTTTCTTGTCTAATGTCCATGTTTCTGCACCATATAGGAATATTGAGAAGATGTAACAATTTGCTATTCTTAGTTTTAGCCCTGGTGTTATTTGTTTTGATGTTATTATATTTTTGACGACATTAAAATTACTTTTTGCCATTCCTATTGCTATCTACAATAATATAGACATTGTTGTTTGTATTCGTCAGCTTTATATCTCTAGCGAAGTCCCGAGGGACTGAATTGTGGGTGAGTCACTTTGTCTTATTTTTCACATCGGCAGTCGTGTGCTCAGGTGTCCCCCACCATACAGGCATATATTCTCCGACTTCAGAAGTACTCTCATATTTTTATCGTCAAGAGTTTTAACGTTTTAGGCAGGTGTTTCCTATTATTTTTGCACGAGCAGCGGCCATTTTTTTGGCTTACTCTTTTCGATTTCTAACTGTCAAGGGTTCTTTAGCACATGGAATGCACACGGGACCTCCTGATTTTCATCGTTTTCCGAGAGAGCAAGACATTGGTTCTCACTACCCTGAGACCATGGGAGGGTAAAGCCACTTATTCGAGTTTATTTACTTTTTAAAATTTTATTTTCCACCAGCTGTAATGGGAATCGAATCCAGGACTATCTTGTCTAGATGTCGACGTCTTGTCTCTAGACCTTCCAGCCCCCACCCCCCGCCCTAAATATTAGTAAAAATACTGATATGAGCCGGCTCTAGCGGCCTCAGCCATACCGATCACATCTGACACCATGCAGCATTATAACAACTCTATAGATATTCTACTATAAAATAAGGTTTTATGTATTGACACTACCAGCAAAGCATTTGTACAAATTTGCTCCGCGGATGTGTTTGATCTTCGTATTATATCGCTTTCGCATCGAAGGTTGGCTACCATGGAACGCATTTCACTCTGTCGCCTATTGCCTTGATCATGTCTCAAGTTCCCCAGTCCATCTCCTGATGCTGTCATCTCAATCTAGTCTTTCTTTGCCACTAATTCGTTTACCTTGTATTTTATCTCCAAAATGGCATTGCAGTAGGTCATTGTGTCTTATTAAGTGCTATCTCAATGGCTGTGTTAGTCACCTCTAGTGACTCGGGCAGACGGTGCTCGTAAACCTGGGAAGGCCGACCGTCTAAGGGCAGAATCCCACTACAGAAAAGATCATCTGCTGCCTTGCAGGAAGATTGGGGACAATCAAAGGCTAAGGAAAGCAAACCTGAATAAAATGCTGGCTGAAATCGGATGCACTGGGCCACTGGAGCAGAACACAGTGCAACGTTTTAACGGGTGTTCAGTCGAAGTGGATCTGGCAGACTTTAATTGTGATGTTCTGTCAGTGGGGGCTTTTAACACACTTGGCCTGACAGCTGACTTCATGTGAGAGTCTGGGATCCTACTCTGACTGAGTCCTGATCGCAGACAGACAGACAATTTCGTGTCCTGTTTGAATTTTATGAAGCATTTCTCGATTTATTTTCAGCTGTTTCTTGCTTGCTTGCGCTCATCGGATGACTAAAGGGATAGTTACACCTCTTCGCCATCCGCCAGTAAAAGGATGCGGGCGTTTTATGGTTTGCAGTAGAAGTGTGACATTTGCTCCTTTTTCGACCCATCACATCAGACCTTAGCACAACATTTTTGATTAGCGGGTTGCCTTTCCTCTCGATCCCTACCTTATGGTCACACTAGACTGGTGACTCTGTTTCTAGGAGCACCGCGAAGAGGTGGAGTAGATGCTGCATAGTTCTGGTTCATCGATCTTGGCAAAACAATTAACTATAAATTCGCTAACAGTTTTAATTTCTATTGCAGAACGACGCCTTAGCCTTCCGGCTGCTTCAACACTCCATTATTCACTTTCTCTGTCAAGAAATTGAAAAAAAAAACAAAAAACATTTAATTCAAATCTTCCTGTTCAGTAAATCCACATTTCCGTATATTTAATATGGTTTGAGTCTATATTTTTTCGCCTTTCGTGGCGCGAGTAGATATCAATAACTACTTTATTATTATCAGCCCTCGTGTTATTTGTTTTGATGTTTTTCATGTTGGTCAAAATGCGTGGTTCCCATAACGGGGTGGCAGACCTAGTCTGAAGCCTGGTTCCCATAACGGGGTGGCAGACCTAGTCTGAAGCCTGGTTCCCATAACGGGGTGGCAGACCTAGTCTGAAGCCTGGTTCCCATAACGGGGTGGCAGACCTAGTCTGAAGCCCGGAATTTATGAGAAAAGTTGGTGGTAGGGGAGCAGACTTTGACATAGTGTTTGATATTACTGCAAGTTTTTATTATGCAAATCCTTATGATTATATATATGTGTGTGTGTGTGTGTGTGTGTGCGTGCGTGCGTGCGTGCGTGCGTGCGTGCGTGCGTGCGTGCGAGTGTGCGTGTGTCCTAAAAATTGTACCTCAGAACATCGTATCAATTCTGTTATTGACTGTTTTTCATGCCATGACACATAGTCATCTAGTATATATATATTTTTGTTGTTGTTGTTGTTGTTGTCCGCGATCTCTCTTTCCTTCTATTTTGCCAGTTGTAACCAAGTGTTCCAACTTTCCCCTTCTCATATGTCCGAAAAATATCGATTGTTTTTTTTTCAAAAGTTTTTAAGGAGCTCTTTTTTGTGTCGGCCTCTTTAAGAAGTTTTTCTTGACCCTTTTTGGTTGTCCTGGGAAGTCTCAACATTCTTCTGAATCCCCATTTCTGAGGCCTCTTATGTCTTTTCATTTGTTTGTTGTGTGTGATTCACTTCCATATGTCAGAATTGGCTCTATAAAGCTCAGATGAACTCCCTTTACACTTTTTTTTTTTTTTAAATATACACTTATCGGGAAAGTATTTTTATTTTTATTTTCTGAAATGCTGCTTTTGCCTATGCTGCTCTGCTCTTTATTTGTATGGTGCGTCGTTCGCCTGATGTTATTATTGTGCTTAAGTATTTGAGGCTCTACAGTTGTTTCAGATTTGTCCCGCTTACTTAAATGCTGCATGATAGTGATGATTGTTTTTTTTCCATATGACCATTACTTATGTTTTCTTACTACTCAGACTGAGACCTTTCTTGTTGTTTTCTTCTACTATTATGTCTATCATTCTACGTCTCTGATATTTGAGATATCCGCATCTCAACAATCCCTTCCAAACATTAAAAGTAAACATAAAGAAAATAACTGGGTATATACTGGATGTTTTGACGACAGTAACTATATGAGGAAACCCTTGGCTAAGTGAGCCGACTAAATCTCAAAAACTACTTTTGGGCATGTTTGCAATAATTTACTCATTATCATCGAGTGCCGTCTCCGCAACGAAGGTTGGCTACGATGGAGCACCATTCTGTTCTGTCTCTTGCTTTGATGGTGCAGGTTGTCATAGACTGATTTGTCCATCTTTTGATGTTACTCGTCCATGTTGGCCTTGGTCTGACTCTGCCTCTTTTACCTTGTATTTTCCCCTCCAGGATTACTTTTAGTAGGCTGTTGTGTCTTTTAACATGGCCCAAAAATCGCATTTGTCTTGTTTGAATTGTGTTTAGTAGTTCTCTTTTCATTTTTAGTTGTTATAAGACTTCGTCGTTTATTTTCTTTTCCTTCCATCCAATTCTACCTATTCTTCTATGTATCCAAATTTCAAAGGCTTCAATTCTCTGTTCTGTTTTCTTGTCTAATGTCCATGTTTCTGCACTATATAGGAATATTGAGAAGATGTAACATTTTGCTATTCTTAGTTTCAGCCCTTGTGTTATTTGTTTTGATGTTAGTATATTCTTCGTGACATTAAAATTACTTTTTGCCATTCCTATTCTTTTGTTTATTTCAGTTGTACATTTTCCATTACTGGTTATAGTATGTCCAAGGTAGTTGTAGTTCTGAACTGTCTCAAGGTCTATTCCTTCAATTTTGATATCCATTTGTGGGTTTTGAGTATTTCCTTTGTTTATGATCATAGTTTTAGTCTTTTTGATATTCATATCTATATAGTTCATATTTTTTGCTTGTCATGTTTATTTCATTAAGTAGTTGTTGTAGATCGTTATGATTTTCTGCTAGTAGTACAGTATTATCAGCATATCTTAGGTTATTGATTATCTTTCCATTAATTTGTAGGCCCGGCATTTCTATGATGTTTTTAAAGATTTGCCCAGTGTATAGATTGAACAAACTTGGTGATAGGATGCATCCCTGTCTTACTCATCTTTTTATGTCAATGGGTGTAGAGTTCTCTTTGTTATATTTTATTATTGCTGTTTGCTCCCAGTATAGATTACATATCAGTCGTATGTCCATGTCATCTAGATGTATCTCTTTTAGGCATTCTATAAGTTGTTTGTGGTGTACTCTATGAAAAGCTTTGGTGTAGTCTATGAAGCAGGCATATATTGGTTTGTTTACTTCTGTGTACTTTTCGATTAATGTTCTCATGCAGAATATGGCTTCTTTTGTCCCGCTATTTTTCCTATATCCAAATTGCTGCTCATCTAATTCAGTATTGATTTTATTCTGAATCTTTCCTTGTATAACTTTTAGCTAGATTTTTGTAACATGGCACATTAGTCATTAGGCTTATTGTTCTAAAGTCACTGCATTCAACTGCACCATACAATAATTTACTACTTATGATTATTGCTTTATCATCTATCTATTTTTTTTTATAATTTGATTTTGTTCCAATACATATATAAATGAATGTTAGTCTAGAACGAGTTATCGTAGTTACACAATATATTAAACAAATTTTGAACACTCAGTGATGAAGAGCTCCCATACCTCCTTCTTTTACATACACTCACTCACTAGTCAGAAATGTAGAACTGAGAAAAAAGCTAGGAATAGCCCCAGCCATAGAATATATAAGGAAACAACAGATAAAATGGTTCGGCCACGTGACAAGGCAGAAAGAACAAAACACAACACAACGAGCCTTCAACAAACGTTGTGAGAACAACAGACCCAAGGGTCGACCACGAAAAAGATGGATCGATGGAATATTAGAAGCACTAGGAAACATAACAGCAGCAGAGGCGAACATAAGAGCAAAAGACCGCAAATTATATCTCCCCTCGACGCTGAAAGGCAGATGAGGAAGGAAAGAAGAAGAAGAAGAAGACTCACTAGTCACTACTCAGGACGCTAGATACAATGAAAACGAGATGATCGTAGCACAATTTTTGAACTCAGCAAACGCCAATGATTGTTAGAATATTAGAGGTACTTAGAAACACATTTAAGGCAGCTACGACTTTAGGCAAACTCACAGAAAGGGCACGAAATTAACACTAAAGACCAAACTCTTGAGTGGAAATATTGTTTTGTTTCATAAATTGTGATTATTCTTTTTGAACAGTTAAAGAGTAAACATCAGAATGGGAAATGCCGCAACGCCATTTTACCAAATTGATAGTCTTATTTCCTTGATCATTGATGAATACAATAAACTTATCACTTCACTCTATTAAAGTTTTCCTTTGCGGAACATATATTTCAAACAAGGAAGAATAATATTAACGTAAATTATCCTGAATCAGTGAATCCAATGCAGGAAAACGATGGCCATTTTGATTTACAGTTTATTTTATCTTCGTTTTGATTTTCATCATTTTTCTCTGAAATGAAAATGAAATCCAATATTATGATTTGTAGAGTAAGTCGTTGTCACTCTGGGGAGGTATATTATATAATAATATATTGTAACAGTTGTTATTGTTATGGAAGGCCCCGTATACTATAGTACTATAAATATCTTCTTCTTCTACCTTTTAGCTCCCAGTGGTGAGTGGAGCATAGTAGTGCATTTCATAGTGATGATCAATGATTATGATAGGATAGGTCTTCAACAAACACTTTCCAAGTCGTCGTTAGACCCGTTAGTCGTTCTGTTTTTTGCCATTCTTTTAAGATCATTCCATGTCTTCCTATAAATATAATACTCAGTATATATAATACCATCCTCATTTCAATTTCATGGGTGTACTCACAGTAACTCAACTGTATTATATTATTAAATTGTACAGTATAGTAGTATACTCAGACTATACAGTATAGTATATATAGTTAATATAGGGCATTTTGAAATCTCACGTCTTCAAAAACTAAAACATATTTTAAATTATGATCCTGGTCACTCAAGAGTTTTAAAAATGATGAAAAACTAACAAGTTTATTTTTAAATGCACCTGTAATGACTAACTGGAATTTTAGTTGATGAGAAAGATATAATTAATTATTAATTAATGGAAGCTTTTTTTTTTATAACTCTTTATTGTAGTGATGCATTCCTCGACTCATTTCATTGTTGTTGATGAGGTGCCAATATAAGATTCAGAGGGTCAAGGTTGGTGTAATTAGTAAAGTAAAAATTCCTTGCCTTAACCTTAGGTTCTGAAACCTTTCTGTGGCTCATGTGTTTACAACACCATAGTAAAAATTACTACCATTTAAATGTAACATTCTATCTATCTACTGTCCTTTCGAGCCAAAAGACAGAACCACAATCTCAAAAACAGAAACCTTGTGTGCCAAAATGGCACATATTGCAAAGACCACTGCTTCTAAAATCTATGTATCTGTTTCCATAACAATACTTTTTACAATGACAGCTTGTCAAGCCATCAATCAACCTTCTGCCTGGAAGGTACAGAGTTCAAATGTAACATTAGGTGCTCTAAAAGTAGTATTTAATCTGAACTTTTGACACACAGCTGTGTGTTCACACTAGGCCAGAAGCGAGGACTCTGAATTCCTGGCTCAGGTTTATTTTTTTAAGTCATGGACCGGATGTGTTACATTGCTTATCGGTATGGTTTGTCAGTATGTTCGGCTACCTCATAGTGTTATTTGTTACATTTCCAAAGTTATAAAGGGTTGTTTTTATGCCAGCAATGACAGAGGGAATTTTCCTAACTACTCAACCATTCATATGCTCTCTCTGTTTAAGTGGGTTTGTAACAACTGAGGGTATGGATCATGAATGTATGTAAACATTGAGTTTGTCTGTTAAACCAACATATACATCTGGCACAAATTTTTTAGAGATTCTGAGCACCTCTGAATCTGCTCTGAGGTCAGTTATTTCAATGAGAAGAGACCAGTGATGATAACCTTTGCTGAGTATTTTAGTAAACAGTTTTAAATAGTTTCAAGAAGTTTTAAAAAAATACCTGTATTGCCAGTAAAAAGTTGTGACAGTAGTAACTAAATGAATGCACATGGTGCCAAAAGATATCCCATGGGTACATAACTATTTATTGATCTTTATTTTGATATATTTTATTGATCAGGAGGGGATACAAGTAAAGAAATTAGAGTCAGAATAGCTAAAGCAGCAATGTCTTTCAGAAGTCTTGAAAAGTTGTGGAAATCAAAACTCATCAGCACAAACACAAAACTTAAACTATTCAAATCAAACATCCTATCAACCCTTACGTATGTATGTGAGAGCTGGGAAAACAACAAGAGACATAGAAACAAAGTTGAACACATTTGAAAATAAATGAGGAAATTAAAGAAATCGCCAATCAACCACTAATATCTTCAGAAATCAAGAAAAGAACTTGGTCATATGTTGGACATGTGATGAGGAGAGATAATAACCAAATAACAAAGCAAGCCCTCATGTGGGAAACAACTGGTAATAGGAAAAGAGGCCAACCCAGAGAGACACTGAGAAGGACATTGATCAGAGAGGCAAGAGCAGCAGGAATCAGCTCCCTCAATGAGATAGAGTTGCTTGCACAGAACAGAGACAAATGGTGCGATTTGATAAAAGAGGATTAACAAGGATTGAAAACTGGTAGAATAAAAATTTAGATAAGAGAAAGAGTATCTGGGTCTATGACCTATGGGCTGGCTACGGCTTGAAAGATCAATAGATAGATAGATAGACATAACTATTTATACATCAAGTGGAAGATTGAAAATTTCCTTGCAAAATGTGGAAAAATTTTTACTGGAATGATGAGCTGTGTTTGGGATATAACCGTTTTATGAGTTTCAAACTTTTTTCTTTCAAGATTTTGTTTGCAATGGATGATAGGATCTAGTAAATCAGTATTATTTGTTTTATCCATTATCGTGAAAATAATTTTCTATTGTATTTTAAATTACCAGACCTCCACTTTGAAAATCACAAGTTCTCCTGTGTCTTGTGAACCTATGGTGTTTAACCCTAGTTTACAATACCGAAGTAAATATTACAGCATCAGAACATAAATGCTTCAAAATTTGACATTTTGCAATGTTTAAATATCTCCCACTTTTGTTTACCTTCCTAATTACCATTTCCGGTGATCTTTGAGTGTTGGATTTGTTTCCGTTGCTGTTGGATTTTTTTTCATGATTTCGTGAAATACAATCTTAAATGATGCAAAAAAATTTCACCAATTCTGAAGAAATTGGTAGATTTTTAAAATATTTTTTTTCCTGTTGACCAGTGTAATTTCCTCAGTCATCGGCTGACATCAGAACAACTCTTTGTAACTTGGGAAATGCAACGAATAGGTAGCCAGATATATTGACCGACTTATGGCATTCGTACCGATAGACATTGTAACATGTCCAACCCCTGCTGTCAAATTCAAGTCATAAATCAACCTGAGACAGGAAATCCGAGTTATTGTGTCTCACCTAGTGTGGACACATGGCTGTGTGTGAAAAAGTTCAAAGAAAACACTATTTTTAGAGCTCCTAATGTAACAATTAAGTAGCAGTTATTTTTACTATGGTATCATGAACATGTTACTATAATCTAAGTTTAATGGACAGTGTCAATAAAATAACTAAGATCTAATAAATATGGATATTTTAATTTTTTTAGTATTTTCTATAAGGGTGTGAAATTTAAAAGTGATAATGATGATGGATATGTCAGGTTTTATTCAATGAAAAATAGCTTGGTATTTTTCCTGGTATTTCACAGTGAGATGGGATCCTCTGCAGGGTGACCTTGTGATGCTTGCAGAGTTCAGTCAGTAAGGTCTGCAGATGTGGTAATTTTCTGGGTTGTGATGTTTGGAGTGCCATCTTGCATGTGTCAGAAACACAACAGACTATGGACAGAGATTACTGTTCTGTAGCTTTTTAATTTGCCAACTTTATTGTTTGGATTTTTGCACCTTAATTGTGACAATATTTCCCTGTTGCTTTTCCATTCATATCCTTAGTGTTATTTGGATATTCTATGTACGCTCCTGCTCCCCTATTTGATTACTGCATTCTGTGCTGATCCATCTGTGCAACACAAACCCACAGATTTTGAGGGTATTCTTCATCCATGAAATTGAAAGTGATTGTTTTATGCTGTATGCTATTCTGTTCCTCTATGTTAAGTACCGTTATCATTTTACCATTCATTAATATTTGAGAAATCATTTTCTCAACTTGCATTTTAAGATTAAAAAAAAAAAGTTTGAGCAACACAATTCTGCGGATGTTAAAACTTGATGGATATGGAGGACCAGATGTATTTTAATGTTGACTTTTCCGCAACTTCGCTTGAAGTGTGAAACTTATGTTTCTCCGTGAGATTCTTTTGAAATGGTCATGAGATGTAATTACTGTAATGTAGTGGAAACTCTGAAGGTCAATGTTCTAATTCATGTGTCAAATGACAGCATGCTATCTGCAAGCTATTTTCCTACTTTGTGTATTGGCTGCTTTGCAGTGTGTTGGCAAAGAAATTTAAGAGATTCCCCGTCAACAATTTTTGCATCAAATTTTGCTTGAATCTTCACAAAACTGCTAGAAATATTCTTGAAAAGCTTCCACATGTACTTTGGCAAACATTCTTTAGGTCAAACACATGTCTTTGACTTCTATGTGCATTTCAAGGCTGATCAAGAGTTTGTTCAATTATGAGTGGTTAGGTTCATGTTGTCACCAATAAAATGACAGAAATTGTGGAAAGCACCTGTAACATGAGGACTGTCAGTGAACAATCCATCAGCCTTCTCGCATGGTTGGAATCGGTTATGGATGTCTACCTAACAGTAAGCCTGTTTGTCCCTAGGTTGGAATCAGTTATGGGGTCTGTCTACCTAACAGTAAGCTAAGCCTGTTTGTCCCTAGGTTGGAATCAGTTGTGGGGTCTGTCTACCTAACAGTAAGCCTGTTTGTCCCTAGGATGGAATAAGTTATGGGGTCTGTCTACCTAACAGTAAGCCTGTTTGTCCCTAGGATGGAATAAGTTATGGGGTCTGTCTACCTAACAGTAAGCCTGTTTGTCCCTAGGATGGAATAAGTTATGGGGTCTGTCTACCTAACAGTAAGCCTGTTTGTTCCTAGGTTGGAATCAGTTATGGGGTCTATCTACCTAACAGTAATGTGTTTGTCCCTAAGTTGGAATCAGTTATGAGTCTGTCTACCTAACAGTAAGCCTGTTTGTCCCTAGGCTCTTAACACTTGATAAAAAAAAAACAGGTATATTAGCATGTGCCAAGAGTTGTGTGAGATGGCTAATGATGGTAGAGCTTTGTTTTTAGGATCATCACTGGCAAATGAAAATTGAATTTACAGCTACAATCTTCACGGTGGAAGAACCAGCAGACACCAACACTACATATTCTAATGCTGATCAAGTGTAAACAATTTGGTGATGAACATCACAGCATTGCAATGCATGTTCAAATCTTCTGACAGACTCCATGTCACAGCATTGCAATGCATGTTCAAATCTTCTGACAGACTCCATGTCACAGCATTGCAATGCATGTTCAAATCTTCTGACAGACTCCATGTCACAGCATTGCAATGCATGTTCAAATCTTCTGACAGACTCCATGTCACAGCATTGCAATGCATGTTCAAATCTTCTGACAGACTCCATGTCACAGCATTGCAATGCATGTTCAAATCTTCAGACAGACTCCATGTCACAGCATTGCAATGCATGTTCAAATCTTCTGACAGACTCCATGTCACAGCATTGCAATGCATGTTCAAATCTTCTGACAGACTCCATGTCACAGCATTGCAATGCATGTTCAAATCTTCTGACAGACTCCATGTCACAGCATTGCAATGCATGTTCAAATCTTCTGACAGACTCCATGTCACAGCATTGCAATGCATGTTCAAATCTTCAGACAGACTCCATGTCACAGCATTGCAATGCATGTTCAAATCTTCTGACAGACTCCATGTCACAGCATTGCAATGCATGTTCAAATCTTCTGACAGACTCCATGTCACAGCATTGCAATGCATGTTCAAATCTTCTGACAGACTCCATGTCACAGCATTGCAATGCATGTTCAAATCTTCTGACAGACTCCATAATTGATTCTAACCATGTGAAAGGGCTGATGGATTGTTCAGTGGGTGTTCTCATGGATCAGTTAACAAATTTTTTTTCCACACTTTCTGGTGTTTTGCTGGTAACATTATACCCTGAGCACTCATCATCCTGACCAGTCAGAGATATGTGTTTGACCTACAGAATTTGTCACCAAAGGCTTGAAAAAGTATATCCCCGGTAGCAGTTTTGCCAAACTTCACACAAAATTGTATGCAAATACATTGCTCAATTTAGTCACTCATTGGATTGATTGTAGAGTGGCCCATAAACAAAGTTGGAAAATGGCTTGTGAAAACTGACTATATTTGGACAGCATAATATCAGTTGACATATATCTATCTATCTATCTATTGACCTTTCGAGCCGTAACTGGCCCATAGGGCGTAGACCAAGATACACCTTCTCCTATATTAATTTTTTGTTCTAGCAGTTTTCTTTTAAAGATATTTTATCAAATCTCGCCATCTGTCTCTGTTCTGTGCAAGCAGTTCTATCTCATTGAGGGAGCCGATTCCTGCTGCTCTTGCCTCTCTCATCAATGTTCTTCTCAGTGTCTCCCTGGGTCTTCCTCTTTTTCTTTTACCTGTTGTTTCCCATATGAGGGCTTGCTTTGCTATTAGGTTATTATCTCTTCTCATCACATGTCCAACGTATGACCATCGTCTTTTCTTTATTACTGAAGATATTAGTGGTTGATTGGCGATTTCTCTAATTTCCTCGTTTGTTTTGAATTCGTTCCATGCTATACCAAGTATTTTCCTTAGACATTTATTTTCGAATGCGTTCAACTTTATTTCTATAGTTGTTTTCCAGCTTTCACACGCATACGTAAGGGTTGATAGTACATTTGATTTGAATAGCTTAAGTTTTGTGTTTGTGCTGATGAGTTTTGATTTCCACAACTTTTCAAGGCTTCTGAAAGACATTGCTGCTTTAGCTATTCTGATTCTAATTTCTTTACTCGTATCCCCTTCTTGATCAATGTGACTTCCAAGATAGATAAAGTGATCGATCTCTTCTACTGGTTTGTTTTCCATGTATATTTTGTCACCTGTTGGAATTAAACTTTTCATGACTTAAGTCTTTTCATGATTGACATATAGACTCAGCATAATTTTGATCATTGACCTTCAGATTGTTGTGCAATTATGTCAAGTGGTTATGTCACAGTACTTGTTACACATTATTTGTTACATTTGAGATTTTTGACAGTATATTTCATTATCAATCATATTATTGAGATTGTGATATTATTTTATTTTTCAGATTTATGATTAAATAGGTCAACTGTATAAAAGTAAATATGAGCACTGGTTATGAATCACAAACCAATTCTAATACACAGTCATGGGAAAATGATATTGATCCAGATGATGATAGGTTAATTCCAATTAATGTCCTTACACTGGATGATAATTTGGAAGTAACTTATCAGCAAATGTACATTGCCCGTCCACCAAATGGAGTGTTTCAAGAACCTTTCGATGAAGGTCCACACAATCAGGGCCAAAATTCAAGAACTCTCACCACTGCAACTGACAAGAAATATTACAGCGAGGCCGCAAGGCTCCAAACATTTCAAGCCAGATGGTTGGATGATTACTATGTCAAGCCTGAAGACCTAGCCAGAGACGGTTTTATTCACATAGGTCCTCGTGACAAGGTGAAATGTGTATTTTGTTTAAACTGTTTGAGAAATTGGGAGCCTAATGATTCAGTTGAAGGAGAGCACCGAAAACATTACCCAGACTGCCCATTTATCAATGGCAAGTGTCAAGATATAAATATTGCAATAAATCCAGCAGTAAACATGAAAAGGTCTTTTGGGTGAGTGTGTCCGTGTGTCATATTATCCTAGTAACAACAGTGGGATTATAATTAAAAGAAAAATAGGATTATCTAGAAAGAAAAGTGATTCATTTAGTACCTTAAGTGGAATTATCTTGGGAGCAAAAATGACTTTATTATATGGAGCTTACTTCATGTTTCAAAAACCTTAACTTTAAATGTTAACAATTTATATAATTTCTTTGTACCGTCTCTGCAATAAAGGTTGGCCACCATGGATTGCCACTTCACTCTCACTTGCTTTGATGGTACATTCTGCCACACGTTCTCCTGTCCATCTTTTGATGTTATTAATCTACCTTAGTCTTGGTCTATCTTTGCTGATTTTACCTTGCATCTTTTCGTCTAAGATGACTTTCAGTAAGTTATTGTGTCTCTTTATGTGTGCACAAAAATTTCTTTGTATATAACCTCATTCTTTCCATCTTGTTTCTAACATGGTTTAATTATCTATGTTTATCTTTTCTGCACTTAGCATAAAATTATCAAGTTTTAGAGAGTTATAACATTTCATGTACATTTTCATAGATCTTTCTTTCATGTTTTTAGACATCCCAAGTCAGAATATGACGTTCCAAAGAAATTATTTTGAACACATTCATCATTATGTTCAGTCCTAATGACAGAAGAAAGTATCTTTTCCTGGTTCCTATTTGCAGTGAGTTTCATCCCAAGTGGCCTGTTATGGCTGGATCTCTTGTATTGCTTCCCATACTTTTCTTTGGAAAGATATGTGGTGAGGTTTTTCCATGGTGGTCAGCTAAATTCTTATTTTGTATCCTGAATATACCTTTTGTTAACCACTCCTTTCATTTATGAGCTGTTTATAATTTCTATGTCTCATCCACTTTCACTAAACTTACCTACCTAGACAGCAAAATGTCCACACATAACATAAGAAGTCTTGATACATATCACACCAGCATCAAATGGAGACATAACATCAGAAGTCCTGATACATATCACACTAGCATCAAATGGAGACATAACATCAGAAATCCTGGCACACAGCATACTAGCATCAAATGGAGACATAACATCAGAATTCCTGACACACATCACACTAGCTTCAAATGGAGACATAACATCAGAAGTCCTGGCACACATCACACTGGCATCAAATGGAGACATAACATCAGAAATCATGGCACACATCACACTAGCATCAAATGGAGACATAACAACAAAATTCCTGACACACATCACACTAGCATCAAATGCCATTAACAAACTGATGAACAACTCAGCTCTTTGTTTTAATCACAAAGTAGAATTTAGTTCTAATCTTGGAAATCTGTATAATGTATGGGTTAAGATGTCTGAACCCTAATACATTTCATTCACTCTGAAAATGTATAGTGTGGTTGGGGGGGGGGGGGTGTTGTTTGTTTAATTTGAGACACCACATAGAAAATATAAAATTTGTAGTTTAAGTCAATATTTATGAGCAAATGGTATTTTAGTTCTTTATACTTGCAAAAACAAAATATCAAAGACTGGCAAATCTGAGAAAATGTGTGTGTGGTGGTGGTGGGGGGAGGGGGGGGGGAGAAAATACAAAATAGCATTTTTAATGACAGATATTTTTCATTTTTAAAATGCAGCCTCTTCTAATCACTTTTGATGTAAAATAGAAGGATGTGTATTTGATGTTTCTGGTAAGGATGTGTATTTGATGTTTCTGGGAAGACACAAATGAGCAAATCAACAAAAGTATCAGTGACAAACAACTGTGTGGCTTTAAGCATTGTTGTATAGAAATAGTTTTAAGTGCCAACAGACAAATTTTACAGCAATTTTAGGTCACTGTCAGTTTATTGAAAACAACCTCTTAACTCTTCAGAACAACAATTGACATCTTTGAATTATGATTTTTTTTAAATGTTCACAGGTATACTATAAATGGCTGCAGGAGTATTCAGGCACATAAATACAGACCTGAATAACTTAAGATTAATATATTACAACTTATAGCTGTGATGCAACTGGTCTGTGATACATTCGATCACTTTGTATATAATTTTAATATTTTTTAAAAAAGAAATCAACAGATTATCAAAATAATTGGGGTTTTTTTCGGTGGGAAGTGAACTGCATCTATAAGTATAACTATAAGGATTTCTGTTCTACCAATAATTTAGTAACACTATTTACCTTTTTTAAATGTTGCCACTGTTGTTTAATTTGCAGCATAAACAATTCACTTGATTTTCTTGTAAGACATGTGAGAGTTAATTTCTCTTAAATTACAAGGACAGAGTAAAGCTCGGTACAGTTATTTGAATCTGCTCATTGTGATCTAATTTTCAGCTTAACGATTAAGGCTGGAGAACAGTCTGCATCAAATATCCCACAAACAATGCATGACTACTCTGATCGTTTACAGTCATTCAAGACATGGCCAAGGTCAGCAGCTGTTAGACCTGATGCTCTTGCAGCAGCAGGCCTGTATTATACTGGTAAGTGTTGCTACAAAAATCTAAGTCATTTATGATGATGTCAGAATTGATATTTTACAGTTCTCATGGAAATATTTAATAGCTTCTACTTTTGAAGTGCAAAGGTAGTGCATAAATAATTTTTTTAAATTAATTCTTGAATCTATTGTTTGTTTCTTGATAATTCAGACCTCCCGTCAAGTACCCTCTTTACATCTAATGCTATTCACACTGAATCTTCAAATGTCATTTTTCTTAGTGATATATTTACTAACTTTATATATATTTCTCTCTTGATTTCATGCCTTTAATTGTAGCTCTGTTACCCTTTTTCCAGCTTATCTGTCTATGGTGGTACTAATGCTTTACCTTATTACATGTCAAAAAAAAAAAAAAAAAGAATTTTAATTGTTTAATTAAAATTTAATTTAATATATACTTTTTTCATGCATAATTGATTGTTTTCTTTTCTGTTTGTAATTTGAAATGTTCTATATCAAATTGATTGTTTTCTTTTCTGTTTGTAATTTGAAATGTTCTATATCAAATTGATTGTTTTCTTTTCTGTTTGTAATTTGAAATGTTCTATATCAAATTGATTGTTTTCTTTTCTGTTTGTAATTTGAAATGTTCTATATCAAACAGGAGAAAAGATTTGTCATCCATAACTAAATTTAATCCTTATAACTTCACCTGAATTTTATTTCTCAGAGCCATTTTCTGGTTCTAACAAGAACCATTCTGTTTGGACAGTTTCTCTCTGCTCTTCTAGTGTTCTCCTCATGTCTGCATATCTGATTTCCAGCACATCTTTTATAAGAGTGAGCTGCTCTTAGCTAATTTGAATTATGATGTGATTATAACTTAGTGTTACAAATGACATTCTTTGGGGAAAAAACTACCCAGATTCCAGAAGAAATGAAGATCAAGAAAAAAATAATAAAATGGGGATGAATTGGCCAGACACTGCAAAGACCACCAGGCATTATGCAAGACAGTCAAAGAACTTGAATCCACAAGTAACTATGAAAGTTGGAAGGCCCAAACAGACTTGGTGAAGAGCCGTTGAGACAAGCAGATGCTGCATGGTGAATTTTGGCTCTATTAGAGCAGATGGCACTGAACAAGGTCTGTCGACAAAGTGTGGTTGCAACCTTTCCTCAATGTGGAGCTGCATTTGATTGCAGTCACTCCCTGTTATGCTGTAAATTTCCACTGTAACAAATAATTTCCCAAAGCAATATAAGGACCTCTAATATTTCCACTGTAACAGATTATTACCCAAAGCAGTGTAAGGACCTCTAATAATATTTCCACTGTAACAAATAATTTCCCTAAGCAATATAAGGACCTCTAATAATATTTTCACTGTAACAAATAATTTCCCAAAGCAGTGTAAGGCCCTCTAATAATATTTCCACTGTAATAAATAATTTCCCAAAGCAGTGTAAGGCCCTCTAATAATATTTCCACTGTAATAAATAATTAAGTTATGTTTAATAGAAAATTTAGTTATAGGTGGGACATTATTTCCACATAAAAATATCCACAAAACAACATGGATATCTCCTGATGATAGAACATCAAATCAAATTGACCACCTATGTATTAAACAACAATTCAGATCATCATTAATAGATGTAAGAGCATACAGAGGTGCTGATGTTAATAGTGACCACAACCTGTGCATTGGGAAAATAAGATTAAAATTTAGAAACCAACAGAAGAGGTCAATTACACATAAAATTGATAGTCATAAACTGAAAGATGAAGCAATAAAGGAAAAGTTTAACATAGAGCTAAGTAATTGTTATTCAGCACTTGGTGAAATAGACTTAGATATCAATGAAATGTGGGACTCACAGAGCAAAATACTAATGACAGCAGCAGAAGCAAGTGCTGGACTGAAGAAAATGGAAAAACGAGCTTGGATCTCAGACACCACATGGAAATACATCAAAGAAAGAAGAGAAGCGAAGAGAGCCATGACTAATGTAAAGACAGATATTGGAAAGGTTCTGGCAAAAGCAACATACAAAGAATTAGACAACAAAGTGAAAAGTTCGGCAAGAAGAGATACAAGAGCTTATATAGACAACTTGGCAGAGAAAGCAGAGACAGCTGCAATTACAGGAGACAGCAGAACTCTTTATACTGTACAAAAGATGCTGACAAACACCTATACATCCAGTGGAACACCAATTCTAGACAAATCTGGATTAATGCTAACAACAAGCGCAGACATAAAAGCCCGTTGGGCGGAACACTTCAAAGAAATTCTTAACCGTCCACTACCTCACAGTTTAATAGATTTTGAAGCTGAAACACCAGCAGCAGAATTAGATGTAAATTTAGATGACTTCACCTTGAGTGAAATAGAAACCACCTTAAAGCTAATGACCAATAACAAGGCTGCTGGAGAGGATAAGTTAACAGCTGAGATCCTCAAGGCAATTGATAGCCATAATTTAATACATCTCCAAAAAATGTTCAACATCATTTGGAAAACAGAGAAGACGCCTCATAAATGGAAAAAAGGAATCATTGTTAAGATCCCAAAAAAGGGCAATCTTAGAGATTGTAACAATTGGAGAGGCGTGACACTTTTGTCAGTTGCCTCAAAATTATTCTGTAAAATCATCCTAAATAGAATAAAGGATTCAATAGATACAGTAATGCGTGAAGAACAGGCTGGGTTTAGAAAAGGGAGAAGCTGTCTTGACCACATTTTCACTCTACGACTTATATTGGAGGAACACATTGAAAAGCAAAAACCTTTTGTACTTAACTTCATCGACTTCAAAAAAGCATTTGATAGTATTCATAGAGATTCTTTGTGGAAAATTCTGAAGCAATATGGCTTACCATCAAAAATCATAAATATTATCAAAGATAATAGAGACAATAGAGACATTACATGTATGATGGTTACACATGTGCAGTTCGAACAGAGGAAGGACTGAGCGAATGTTTCCCAATAGAAACTGGGGTTAAACAAGGATGTATTTTATCGCCCTTGTTATTTGGAATTGTTATGGACTTCATAATGAAGAAATGCTGCACTGGTAATAAAGGCATCGAATGGATACAAGGAGACCATTTGGAGGACCTGGACTTTGCTGATGACATAGTTCTCATCAGCAATCAGATAAAAACGATGCAGGAAAACACAAATGAACTATCATCAATAGCCAGCAAAATTGGGCTTGAGGTCAATCATGAAAAGACTAAAGTCATGAAAAGTTTAATTCCAACAAGTGACAAAATATACATGGAAAACAAACCAGTAGAAGAGATCGATCACTTCATCTATCTTGGAAGTCACATTGATCGAGAAGGGGATACGAGCAAAGAAATTAGAATCAGACTGGCTAAAGCAGCAATGTCTTTCAGAAGCCTTGAAAAGTTGTGGAAATCAAAACTCATTAGCACAAACACAAAACTTAGGCTATTCAAATCAAATGTACTATCAACCCTTACGTATGCGTGTGAAAGCTGGAAAACAACAAGAGATATAGAAACAAAGTTGAACGCATTCGAAAATAAATGTCTAAGGAAAATACTTGGTATAGAATGGAACGAATTCAAAACAAACGAGGAAATTAGAGAAATCGCCAATCAACCACTAATATCTTCAGTAATAAAGAAAAGACGATGGTCATACGTTGGACATGTGATGAGAAGAGATAATAATCGAATAGCAAAGCAAGCCCTCATATGGGAAACAACAGGTAAAAGAAAAAGAGGAAGACCCAGGGAGACACTGAGAAGAACATTGATGAGAGAGGCAAGAGCAGCAGGAATCGGCTCCCTCAATGAGATAGAACTGCTTGCACAGAACAGAGACAGATGGCGAGATTTGATAAAATATCTTTAAAAGAAAACTGCTAGAACAAAAATTCATATAGGAGAAGGTGTATCTTGGTCTACGCCCTATGGGCCGGTTACGGCTCGAAAGGTCAATAGATAGATAGATAGAATAAATAATTTCCCAAAGCAGTGTAAGGCCCTCTAATAATATTTTCACTGTAACAAATAATTTCCCAAAGCAGTGTAAGGCCCTCTAATAATATTTCCACTGTAATAAATAATTTCCCAAAAGCAATGTAAGGACCATTCTAATAATATTTCCACTGTAATAAATAATTTCCAAAAGCAGTATAAGGACCTCTGATAATGAACTCCCTAAATTGAATTATCATTAATTAGAGAACTTCAGATTATTTATTGATCACTCCTTTTGTATTTTGTCTTGTAATGAGGTCTCTATACTTCCATTTTAACTCACATGATCTCTAACAATATTTTTGTGGTTCCAACTAAGTATAACATTTCCCTCAGAAAAATGTCCTGTTTTAACATGTTACCTGTTAACTTTTAATAATCAGCTGAGGTAGAAGGTGGTCTAGAGGTAAGATATTGACCTCTGGACAAGAAGGTCCTGGGTTTGAGTCCCACAGCACAGACCGTGGTAATTTTTTTCTTTATACCTGTGAAAAAAAACACTACAAGCTCTATGTGACATATAACGGCATGTAAAGGATCAAGGATAAGATCTTGCTTCGAGACCAACCAGTCCCCCGTATAGTTAAATGAGACAATTACAGCTATTTCACTTTAGGAGTTCATTTGGATACTTTGTATTTATGTCTCTTAGTGGATTTTAAAATTATTGTTTGTTAATCAAATAATATAAACATTTTTGTCTAATTTGTCAGGTGAACGTGATCAAGTCGTTTGTTTTGTGTGTAAGCAAACCATTGGTGACTGGGAACCTGGCGATGACCCATGGACTGAACATGCTAAGTGGTCTCCACAATGTTCTTATGTCCATTCTGTGAAGGGGTCTGAGTTTGTTCGCTATGTTCAAGAAGAAAAAGGTGGTGCAGGACCAATGGAAATATCAAGTGATCCTGTTAATAGCAAACAGAGTAACACAAGTGAGCAGAAACAGTTACTCAATGGAATATCAGACAAGATGATTTACACTGCAATGGTTAGTAACAGAAACTTAAAAAAAAATAATGCTTACATTATACTCTATATTCTTTATTATTATTATTTTATAACTATTGTCCAACAAGGAAATAACACTAAAGGCAAAACAAGCACTATACAATACAATCTTCATCCCAACATTGTGCTACCAATGCCAGACCTGGACCCTAGATGCAAGAACAATAAGAAAAACTTCTACTGAGATGAAATGTGTTAGACGAATGACAGGAAACAGTCTGAGAGATAAGATCAGAAATGAAGAACTGAGAAAAAAGCTAGGAATAGCCCCAGTAATAGAATATACAAAGAAACAACAGATAAAATGGTTTGGTCTCATGACAAGGCAGAAAGATCAAAGCACAACACAACGAGCCTTCAGCAAACGTTGTGAGAACACCAGACCCAATGGTCAACAACGAAAAACATGGATGGAAGGAATATTAGAAGCACTAGGGAACATAACAACAGTAGAGGTGAAAAGAAGAGCAAAGGACCGCAAATTATATCTCCCCTCAACGCTGAAAGACAAATGAGAAAGGAAAGAAGAAGAATACTCTTTATTATTAGTCTGTGCTTGATAATGGAAAGTTGTAGAAATATGAATTGTTACTGTGAATTGATTCCTTGACTTATGTCCCTGGAATTTCTGGAGTACTGGGAAATGAAAGAGCAGATAGGTTGGCTAGCTGTGCTGTTGCTGAAGATGGTCAACCAATGGATCGGGTGGACATCATCAATGCCCTCCGAGATATGGTAAGGGCACAGGACTACCATGAGTCTATGTCACGCCTTCAGATGAAAGAGATGGGAGTTAAGATGGGTACAGCTAGATATGATAAACTGAGTGGGCATATCAGAAGACTTATCAACCAACACAGAACTGAAGTCATCAGTCACTGGACACTGTGGGAATTGCTGAGGAGGGATCTGAGCACTTATGGATATGTACGGTGTGCAATGATGATGACCTTCAAATAGCTCAATAACTCTATTCATGTGGGTTATGTGTGCTTGAATCACCTGCTATAAAAGTTATTTATTTGGGGTAACTGGCTGACAGTGAGTGTTCGTTATCATACTCAGTCTAGAGGAAGAAGATGCTGTGCCTAAAAGTTGTGGTTTTAATCTTTATTTCAGGCTGCCTATTGTTTTCTGCATTTTCTGTCATTTATGGATTTTTCTGATTTTTGTTTGTTTGTTTATTATTACTGTTAGATGCTTTACGTTTCTCTGAGATATAGAACTTATACATTTCAGCAGTGAGAAAGTGCACAACAGAATCCATTGTTTAAAGTCCATTTAAAGATATATTATTATCAGCAGCAAAGAAACAATATAAAAAAATTGTATGGATATTATTACAATATTTAAAGTCATTGTCAAGATCATTCCATAAGGCACAGTGCCAGGCAAAAGAGGACAAGGCAAACAGAAAGAGATGGGAACAGCAAACAGACAGCACTGTCCTTTGCCACATCACAAACGGCTGACCTCCTTCATAAAGATTGGAGGACAATTTTGAAAATGTTGTCAGGAGTGCTGTAATGATTGCCAAGGTTTTGAGACTAATGATGATGATGTTGTTATTGCAGGCATATGATTATTATTTAATTATTTATGTAAAAACTACAACTTGCTGAATGCATTAATTTGATGTATTGTTTTTGTCTAATTTTATAAGAGCATGCCTTGATTCCATTCATCAGATAAACAGTTTAATTATCTCTTGCAGGAGCAACCAATAAAACATCCTGTTCAGAATTTATCTCAACAAATTGGTAAGTTCTGAGTTATCACATTTTCAGCTTTTTCCAGTAGCAATCATCATCATCGAAGGTTGGCTACCATGGAGCGCCATTCCGTTCTGTCTCTTGCTTTGATGGTGCTGGCTGTCATAGGACAACAAGTCCATCTTTTGATGTTACTCTCTCATGTTAGTCTTTGTCTGCCTCCACCTATTTTACCTTGTATTTTCCCTTCCAAGATTACTTTTAGTAGGTTGTTGTATCTTTTAACATGCCCAAAAAATTTCATTTGTCTTGTTTGAATTGTATTTAGTAGTTCTCTTTTCATTTTTAGTTTTAAGACTTCATCATTTGTTTTCTTTTCTTTCCATTCAATTCTACCTATTCTTCTATATATCCACATTTCAAAGGGTTCAATTTTTTGTTCTATTTTCTTGTATAGTGCCCATGTTTCTACACCATACAGAAATGTTGAGCAGATATAACATTTTGCTATTCTTAGTTTTAGACTTGGTGTTATTTTTTTTAATGTAGTATACTTTTCATGACATTAAAATTACTTTTTGATATTCCTATTCTTTTGTTTATTACAGTTTTACATTTTCCATCACTGGTTATAGTGTGTGATGGAAAATGTAAAACTGAAATGAATAAAAGAATAGGAATAAACCACTGAAATTACATCTTCCATATATTGTTTTCTTTTGTCATAAGTCTCAGTTTTAAAAATGTCCTAGTTGTGCAGGTAAACATAATGACCTGCCATTACAACTGTTCAAAATGTTCATATTAATTATTTACAAAAATAATTGCCACAGTACTACCAACAATAGTGGTAATAAGAACAAACTCTGTCAGATAGTTCTTTGTAACAGGTTATGAGTAGGTGTACACTCAACTGTCAGGCAGTCTTCCTGAGTTTAGTTTTCAGTTGAGGCAAATTTTGTGATAACCAATGGTCTGAGTTTAGTTTCCACTTTTGAGAAATTTTGTGATACCCAACACAGTTATGGAGTTTACACAGCATCTGAAAATAGGTACTGGAGTTTTACCATGGGAAAGTAATCAAACCTGACATAATAATGACTATGTAAAAATAAAATGTGCCAGAAGTCACAGATTATTAGTCACTAACGCCATATTTTCTATATACCAACTAATATCCACTAGGTACCTTATTTTAAAATTGTTAGCAAATTATGGGTGTGTCCAAAGTGCAATCAGGATGATCTATCGACTAAACTAAATTAAACTATGCGCAAATAATATAATTAGTATTTAACAGCCAACAAAAACAATAAATGAAATATGTTTAATATTTGCTTATATGGTTGATCATCCAATTACTAAGAGCAAGTTCATTATTTGTATCAATGATCACATATCTCTACAACATTTGGTATCTTGTGATGTCTACATCTTCTCTGATACTCATTTAAGGCTGGGTGAACCCAGTAGCAATTGGATGTGATTGAATCCTACCTCTTGTCTTTGTTAGTCATGTTCACTAACCACTTATCTATCACAGTTCCCCATAATACGATAAACTGTCCTGTGTATTTTCTATTTGTCACCCACTATCTCATTTTTTTAATTTGTTGCCATGAGTATGCTCTTACATTGCCAATTATTAAACATAACCAAATATTATTACTTCCTCTTTTACACTGGTTTTCACAGTCTATATTTGGCTTTGTAGCCGTCTAGGGATTTCATAGGCAACAAAGAAGGGAAATAGCTATCCCTCCCCATGAAGTTGAGGCTTAATATAATGAAGTTCCTTCATTACACAATGGCAATTGCTTTGGGACTACCTTTACCATTTAATGATTTCATAATAATCTTCTTTAAAAATGCAGCTTTGCTCACCTCTCTTCATTTAGTAAATTTATTATTTATTCCCACCAGGGTATTTACAAGTCTGACTTTAATGCTGCAATTGAGAGTGTAAGAGATGATGGCTGACTGAAATAAGCAGATGCTTATTAATCAAAGCGGTGTTTGCACATTTCCAGTAGGGTCAAATTTGTTTCTTTTCCTTTTCTTTTTTTCTTTGTCCGACTAATAAGATGTCTTGTTTCATCTTGTAGGGTTAACACAGTTTCTTCTTCTTGTACAGTCCATGGGTTATTTTTATCTTTCACCTTTGTTCTGAAGCTTGAAAATTTTTCTCATGGATCTCTCTTGAGCATATGGCTTATCCAGCTCATTGTTTACTAGTTATCCCCATGTTTATCTTTTCTTGGTTGCACCTTTTCAGCAGATTTTGTGGCTAATTTTAGTTTATTTTAGTCAACAGGTCATCTTCATTGTACATCACAAAAGTCCACAAATGCTCTGATCTCTCCTTAAGTATATCCCTCAGTGTGTAGGGACTAACAACACTAGTATTGTGTTATTTAAAAGCCGTTTATTGCCTTTCTGTGTAGTGCTCATATCTAGCATCACCCACCTTGACATGATATTTGTGCAGTATGTTCATAGTTGCAGATTGAGTAAATTATTTTTTTGGTTGGTTTCTCATCCAGCATCCCTGAGGGCATTAAGCAGGGCCCATTGCTCTTCCACACCCCAACACCAATCACACTGGCAAGCCTGTCAACAGGCTCATTATCTCTCACCCCCTACATGCCTTGACATAAAAATGAAACCAACTTTGATCAGACCTCAGAGGTCTAACTAATGCTGTAAAGTCTAGCCAGTAGCTATCTTCATGAGTATACTCTTTGATTCAATGAAGACGAAGCATACATGAATATAAATCTGTGCTTCAAGCCATGCTAATGCTTTAGTGACAGATAGCCATAATCTCCATTGTCATTTTACTTGTAGTCAGTCCAAAAGCACCACTGTTTTCTTTCACAACTCAACCTCCAACATGTGACTGTGAAAGTCCATGCGCTCCATTATGTGCTGCATAACAGACCCATCTGTGTAAAGGACTGCAAAACTCTCAGGAGAGTTCTAGAAAATCAAGACCTATACTTTGGCCTCAACAACCATGAAGTTTTGTTTGTCTACATTCTCTGTCCAGTGTAATGCTATAAGAACAACACTCATATTCATTCTTCACCACGTTCTGTGTCCACAATTGAACAAACCTGTTGAACAATGTCCACAATTTGACCCATCCATGATTTTTCTCTTTTTAGCCTACTGCCTTTTGTACTCCTAAATTCATTGTAAAGTGGATGTTGTGTGTCTGCACTGGCTTAACATCTTATTCTTGATTGCTGATTTTATTTAATCTGAAGGTTTTAAAGATTTCCATTTGCTATTCTGATTGATGTCTTTATTTTCACCTTCTCTTACTTTAATATAAACCATTTCCCTTATGTCTGTTCATTTTGCATTGCTGTGTGGTATTACTAATACATACCTTCCAAAGTTTTAAGACAAATCTATGCACCAGGTGAACAAATCTTTTCAAAGTCAAGAAAAATCCTTACATATAAATTTTGGGGTTATTAAAATTGAATTACTTTTATTATTGTAGCAGTACTATATGTTCAAGAAGTTATTTATACAGTAGTCATTAAAAAATACAATTTTAGATAATTCCCGCTTTTAAAAATAGTTATTCAAGGAATAGTTACTTTACTGCACAGCAGTGCTAATTTATATGGCTGATAAAAATTACTCTAGAAACATTCTCTGTAAGATTCCCCCTAAAAATGGAAAAAATGATGAAATTTGCACAAATATCTGTTAATCTATTACAACCTTGAAAGAGCTTACATCCTTTAAAATTAAAAAAAAAAAAATCCTGACATATTAAGGTTTTTTTTTTCAAGATGGAGGTTTTCACCCATAAAATTATTAACTCACGTTGATTATGTGTATCAGTGGGGATTAATTTAGCAGGTCCTGTGTGTACTCATGCACTTTAATGAACCCTTGGTAGTTAAAACGTGAAAAGAGTAGTCCACTGCTTGGACAAAATATTGTTGAGAAAATTTATCAATGCTGGATAGATTGGGTTGACGCAGATATTGCGGCTTTGTTATAAACCAGCGGCACAATTCATGTGCACCCACATAACAGGTGAACGCTAAAATGAAGAGAATAAAATTATGTGCAATCAAACTAGTGATATTTCTTTCATGTGCACAGTAAAAGGAAAACTCAAACAGTTTTAAGATCTGTGCCAGCATTAATTGTTTCTGTTTGCTTGCTTGCATTCGCCCGATGACTAACGGAGTACACCTCTTCATCATCCACCCTTAAAAGGACGTTAAGTGGGAGTGTCTGCATTGTGTTGTGGTTTGCAGTATAACTGTGATATTTGCGCCGAAACGATTGTTTCTGTTTAATTCTTTATTGTCTTCATGCAGATGAAGATTTAAAAAGTGCTCAAGTGCGGGCTGTATGTGATGTTAATGAGGTTCCAGTAGAAAAGATGAGACAGATGCTAGAAAAGATCAGGCTAAGCAAAGGTATTTTTATTTGTTTTATAGTTTTCTCTCTAAAATACTGTAACATCAACAAATAAAGAACTGTTATGAGAACTTTATCAACTATTCAATTCTTTATCTGGAATATATTTTTCAAGAAGCCTATTCCATTTCCTTCTGTCTTGAGTTAACCCTTTCATTACTGGTGATGACTTCCCTGCACTACTTTGAGTTAACTATATTAGCCCTATCCATGATAATTTTACTATCTCGTTTGAATTAACCATATGAGCTCTATCCATAACTCCCTTATCCCACCCACTTTGAGTTAACTATATTAGCCCTATCCATGATAATTTTACTATCTTGTTTGAATTAACCATATGAGCTCTATCCATAACTCCCTTATCCCACCCACTTTGAGTTAACTATATTAGCCCTATTCATGATAATTTTACTATCTCGTTTGAATTAACCATATGAGCTCTATCCATAACTCCCCTATCCCACCCACTTTGAGTTAACCATTTCAACTCTATCCATTACTTTCCATTCCACTTTTAGTTAACCATTTCAACTCTATCCATTACTTTCCATTCCACTTTGAGTTAACCATTTCAACTCTATCCATTACTTTCCATTCCACTTTGAGTTAGTAATTTCAACTGTATCTATTACTTTCCGTTTCACATTGAATTAACCATTTCAACTCTATCCATTACTTTCCATTCTACTTTGAGTTAACGATTTTAGTTATATCCATTAGTTTCTCATCTCTCTTGTATCCTCTGTAACTCTGTTCCATATGTTTTTTTTTCTCTTCACCCATGTTTCTAAAACAAGACTCTCTTTGTAAAGCTTTGAATGCATTACTAAGTTACTGCCTTACTGCTATTTCCTTATTGTCACTTCCTTATTATCACTTCCTTATTATCACTTCCTTATTGTCACTCCCTTATTGTCACTTCCTTATTGTCACTCCCTTATTATCACTTCCTTATTGTCACTCCCTTTGGTGGAAATAATTATTTAGTAAAAATAATAATCATAATTTTACCACACTCAAGCTTAGCAGATCAAATGAGAAAATAAATAGCTCCCATAATAGGTGATCCAAAGTACTTGCATTTTAGAAGGGACTATTTACAAGTAGTAGTATCTTCTCTTCTATTCACTTATTATAGATTTTTAGTTCTGTCCTTGACTTCGACATTGGTGACCTATACCATTTCATTCCTTCAGTTCTTTGAAAGCATATATTAATTAACAAATGCATTTTTTAAAAAACATATTTTTGCAGAAGTTAACAGTATACATGTTTTTTTATATATCTCTAAATATTAATGTTTTTAGTTACTTAACTTGTTGTTAGCTAAAGTATTTTGTATTTATTTAGTTTATGTTGTAAAAATGTTAATTGTTTCTTCTTGCATCGAAGTTAATCTACTCACTGCACTTATTTTAAAAATGAAAATGTTCAGTGCATTAAAATCTACTTGTTGTCGTTTTCCTTTATGGACTGTTATGCTGTTAGCATAGTACAATATTTGTACCTTTTATTCTTTTACCAGGGTTTTTTAATCTGCTTCTGAAACCAGTATATGTATGTGGTGTATGGTCTGGTTAGCTCTTGTTCATTGTTTGTTATTAGCACATATTTTACTGCACATATTATGTCCCTCTCAGCAAACCTGAAGATAAAAGAACACACACTCCCCAATGACCAAAACCCAACATATCTTGACATCACCGTGGATCATAGAATGACATGGATAAATCAGATAAAGTAAACAAAAGAGTCAGAAAATGAGCAGATATAATGAAGAAATTAGCAGAAATGGACTGGGGAGCAGACAGCACTATCTTGAAATGGCTAAACACAGGAAGAGTAAGACCAGTTCTTAAGTATGGAGTCACAGCCTGAGCTACAGCTTCAATGACAATTTAACAGGGCTAACAGAATACAAAACTAAGCTGCCCTTTTCATCACTGGTGCTATGAAATCCACACCTATAGAGATTAAGAAACATTAACAAGCCTCCAACTTATGGAAGATATACGGAAAACTAAAGTAATGCAACAAGCAGAGAAATACAAAAGGATTCTTAGCCATTCCATGCACCAAAGATTCACCGGCTTCAGAAAAGGAAGACTAAAGAGGAACGATTTCATTGCAATCTCCAAAGAATTGACAACTAGCGATCCAGTACTGTCTCATACAAACTCAAGACCATTATGCCCATCCTCACTGGAAACACATAACACCAGAAGTTAAGGAAGACATCAAAGAAATCATGAAAAAAGGCACCCAAACAGACTTAGAAAGAAAGCACATAACAGAAAAATACATAGATGACATTTACCCACAGGATTCCTGGTACCACATATACACTGATGCTTTGCTACAAATGCCAGCAGTAATGAGGGAGGGGTGTGTTTCTGAGGCTGATTAACCAAGAAAAGATTACCAAATCAATAGCTACTGGGAAATTCTCAAATAACTATAAAGCAAAAACTGAAGCCCTAGAAGACGCTGCAAATCTTGCTATCCAGCACAAAAATAAAGTGCACAAGAAACTGGTGATACTGGCCGATGCACTTGCACTTAAAACCACCAGGAACAGTGAGCTAGATGAACTTCCAGAG
This sequence comes from Megaustenia siamemsis, assembly GCA_032433765.1. NCBI lineage: Eukaryota > Metazoa > Mollusca > Gastropoda > Stylommatophora > Ariophantidae > Megaustenia > Megaustenia siamemsis. The sequence goes on along the minus strand of JAVIAB010000047.1, from coordinate 81,092,675 downwards.
GGTTGTCTTCTAGTGAATACCATCACACTAATATACAAGGAAACAAATGTGCAGACAATCTAGCCAAGGTGGGAGGACAATTACCACAAAAGAACCATGTGATCAGTTACGAAGAAGCTAAATCTATCATCAGAGGTCAGTATCATTTAAAATGGAAACAATAACACCCAAATTATAATAAGAGTGACGGATACCTCAAACTATCAAGGAGAGATCAAATCATCATGCTTCACTTACGATCTCCATATGTGACGTCACGACTGCAGAAAACTAAGATAGATGTTTTAAAGAGCAAGCATTGAGATGTACATTAACTTACTATACTGAATGTTGACTTGTTGGTAATCGCTGCAGAATCTGAGGATGGAAATATAGAAAAATTAATAGTAAAAATAGTTACAACTGCTTACATATCAATACAGTTCTCATTTGTTTCTCTGTGCAAATACTTTTGAGCAAAGTTGTTTATTCATTGTGCTCTTTCTAAAACTGCTATCTACAGGTACAGCTTATCAAATAACAAGCACAGAATTGTCAAACATGCTGTGACTAATGATGCCTGGTGGCGGTATTGTTATCAAGTATGGTATACTCTGAGACATCATTATTGTCAACTTGTTACATAATAAGAGAGTTGCAAGAACAATCTTGTTCTCATTTATATCTGAAACTTCACGTCCATGAATGGAGCTTATTTGCTTATGTTCTTTATCCAGCATCTAAAATATTAAGAAGTTTTGTCTCTAGCTAGATCTCCCACAGAACGTTGCTTTAATCACAGCCTGTCTAGAAGGCTTTGGCCTCTTTTAGAACATCCTACTTGTCTGTTGTCTGATTGTCCATGATTCACGTCCATGAATGGAACTTATTTGCTTATGTTCTTTATCCAGCATCTAAAATATTAAGAAGTTTTGTCTCTAGCTAGATCTCCCACAGAATGTTGCTCTAATCACAGCCTGTCTAGAAGGCTTTGGCCTCTTTTAGAACATCCTACTTGTCTGTTGCCCGAATGTCCATGATTCACATCCATACATCAAATTAACATCGTCCACATCTATTTATGGGAGCCGTGATAGCTCAGTGGTTAGTGAACTGGACTACAAAGGACAAGAGGTAGGGTTCGATCCCAGCCGACAACTTCCGGTTCACCCAGCCTTTAATGGGTACCAAATTTTTTTCTGGGAAAGTAAAGTGGCACTGGCGCAATACCGACCACATTACCCCAAAAATCATGTGCAGAAGGTCTGTAAAATTTATGGTCACTAACACCATATTCCCTATATGCCACTTGGCATGACAGGGGTACTTTACTTTTTACTTTACATCTATTTATATTCATTAATCCATTTAAGTTTACTTTAGTGTTGTTTAGATGTCTCTTTCTCTGTTACAACAATTTGTTATGAGGCCTTTTTGCTATTAAGACTGAGGCCTTTATTTTTACGTTCCATCGTTATAATATGAATTGTTTATATATAACCCATTGTTACTCTTAGCGATTTAAGACTTTGTCATGAGCATATCTCATATTGTTTATATTATGGCCATGACTGATATTACAGGTATAACCTTTATCTTCTTCTTCTACCTTTCAGCTCCCTGTGGAGCATAGGTCTTCAACAAACACATTTCAGGCTGACCTGTTTTTTGCTTTTCTTTTAAGATCATTATTACGAGCTTATTAATTCTTTAGGTGGCTGCGATCTCACTATACGTATTAATATAAATCTGGTGAGAGCACATACATTTACCTAACACATTGTTTTATTTGTTGAAACTTTTCTGATTTCCATCTCTTGTGACTGTTTTCTGCTGCAGGTACATCTTATACACTTTTTTTAAATCTTTGATGCTCACGTTTAAAATGTTGATTATTTCTTGATGATCTTAATTTGTCAAATGACTTACAATATTTGTCAATATGGCAGATAGATGGCAGGAACCATTGAGGCTCTGTCTGAAAATTGTTCCTTGTTGCAATTTCCTCATATTCCAAGTGCAGCTTGCTGCCGGAGCTACTGAGTTTAGTGCTCTGTGCACACTATGAGCAGTATTTTTCATCTGTTTGTGGTGTTTCGATATTCTGATTGCTTACGATGAATGATAATATCATATGATGTAGGACAGTTCAGCTGCGTTCACTTTCAGTGCAGCTGCACCTTATGTCTTTTGGCGTGTGCTGTATCTGCTATGATGAGGACTGCAGCTACCATTCTTTGTTTGGATATTCGATGAGATGTTAATTCAGATGATTTCACTGGCACTGGAGGTTGAGCAATTAAGGATTTTAATTCATTTGCAGTGATACGAGGCCTTCGACCAACTACAACTACATAATAAGATTGTTTACATAAAATTGTTTACACAAAATTGCCCTCTATGAAACAAAACAAGAATGTTTATTTTTATAAATATATCAAAATAAACAAAATGTTATGTACATATGTACTCACCTTGTTCCCTTTTAAATTGCAAAGCTGCAGATCTACTTTAGAGATCAACTATTACTAAGTATTAGACATTTAGACCAGCATGGGTCACGAACATGACGTTGTGTTTGAGGTCCTCACTTGTTACCCATAGCTTGTCATGCAGGGTTGTTTCTGTGAGATGACTGTTTGTGTTCTTAGCATATTCAGAGTGTTGCAGTCCTGTAGTATGAGCTCTGGAGTTTGTCTGTATGGTCTGCAGTCATATGTTGCAAAGTCACTAAGTTCTATCTTTTGTACGTGTGCTCTGAGGCCACAGTAACCTGTTATGAGTGTGAATATCTTGATCTGCTCATGTCTGCTGAGTTTGTTCAAGCCGTCATGTTCTGACTCATTTTTTCCATATATCTCTCCGTATTCTGTTTTTCTAGCTTGTTTCAGTATTGTCTTTATTTCATTGAGGTTCTGGTGTTGGTTGCACTGTTGAAGACTTCCACCTGCTTTTGCGAGTTAATCTGCTTTCTCATTTCCAGGGATGCCACAATACGCTGTTATCCACTTCAGGACTAGTTATGTCTTTACTGACATCAAAAGAGCTGCAATTGATATGCTTGTAAAAGCATGAGGAGTACACTTAATGACTGGATTGTGAGAATATAAAATGTGAATATCATTATTACTGTCTATACAACTCATGTATATACACAAGGTTAGACAATTAAGTAATGAGACTGAATTTATTATTTTAAAAAAGTAGTACCCCCGTCACACCAAGTGGTGTATAGGAAATGTGGTGTTAGTGACCATAAATTTTACAGACCTTCGGCACATGATTTTTACGGTAATGTGGTCGGTATTACGCCCGTGCCGCTTCACTTTCCCAGAAAAAAATCTGGTACCCATTAAAGGCTGGGTAAACCCGGAAGCCGTCGGTTGGGATCGAACCCTACCCCTTGTCCTTTGTAGTCCAATTCACTAACCACTGAGCTATCGCGGCTCCCGAATTTATTATGGCCAAGACAAAAACGACATCTAAGAAGCAAAGCCTGAGATCCAAAGAAACTCTTCATCTATGATCTGACACCCTTTCATCACCGCCCAATAAGCAGAGGCCAAAAAACAAGCCACCATTTTGATTATTTCCACCCGCTCTATTATTCTGTTGACAAGTTCATTTCTTTATGCTTTTCTACCCTGTTATTGTATCCAGAGAATGTATATATTTATTTGTCTCTTATTATAGAAGAAGAATAATCTCTTGTGGGATGTGTTTATGTTATTTTGTATGCAAACAGTGGGATCATTGGTTAGTGTATTGATCCACTGAGGGCAAAAAGTCAGATTCAAGCCTGATTGATGACTTTTAGTTTGTCTACCTTTTAGTGGATACCAGAGATTATCTTCTGGGAAAGTATGATGCCACTCTCATAGTGCTAATGTCCACATTACCCAAAGTGCATGAATGCTAAAATAATATGGGCACTGACCTTCACTTGACGCGTGAAGGCTTTCTATATTTTTTTTTTCTATGCATCAATTATTATATATATTTATATACGCTAAAAATTAAACATTTAGAATGGCAAAAAGAGATTCTTAGTAATTGAAATATGCAAGCACAGAAGAAGAAAAGTGCATGAAAATAAAAGCAAATAAAACATTACTGGGAAAATTAGCAATGAGATTTTTAAATAATATTGAAAGAAAGGAAACATTTTATATATAAATACATAAGCCACACTGGAAGTAAAGGTCTATGACATAAGCAAAATGATGACATCACTTTAAATAGGTAGAGACAGTATTTTAATAAATGACCAATATTATTGAGTCAGCATATACCAACAATGCAACAGGCAAATGGGCGTTCAGGGTATTTAACAGCAAACTGCTTGAGACATTATCAAAACTAGCTAAAACATGATATATTAAACTATATGGTATCAATAGCTTATCCCCTCAACGCTGAAAGGCATTTGAGGAAGGGAAGAAAAGAAAAATAGCTTGTAAATATATTGTTATATATTATTAAATATACTTTATGTATTTTAAATTTAGTCATTGTATATTTGCTACATAACTTTAGTTGCTTTAGCTGTTGTTAATGTTTTTGTAGATTTATAGCCTTCAACTATTCTTTTTATATACTTTGGTGTAGAGAGAGATATGCAGAGTTTTAGTTGTGACAACAAGCATTGGAGTGCAGTGGCTGGTTAGTGCACTAGCATCCTGATCAGAGAGGTCTGGATTCAATTCCCAAAAAAGGCAGATCTGTTTGGAACAACAAGACACCGGGGTTCACCCAGTCGCTAAAAATGGGTACCAGAGATATTTCTGGGAAGTAAGGGTGGTCTGGCTCAATGCCAACCACATTACCTAAATATGAACCGTGGTCATAGAAAAATATTGTCTCTAACACCATATTTCCCATATACGTAGCAAGGCATGAAGGTGAATTTTATATATTATATTACTCTGTCATTGGTGCCATTGTTATTTGATGCTGTCGTAGAATTTATTTCGTGTCCCTCCATCGCACTGGAGTCTGACTTGAGGTCGACTTCCTCATCCTCATCTTCTTACATTTGCTATTAATGACTTGAATCTCAAGACATCCTCTCCATATGGACAAAACATGGTATTCCTTGTGCCTGTCAGTAGTTCAAGATTATTAGTTCCTTGTTGGCTCTCTTTCTTGTATTTTCGTCTTGTCCCTTCTGATAAATAGAGCTTTTTCCAATCAAACATCTAATCTCTTTGGTGATGAACTTTTGCTTCTCTCTAGTCATGAGTGGCCATGTGCAGCACTGGTACATTAATGTGGAGATGAACTTTTGCTTCTCTCAGGTTATTAGTGGCTATGTGCAGCACTGGTACATTAATGTGGAGATGAACTTTTGCTTCTCTCTGGTTATTAGTGGCTATGTGCAGCACTGGTACATTAATGTGGAGATGAACTTTTGTTTCTCTCTAGTCATGAGTGGCTATGTGCAACACTGGTACATTAATGTGGAGGTGAAATTTTGCTTCTCTCTAGTCATGAGTGGTTATGTGCAGCACTGGTACATTAATGTGGTGGTGAACTTTTGCTTCTCTCTAGTCATGAGTGGCCATGTGCAGCACTGGTACATTAATGTGGAGGTGAACTTTTGCTTCTCTCTAGTTATGAGTGGCCATGTGCAGCACTGGTACATTAATGTGGAGTTAAACTTTTGCTTCTCTCTAGTCATGAGTGGCCATGTGCAGCACTGGTACATTAATGTGGAGTTAAACTTTTGCTTCTCTCTAGTTATGAGTGGCCATGTGCAGCACTGGTACATTAATGTGGAGTTAAACTTTTGCTTCTCTCTAGTTATGAGTGGCCATGAGCAGCACTGATACATTAATGTGGTGGTGAACTTTTGCTTCTCTCAGTCATGAGTGGTCATGTGCAGCACTGGTACATTAATGTGGTGGTGAACTTTTGCTTCTCTCAGTCATGAGTGGTCATGTGCAGCACTGGTACATTAATGTGGTGGTGAACTTTTGCTTCTCTCTAGTCATGAGTGGCCATGAGCAGCACTGATACATTAATGTGGTGGTGAACTTTTGCTTCTCTCAGTCATGAGTGGTCATGTGCAGCACTGATACATTAATGTGGTGGTGAACTTTTGCTTCTCTCAGTCATGAGTGGCCATGTGCAGCACTGGTACATTAATGTGGAGTTAAACTTTTGCTTCTCTCAGTCATGAGTGGCCATGTGCAGCACTGGTACATTAATGTGGAGGTGAAAGTGTTTTGTTTGAGATGTTTCTTTGTGCTAGCAGTCAATGTTTTCTGCTGTACTTTCATCCACCTCTCTATGTCCATAGAAAATGTATTCAGGTCATTGTTCTGTACTGTGTCTCATGCTTATTGTGGTTTGGTACTTCATTGATTGATTCCTTTCTAGGTCTGTCATTTTTAGCTCTGTTTTCTGGTGAAATGTTTTCTGTTGTGATTGTGCTACATGTTCAGACCGTTGGATCCATTGTTTCGTGACAAAGTATCATTGATTTAACCACAGCTATTTGCATTCTTCTTCTTCTACCTTTCAGCTCCCTGTAGAGCTTGGGTCTTCAACAAACACTTTCCAAGCCGTTCTGTTTCTTGCCATTCTTTTAAGATCGTTCCATGTCTTTCCCATCATCTTCATCTCTGCTTCTATCTGTCTTCTCCAAGAATTCCTTGGTTTTCCTCTTTGTCTTTTCCCTAGGGATTCCAAAAAAGGGCCTGTTGTGTAATGCTCTCAGTTGACTTCCACAGTGTGTGTCCTATCCAGCGCCATCATCTTCGCTGTATCTCTTTATCCACTGGTATTTGACTGGTACATTTCCATAATTCTATGTTAGTGATTTTGTCCTGCCATTTCCATCCTTTTATTCTGCATAAGCATCCATTAATGAAAGTCTGTATCTTCATGATTGACATTTTAGTTGTTCTTCATGTTTCACAGCCATATAATAGGATTGAATTAAATTTGGAGTTGAAAATTTTTATTTTTGTATTTAACCTAATTTCTTTTGACTTCTATATGTTTCCCAGTGCAAAAAATGCTCCTCATGCTTTTGATATCTTGATTTTGGTATCATTTTCTGTTCCTCCCTCTTTGTCTATATTACTGCCCCAGTATATGTAAGATTGTATGTGTAGTAGAGGTATTTCTCCTATTTTGTTTATTTTCAACTGTATTAATTCTCATAATGTTAGTCTTATCTCTATTTATTTTTAATCCCATCTGTTGTGACCTCTCATCAAGTATGCTCATTTTATCTTGCATCTGTTGATGGTTGTGTGATAGGAGAGCTATATCATCAGCAAAGTCTAACTCATCAAGTTGCTTGGTCAGTGACCACTGGCCAGTAGAAAGAGAAATGAAGATAGAAGGCATCCTTGCCTTACTCCTGTTCTTATTTCAAATACTTCTGTAATCTGTCCTTCATGCACCACACTACATTTCATTCCTTCATACCTTGTTCTTATCAGATTAATAAACTTTATGGGGATTCCGTAATGACTCAGCAACTTACAAAGCATTCTTCTGTCTAAACTATCAAATGCCTTTTCGTAATCTATAAATCCAATATAAAGTGGGGACTGTAGTTCTAAACTTTGTTCAACTATTATACATAGGGTAGTTATTTGATCAGCATATTATCTGTTCTTCCTAAAACCTGCTTGTTCATTTCTCAAATCTTTCTCTATGGCCTCTTTTAGTCTCTCCAGAATGATTCTGCCTAATATTTTTCCTGGCACTGATAGTAGCATAATTCCCCTATAATTTGTGCACTCCTGTAAACTTCCTTTCTTTGGTAGCTTGTTCATATAACCTTCTTTCCAGTCTTTAGGTATCTCCTCCCTCTCCCAAATTTTATCTAATGGATTATGTAACATCTTGATAGAGGTATTAATATCTGCTTTGATGGCTTCCGAAGGAATTTCATCTGGTCCTGTGGCTTTACCATTTTTTAAAAGCTTGATGGCTTTCATTATTTCTTTCTTGCTTGGTTTTCCACAGTTGACGTGTAACTCTTCTTCTGCTGGTAGTATGTCTGGAGAGTTATTTGAGCCGGGTCTGTTCAAAAGTTCTTCAACGTGCTCTTTCAATTTGTTCCCTCATATTACTAAGCTATTTGCATTAGATCATCACAAAACATTTCATCTTTTGTTTCATGGTTGGGCTGAAAAATTTAAGATGCATTTAAAGCTGAAATTTCCTTGAGCTTTATTCTTTCTTCAGTACTTTCTTAAGTGTTTTGTTCTTTCTTCTGTGCTTTGCTGTAAAAATGCTGAGATTAGGATTGTCATGTGAGTCTCTTTGTAGCAAAAGAGTATAAATCAGTGAGGATCAACATTTTAATTTTGTTTGACTCAGACATATGAAAAGGTTTAATAGTTAGCATTTCCTTGTGTATATGTATATAGATATATATTTATTATTTATGATAAGATTTAGTAGGAAAATATAGTTGCTGGTTTCTAAAGACGTCATTAAATGGTAGTAATATTCAACTTTATGATTTTTGCTGGGCAACACATGCAAGGTGCAGTAACGAAATGGCTACTGAACTGAAGATGTATACATCTCAAGAAGAGTTTGTTATTGTGCATTTTTTTTTGGGGGGGGGGGGGGTGTCTACAAAAGACATTTATAATGAAATACTTCCTTTTTACGCTGACATTTGTTTGTCCTATAGAAGGGTGTATTGCTGGGTAGGAACTCCGAAATTTTTGAATAAACCTAACCTGGGCGTCCTGTTCACACTGCAACGGAAGTGTCCCTGCAGTGGGTGCAGGAGATGAATAGAGGAAATAGGTAACAATAAACAGCATAGCATCTGCAATAGGTTGTTCGCATGGTTTAGCTACCATAGCCAAAGATGTTGAACAAGAAGTGAAATTCTGGCTATGAAAGTAGACCAAAGAATTCTATGCCTCAGAAATGGAATCACTGATAAAACGATGGAATAAGTGCATCAATGTTGGTGGAAATTATCTTGAGAAATAGAGAGATGATGTAGGGGTAAAAATATTACAGTTTTCAAGTTCCTACCGTTTTTATTTTATTGTGTAACATTCATTTGTGACTTATTTATTGTGATCCCCCTTGTCTGCATGTAGGTATATACATGTGTGTGTGTGTATGATGGCTGTTGCCATCACACACTCCCCTCCCCTACCCAGGGTGAGGGAAGTGCCCAGATTGCATCAAGAAATCTAAGATGGATCCAGACATTGCACTGAACACACAACTGCCTTAGAAAAATAATAAACCACATAAAATGACAAAGTAGCCAACTCAAATGTCCATCAACATTCTAGACTCCCATCCATTGTGACACTCAGGTTTCGAAGATGGCTTGAACATGGTAGAAGAATGGACACCAGTCGCATGTCTAGGCAAAAAATTGTATGGGGGAGCAGGTGAGAAGCTACCAGTGGGCAGACCAAAACTGAGATACACAAATTTCTGTGAGGTTTCCTTTGAATGAATTCTCTATTTGTGACAAAAACAAAGATAGAAGATAATCTTGCAGATGATCGTAACAAATGGTGAAAGTATTTAAATAGCAGCTTGCTAATATTTGATAATGAAATGAAGTCAAAGTTATAAGAGACGAGACCATAAAACAGTCCTGTTTGTTCTGCAGCTGGACCTTCCTTTCCAATACATTGACGAGATCAGCCATGAGAGTGACTGCTCGATACAATAGTTGCTGTTGAAGTTCTGGCTGTTTGCAGTCTGTGGAGACACAAAAGAACATAAAGTATCATTTATAAATGCAATATAAGTTATTCTGGCTCTATTTCAGTCAGTACGGATAGAGAGCCAGAAATGAATTTCCTCTGCAGATACAGCAGTCAAAGATTAGTACAATAAAGATGCATATTTTACCTTGTAAATATGTGTAATCATATTTTTTTGTGGACCATGTTTTAGTCGATATGTAAATAACTACTGTGCCCCAAAAAAAAAAAAAGAAAAAGAAATAGAGAATACTGATGATTATCTTACATTTTTTATGTTCAGTAGTTTTTTTTTTCTAAAGTGACCCAGTTATCTTCTACTTTTCAGCTCCCTGTGGAGCATAGGTCTTCAACAAACACTTTCCAAGTTGTTCTGCTTCTTGCCATTCTTTTTTCCTGGCACTTTTCCAAGCTGGGTCTATTCAAAAGTTCTTCAAAGTGCTCTTTCCATCTCTCCATTTGTTCCCTTATATTACTAAGCAGATTTCCTTTCTTATCTTTAATAAAGGCATTGATCTGTTTGTATTTTCCACTTAATTTCTTTTTGCTGTTGTACAGTTATTTCATATTCCCTTTATATGCTGCTTCTTCTGCCTCTTTAGCTAGTTCATCTATATATTTCCTCTTATCCCTTTTAATGCATTTTCTCACTTCTTTGTTCACCTCTGTGTAAAACTTCCTGTGTCTTGGCTTTATTACTTATCGTTTTGCTTTTATTTATGTCTGCTTTCTTGTTCATTTTTTCTTTAATTTTATCCAGGGTCTCTGCTGTCATCCATGCCTTGTTCTGGCATTCTCTTTTCCCCAGTGTTTCTTCGCATGTCTCTTTCCATATATCCTTTACCTGTTTCCAATGATCTTCTATATTTATTGTATTTTCTAGTTGTTGGAGGACTTGGTATTTGTTTGATATTGTGACTGTGAATTTATCTGTAATTTCTTGTTCTTTAAGAAACCCTACATTGAAATACTTTCTACCCTTATTCGTTATGTTGTCCCAATTATGCTGAGATATTATTTTATGATTATTTGCAATATTTGGTTTGTCTTTCTGTGGCGGATATAGTTTATATACATTGACTTTAGTTAAGCATTAATGTGTGCATTTGCTAGTTAGCGTTCGCCAACTTTATATCTCTAGGGAAGTCCAGAAGGACTGAATTTTGTGTGAATATAGCTTGTTCCTAATTGTCACACCAGCAGTCGTGTGCTCAGGTGTCCTCCACCATACAGGCAGATATTCTCCATTTAGACTACCTCATTTTATATATATATAATATGAGGTAGTATCAATTTTTTTACGCCAAGATTTTTTCTTACCAATTTTGCCTTAGCAGAGGGCATTTTTGACCTCATTTCGATTTCCAACTGTCAATGGCTTTTTAACGTGTGCAGAATGCCTCCTAATTTTGCTATTACCAGGAAGGACTAGACATTGGATCTCACTACCAGAGAGGGCTAGACATCGGATCTCACTACCCAGAGAGGACTAGATATCGGATCTCACTACCCAGAGAGGGCTAAAGATCGGATCTCACTACCTAGAGAGGGTTAGACATCGAATCTCGCTACCCAGAAAGGGCTAGACATCGGATCTCGCTACCCAGAGAGGGCTAGACATCGGATCTCACTACCAGAGAGGGCTAAGCATCGAGTCACACTACCCAAAAAGGGCTAGATATCGGATCTCATACCATAAAGGCCTAGATATCGGATCTCACTACCCAGGGAGGGTTAGACATCGGATCTCACTACCAGAAAGGGCTAGATATCGGATCTCACTACCAGAAAGGGCTAGATATCGGATCTCACTACCCAGAAAGGGCTAGATATCGGATTTCACCACCCAGAGAAGGCTAGATATCGGATCTCACTATCAGAGAGGGCTAGACATCGAATCTCACTACCCAGAAAGGGCTAGACATCGAATCTCAGTACCCAAAAAGGGCTAGACATCAAATCTCACTACCCAAAAAGGGCTAGACATAGAATCTCACTACCCAGAAAGGGCTAGACATCGAATCTCACTACCCCAGAAAGGGCTAGACATCGAATCTCACTACACAAAAAGGGCTAGACATCGAATCTCACTACCCAAAAAGGGCTAGACATCGAATCTCACTACCCAGAAAGGGCTAGACATCGAATATCACTACCCAGAGACGACTAGACATGGTATCTCACTACCCAGAGACGATTAGACATGGTATCTCACCCAGAGACCAGGTGAGGGTAAACCCACAAAAAAACCACAGATTCTATATTTATTTTTTTAACTTCCCATCCCCTGTGGTGGGATTTGAACCGGGGCTCTTCTTGTCCTGTGGATGGCGTCTTATGTCTAGACCTCCCAGTCTGTTGTGGATTTAATTAAATTCATTTTTCTTTGCAGGAGTAACGAGATTGGCAGTGACCTGGTTTTTTACTTGTTGGTGTTTTCTTCTTTCCTTCCTCAATTGCCTTGCTGCGTCGATTGGAGATATAGTTTGCTGTCTTTCGCTCTTTTGCTGTTATGTTTCCTATTATTTATAATATTCAATCGCTTCTGTTTTTTCGTGGTGAGCCCATGGGTCCGGTCTTGTCACAGAACGTATATTGAGGGCTCGTGTTGCTGTTTATCTTTCTGTCTTATCACGTGGCCAAACTATTTTATCTGTTGTTTGTGTATTCAATAGCGAAACTTATTCCTTTTTTCTGAGTTCTTCATTTCTGTTCTTATCTCACAAGCCGTTACCTGTCATGCGTCTAAAGCATTTAATTTCTGTAGTTGTTATTTTACTTATTGTTCTTAAGAGTACTAGCCTGGTATTCTTATTGTCCTTAACTCTAGTGTACTAGCCTGGCATTGGTAGCACAACGTTGAGATGAAGATTGTGTTGTAGGTGCCTTGATATCACATACTTGTAATCCGATGGGTACTCGTGCACTTTACGCTATATGACAAACTAGTGGTGCTAGTAGCTCATATGTTGTGCACAGAGCTAGCTTGTTCACCTTTGAATTGTGAATACTTCGTTCCTGGACGCTATCTTTCTGATGACGATACTAAAAGCTGCAACGGACGATAAAGTTCACGATAGAAGAGACGATGAAACCGTTAAAAATAAATACGAGGGAAATATATTTTCTAAAATTGTTAATAGAACTAAGAACAAAATTAAAGGTTGTTGAAAACTACAAGGGAAATTGTACCAGAGGCATACAACACGTGTAATCCTATGTACATTATCAGAACATTAATGGATAGAGATTGAGGTGATAGCAAATCTGTACTTGCTCTTTACGGAGTACAGGTAAGTACTCTGTCAAATAATGACGGAATTAAAGTGAAGACGGTGGGTTTTTTCTAAGGCACACCCGCTGACTGTTTATCAAACTTATTAATTCTTTGTGTTCACACCTTGGCTCAAAGTTTTGGCTTGTGTCAACGTTCAGGTTTGCCTCTTATACCTGAACTCTCTAGGGGCCTCGGTAGCCTAGTGAGGAAAACCACCCGACCTGGCTACCCACGTTCGGACAACCTGTGTTCGATTCCTGCTGGAAGCAGCATGAGTTGTACTCGTGGTTGGAAAAAAAAATTCTCCTGCGGTCGACCCAGCCCCTGGCAGAAATACATACCAGGGTATAGTACTCTGGGAAGGTGAGAAATGCCGCCTCGCATTGTGAGTTTCGATGCTTGAAGCGACACTATCCAGAAGTCTCCGAACATTTCTGGATAGGCGGCCGAGCATATATTGGTGAAAACCATCGTCTACGACGCCGATTCAAGCCTCGTACTCTACCTTTACCTGAACTCTATGAGTGCAAAACAAGTGTTGGTGTGACGGGTATCCTGTATTTTTGTTATCAACAAAAAAACAGATCAGAATTTGCAACCAGAAAGGGACGGCTCAGCCAGTAAAAGAGATCTGTTGCCATCTGATTTATCTCTCACCGCCTGTGGTGGAATTCGTTGATTTACCCTCCCGTGGACTATTGCTAGTGAGATCCGATGTCTAGCCCTCTCAGATAACGGCAAAAGCAGGAGCAAGTATGCGCTCGGTAAAAAACCATTGGCAGTTGGAAATCGAAAAGAGTAGATCAAAAGTGCTCTCTGCCCACGCAAAATTGGTAGGAGAAAAAATCTACCTAAAGCGGCAAAAACTCTTGACGGTAAAAAGTGAGACTAAAGTCAGAGAATATCTGCCTGTAAGGCGAAGGACACCTGCACACGCGACTGCCAGTGTTAACAATAGGAAAACGTGATATTCACTCACAATTCAGGACTTCGCTGGAGATATAAAGTTGGCGAACACAAACAACTGATACGTTCAATGTAGACTGAAATTAGATGTGATCCCTGAAATATACAAACATTAAGAAAACAGAGTTATTGTCTTTACAAAAAATCCACCAAAAATAAATAATTAAAGTAGTTGTGAAACAGGCCTTAGCTTTAAATGCATTGACGCTGGTTGGTCTCGAGGTCACTGGAGGATTGGTTAGTTTCGAGGCAAGACGCCGGTCTGGAGACAGAGAGGTTGTGAGTTCAAATCCCGGCCGTACCAGTTGGGACATTTATTTGTGATTTCTCTCTGCGGCAACCACCCCTGGTCTCAGCAGCGAGGCCCGGCTTCAAACGCCAGTTACTCATCGAGGAAAAAATATGAGTACCACTGGAGACGGAGTTATCTGCCTGTGCGGCGAGGGAGCCCAGTGCACACGGCTCCCAGTGAAAAACGGAAGAAATAAATGCATTGACACTATAGCAACGTGTGGTGAAAGATTATGTTCTGAAAAAAAATTTTAGCAAAGGCACCATTCATCAAAAGTAAAAGCATTTTCTGTAACAAATCTCTGCATTCAAAGAAAGAAAAAGTTTTTTTTTTTTCTTTTACTGTAACATGTACCCAGACCTGTCATACGGAAGTGAGTTGTGTTATAAGAAACAATCGGGTTTAGCAGAAATTTGTTTCTACTAGCGAGTGATCAGACATGGGCAGTTTAAATAGATCTTAAAAACGACTAAAGATAGTCAATAACCGAAGATATGCTGACGATACTGGACTTCAAGCAGAAAATCCTAAAGATCTACAACAATTACTTCATGAAATAAACATGACAAGCAAAAAATATGGACTAGATATAAATATCAAAAAGACAAAAACTACGATCATAAACAAAGAAAATACTCAAGACCTACAAATAAATATCAAAGTTGAAGGAATACATCTGCAGACAGCTCAGAACTACAACTACCTGGGACATACTATAACCAGTGATGGAAAATGTATAAATAAAATAAACAAAATAATAGGAATGGCAAAAAGTAATTTCAATGCCATGAAAAATATACTAACATCAAAACAAATAACACCATGGCTAAAACTAAGAATAGCAAAATTTTACATCTTCTCAATATTCCTATATGGTGCAGAAACATGGACATTAGACAAGAAAACAGAACAGAGAATTGAAGCCTTTGAAATGTGGATATATAGAAGAATAGGTAGAATTGGGTGGAAGGAAAAGAAAACAAACGATGAAGTCTTAAAAGAACTAAAAATGAAAAGAGAACTACTAAACACAATTCAAACAAGACAAATGCGATTTTTGGGCCATGTTAAAAGACACAACGGCCTACTATAAGTAATACTGGAAGGGAAAATACAAGGTAAAAGAGGCAGACCAAGACTAACATGGACGAGTAACATCAAAGGATGGACAAACCAGCCTATGATAACCTGCACCATCAAAGCAAGAGACAGAGCAGAATGGCGATCTATGGTGGCCAACCTTCGTTACGGAGATGGTACTCGATGGTGCTGATGAGGAAAAACGACTAGAAGAAAGTCAGTTAACAAAGAATTGTGAAACGCCAAAAAACACAACAACAACCTGGTAATCTACCTTCTTATGCTATGTCATGAGAAGAGAGAAATACAAATATTGTAAGAGGAAACAAGACCGAAGATAAATGGACAGAACAGAATCACTGAAAATCCTAGACAGCTCCATTATTTTGTATGTTTGGACAGAATTGCGTTTAATTAAAGTGTAATCTACCACCTTCTCCTTCTTTCTGTCAACACCCTGTGGAGCATATGTGGCTGGGTCTTCCACGAGCACTTTCCAAGCCGTCGTGTTTGGTACCATCCTTTTGAGACCGCTACACGACTTCTCCATTCCATCTGTCTTCTCCAAGTATGCTTTGGTTGTCTCTTCCCCTGGGGATTCCCCCCAAAAGTGCTCGTCACGTTATATGCCATGCCATTTTATTCCTTTTATTCTGCTCAATCATCCAGTAATAAAAATATATATCTTCGTAACTGTCAAAGTTGTTCTTGTTCACAGCCGTATAATAGGATTGAGATTATATAGAAGTTGGAGGCAAAGACGCGCCTCACAGCACCAGAGCTGGAAGTTGTCAGCGTCCCACAGCTGATGGCTTGCGCCAAGATCGGTGAACCAGAACCATCCAGACCCTGCTCCACCTCTCCGCGGTGCCTCTAGTAACAGACTAACCTGTCTAGTTTGGCCAGCGAGTAGGGATCGAATAGGGAAGACAACCAGGTACGCAAAAATGTCGTGCTGAAGTCGGATGTGTTGGGCCGAAAGGCGCAAATATAACAGTTATACTGCAAACCACAACACAACGCAGATACGCCCACTTAACGTCCTTTTAAGGGCAGATGATGAGGCGGAAGAGTGAAAAAACATGGAAAAGGGGGAATTTACTCTGGGGTTTGTTAGTCTTTGTAAAAGTATTGTACAGATTATTTCCCTTTCATTGTTGACAATACAAGTACAACAGTACCCACGTACTCCAAACGATTTTTAACATCGAACACTCGAGAGTTAGATCGCGAAGTTCGAGAGAAGCATCGTTCGAAAGCCTCAAGCGCAATGAAAAAAAAAAAAACTGTAATACATTGTATTTGTTTTTTCTACGGGAACACATTCCAGTATGTTTTTAGGACTTAAGGGTCTTGAGATAAATATATATATATTTTAAAAATTAAGCAATTGAAAGCTATGGATGGTGGAACCACTCTCACATGAGCTGTTTCTGCGTATTGTTTGAAACAAAGTGGCGGCAGGAGAAAGACCTCATGAAAGCCAACCGTTCAAGCGCCGAAGACTCCAGTCAGATCGGATGGACATGGACTTCTCCTATTTGAAGGAGGAGAAAAAAACGCTTCTTGAAGCACCCATTGTGTATAGCAAATCCAATGTAAAATAAACGCACAATTGTATTAAACAGCTAAACAAATAGAGAGACGTAGCAAACTACGACGTTTCGGCAAAGGCCTTTCATCAGGTACAAAGTAAGAAATATACAAAGATCATCAAATACTGTTCTAAAATAAAGAAAGATATGTAAACACTAAAGCCAAACATTGATCTGAATTGAGTAGCATTTCTAGGAAAACAAGAATGTGCATTTACGTTCCACGTCGAGTCTGGGGACTCAAAGCAACATCACGTTAACAACACTGCGCTAAAATGAGATGGCCCAACTTTTGATCTTAGCATACACAAGTGGCGTTAACTTCTTTATGTCTCCAATGATTTAGATTCTACTAACGTGAATTTAAAACACATTGCACACACACACAAAACGATTACTATAGGGCTGTCTTTACTTTTCTGTGAAGGGTTGTCTTTACTTTTCTGTGAACTTAAATAAATATGTGATGACATTAATGAACAAGTAACAAGCTTTCTTAAATCCTAACCGGAGGGTTGAGGTGATTCACCTGTGCTAAGGAGTTCCTGCACTGATTTGAAATCCTCATGTGCTGTCGAGAAAGAGTTAGGACTGCTATGTGATATTGTCTGAGCACAGTGACGATGGTCCAAAGGAAAGTAAAGTAAAAGTAATAAAGTACCCCCGTCACGCCAAGTGGCGTATAGGGAAATATGGTGTCAGTGACCCTATATTTTACAGACCTTCAGCACATGATTTTTGGGGTAATGTGGTCAGTATTACGCCCATGCTGCTTTACTTTCCCAGAAAAAAAAATCCGGTACTCATTTAAGGCTGGGTGAACCCGGAAACCGTTGGTTGGGATCGAACCCTACCCCTTGTCCGTGGTAGTCCAATTCACTAACCACTGAGCTATCGCGGCTCCGTCCAAAGGAAAGACGTAGAGAAATAAAATTACTAATTGTTCGTTCATTTCAGTAACCAATACAAACAGAATGAACTTATCTGCTCTAATTATGTCTTCTTTTTATTTTTTTGCCTACTTTTGTAAAGAGTTCTATTTCTAATAAAGTAAATGTTGGTTTGTAGACAAAGAAGAAAGTTTCGTTGCATCTCGACTATGGAGCTTTGGGAATATGATGGGTAATTATGTCAGCACCGGGTACTTTATCTTTCCTTTACAAGTCTCTTGTAACCCACGAAGGCTGGGTGAACCAAGAAGCCATATATCAGGATTAAACCCAACCTCTTGTAACCCCTGAAAGCTGGGTGAACCAAGAAGCCGTCTGTCAGGATTAAACCTAACCTCTTGTAACCCCTGAAAGCTGGGTGAACCAAGAAGCCGTCTGTCAGGATTAAACCCAACCTCTTGTAACCCCTGAAAGCTGGGTGAACCAAGAAGCCGTCTGTCAGGATTAAACCTAACCTCTTGTAACCCCTGAAAGCTGGGTGAACCAAGAAGCCGTCTGTCAGGATTAAACCCAACCTCTTGTAACCCCTGAAAGCTGGGTGAACCAAGAAGCCGTCTGTCAGGATTAAACATAACCTCTTGTCTTCAGGTGACTAGGTCACTATTCGCTGCTCTTCTTGTTTTGTTCTATTTACGTTGTAACTTGTTGAGAGCTACATTTTCGTCCTCCTTTTATTTATAATGTTCATCTTGTGTGAGGCGTATCGTACAGGACTTGTCTGTGGTAACTTGTGATTTTATAAAAGTGTCCGTTACTTTGTAAATCCTGACTCTTGACTTTCCTAATGTTTTCAAAGTCCAATGGTCGGTTTATGATGTACAAAGTTGTTCATGTTTTAATGAATGCAACAAATACATTCCAAATATACATCAAATACACAGAAGACGATCACACGAAAGAAGAGAAGTGTGACTTCTTGGACACAGCCTTCAGAAACACCTCATCGTTTTTTTGTTGTTGTTTTTTTGTTTAACCCCCTTTCAAACTTCTCAGGGAGTCAACGATAAATATGTATACGATATATTCGATCTATTTGTCATTTTTCTGGCAGTTTCAACCATTGTCATTAGATGCTGAGAAACATACGGTAGAGTTGGCGCTGAGAAGCATAGGGCCGGGTTGGCGCAGAGAAGCATAGGGCCGAGTTGGCGCTGAGAAGCATAGGGCCGAGCTGGCGCTGAGAAGCATTGACCGGGTTGGCGCTGAGAAGCATAGGGCCGAGTTGGCGCTGAGAAGCATTGAGCCGAGTTGGCGCTGAGAAGCATAGGGCCGAGCTGGCGCTGAGAAGCATTGAGCCGAGTTGGCGCTGAGAAGCATAGGGCCGAGCTGGCGCTGAGAAGCATAGGACAGAGTTGGCGCTGAGAAGCATAGGGCAGAGTTGGTGCTGAGAAGCATACGGCAGAGTTGGCACTGAGAAGCATAGGGCCGGGTAGGCGTTGAGAAGCATAGGGTTGGGTTGGCGCTGAGAAGCATAGGACCGAGTTGGCGATGATAAGCATAGGGCCGAGTTGGCGCTGAGAAGCATTGAGCCGAGTTGGCGCTGAGAAGCATAGGGCCGAGTTAGCGCTGAGAAGCATAGGACCGGGTTGGCGCTGATAATTATAGAGCCGGGTTGGCGCTGAGAAGCATAGAGCCGAGTTGGTGCTGAGAAGCATAGGGCCGGGTTGGCGCTGAGAAGCATAGGACCGGGTTGGCGCTGAGAATTATAGAGCCGGGTTGGCGCTGAGAAGCATAGAGCAGAGTTGGTGATGATAATCATAGGGCCGAGTTGGCGCTGAGAAGCATAGGGCCGAATTGGCGCTGAGAAGCATAGGGCCGAATTGGCGCTGAGAAGCATAGGACCGATTTGGCGCTGAGAAGCATAGGGCCGAGTTGGCGCTTGAGAAGCACTTAGCTCTGAAAAGGACTGCTAAAAAAAAAACTATTATGTTACAGGTTATCATGTGACAGAAATCAAGAATAGCTTTGTATGAATAAATTAGTTAACGTTGAATCGGTATAGTAGGTATTCGCTGACCTCATGACACAAGCGGTGTCAAGTTGATCCAGCCGACATAGACTTTATAAAAACGAGTACTTGACACAAGGAGTTCACGTGATTAGAGTTTCCTGCGCCGAAGTCCAAATGGGGCTCTATTTCAGAGATCCAGTTGATTCGTGGACTGCCATATTTTCTTGATTCCCCAGCGACTTCTGGAGACGGTGAACATTGTCCATCTAATGGAAACTATACCGGTCTTCTACGCAGTCAGATATGGGTCTTCTATATCAGCAGGTACCGGTCTTCTACACAGTCAGATATGGGTCTTCTATATCAGCAGGTACCGGTCTTCTACACAATCAGATATGGGTCTTATATATCAGCAGGTACAGGTCTTCTACACAATCAGATACGGGTCTTCTATATCAGCAGGTACCGGTCTTCTACACAATCAGATATGGGTCTTATATATCAGCAGGTACCGGTCTTCTACACTAATCTACCCAATCAGATACGGGTCTTCTACATCAGCAGGTACCGGTCTTCTACACAATCAGATATGGGTCTTCTATATCAGCAGGTACCGGTCTTCTACACAATCAGATATGGGTCTTCTATATCAGCAGGTACTGGTCTTCTACACAATCAGATATGGGTCTTATATATCAGCAGGTACCGGTCTTCTACACAATCAGATATGGGTCTTCTATATCAGCAGGTACCGGTCTTCTACACAATCAGATATGGGTCTTATATATCAGCAGGTACCGGTCTTCTACACTAATCTACACAATCAGATATGGGTCTTCTATATCAGCAGGTACCGGTCTTCTACACTAATCTACACAATCAGATATGGGTCTTCTATATCAGCAGGTACCGGTCTTCTACACTAATCTACACAATCAGATATGGGTCTTCTATATCAGCAGGTACCGGTCTTCTACACAATCAGATATGGGTCTTATATATCAGCAGGTACCGGTCTTCTACACAATCAGATATGGGTCTTCTATATCAGCAGGTACCGGTCTTCTACACAATCAGATATGTGTCTTCTATATCAGCAGGTACCGGTCTTCTACACAATTAGATATGGGTCTTATATATCAGAAAATACACTGCAGAAAGAGCTTGTTGAGCTGGAGTGATAATTAACAGCCGTCATCATCATCACCAAGTACCGGGCCTGTTGGCGTAGGTGATCATGTCTCTTCACAACTTTCGATCTCGACAATTATTTATAATTTCTGCTGTTGACCTTCTGCCAGTCCATTCTCGTAAGCCGTCTGACATCCTTTCTCTCTGCTTCCCTCCTCCATCTCTTAGTCCCTCAATTTTCCCAGTTGTCACGACGTACTCCAGATGTTGTCTTCTCATTACATGTCCAAAAAATGATGATTGTTTCTTCCTAATATTGGAAATTAGCTCTCTTTTTTTGCTTTGGCCTCTTTCAGAACGTTTTCATTACTCTTCTTAGCTGTTCATAGCACTCTCAACATTCTTCTGTTAATTAACAGCCGTACCCTCACATAAAAAACAGCTCATTACTATCTTCTCTGTGTGTTCTCAGTCTTCTTGTGTCATTCTAAGCGAGGAATAGAAACTCTTTACAGAATCCCTTAGTTTGCTTTATATTTAATCATCTGTGTGAGGTTTGAAATGTGGCGAATCTTTGGTTGGATCTTTCCATCTCTTTAGCTGTTGCATCTCATGTGTTAATGAGTGTTGTGTCCAGGAGTTTACTGGCAGACACGTTATTTCTGTTATAATGAATATATAGAGAGAGGATGGGGGTATTTGAGAGTGCGTTTATGAAGAATGTGGGGAAGTAAAATATAGTGAAGAGAAAATGATATAAAAGAGACAATGAGAGAGTGAGGAAAGGCATAAATGGAGGAAAAGAGAATGATAGAGAGAGACTGAGAGAGATGAATAGGTGGAAGAGAAAAGTATGTGTACATTGAGCAGTGGCGTATTCTCTTTGATATCGCAGCTACCGCCGGTAGCCGGAACATATTAACGAAATAGAAAAGAAATTATAATTTATTATATTATTTATAATTCTATTATACATTTTCGAATACTCTATTACACATTTCGTAGGCCAATATGATTTATTTTCTTTGTTTTGCATTTATTAAAGCAAGGTTTTCATCTGGCCACTATAACGTTGGTGTCCGGTTAGCGCAATCGATAGGCGGTTGGCTTACCACGGCAACAGCCGGGGTTCGTAATCCTGGCGAGGACACCTGGGTTTTACTAATTCCCTAAAAATTAGTAGGAGCCGCGATAGCTCAGTGGTTAGTGAACTGGACTACTACGGACAAGGGGTAGGGTTCGATCCCAACCGACGGCTCCGGGTTCACCCAGCCTTAAATGGGTACCGGATTTTTTCCTGGGAAAGTAAAAGCAGCACGGGCGTAATACCGACCACATTACCCCAAAAATCATGTGCTGGAGGTCTGTAAAATATAGGGTCACTAACACCATATTTCCCTATACGCCACTTGGCGTGACGGGGGGTACTTTACTTTTTTACTTACTATAACGTTAGTGAATGAAACCGAAACTACTTTACATTAAAACCTCTAGTAGCTGGCGGTACATTTTTCCTCTATCCGCACCTAGTATTAACGACCTTGACATTCAAAAATGGGTGTCAAAATAATATAGCGGGTGTTACCGCTAGACGAATGCGGTTTCATGGGTTATTTTTAGCTATAGCCAATTAGAAGCGTTAAAGTTAAAGTGAAACTACGTTATGCGCATCAGCATCTGTAGAAAGAACTTTTTCTGCTCTCAAGAGAATCAAATCTTATTGTCGTTCAACTCAGACACAAGAACGCTTATCTGGTTTGGCATTAATGTCCATTGAGGAATTATTCCCTCAGAAACTTAGAAACCAACCCAACAGTACTTCCAATGACAAAGTCATCAAGACGTTTTCGTCCCAAACAAGATGGATATAATCAACATATAAATAAGTAAGTAATTTAAAATGTAGTGATGTCATTAGAAAATACTACTTCATGTTCATCATCATCGAGTGCCCTCTCCGCATCGAAGGTTGGCTACCATGGAGCGCCATTCCACTCTGTCTCTTGCTTTGATGGTGCAGATTGCCATAGGCTGACTTGTCCATCTTTTGATGTTACTCGTCCATGTTAGTCTTGGTCCGCCTCTGCCTCTTTTACCTTGTATTTTCCCTTCTAATATCACTTTTATTAGACTGTTGTGTCTTTTAACATTATCAAAAAAAATTCATTTGTCTTGCTCTAATTGTGTTTAGTAGTTCTTTTTTTCATTTTTAGTTGTTTTAAAACTTCTTCGTTGTAATCTTTAAAAACATCAATGAGATGCCAGGCCTTAACATTAATGGAAAGATAATCAATAACCTAAGATATGCTGATGATACTGTACAACAAGCAGAAAATCCTAAAGATCTACAACAATTACTTAATGAAATAAACATGATAAGCAAAAAATATGGACTAGATATGAATATCAAAAAGACTAAAACTATTATCATAAACAAAGGAAATACTCAAAACCCACACGTGGATATCAAAATTGAAGGAATAGACCTGGAGACAGTTGAGCTACAACTACCTTGGACATACTATAACCAGTGATGGCAAATGTACAACTGAAATAAACAAAAGAATAGGAATGGCAAAAAGTAATGTTAATGCCATGAAGAACATACTAACATCAAAAATAAATAACACCAGGGCTAAAACTAAGAATAGCAAAATGTTACATCTTCTCAATATTCCTATATGGTGCAGAAACATGGACATTAGACAAGAAAACAGAACAGAGAATTGAAGCCTTTGATATGTGGATATATAGAAGAATATGTAGAATTGGATGGAAGGAAAAGAAAGAGAACTACTAAGCACAATTCAAACAAGACAAATGCGATTTTTGGGCCATGTTAAAAGACACAACAGCCTACTAAAAGTAATCCTGGAGGGGAAAATACAAGGTAAAAGAGGCAGAGGCAGACCAAGACTAACATGGACGAGTAACATCAAAAGATGGACAAATCAGCCTATGACAACCTGCACCATCAAAGCAAGAGACAGAGCAGAATGGCGCTTTATGGTAGCCAACCTTCGTTACGGAGACGGCACTCGATGATGATGATAAATAGTCTGGAAAATTGTGGGGAAAAAATTAAAAGTAAGGTGGTAAAAAAAAAATGTGACCCAAAGAGGTAGAATATTTATCGCTTTGAACTAATACTCCTTCTCAAACTTTTTTATATTTTTTATTGGCTAATAATAAACGGAAGTTTTGTCCAGAGACACCATACGGTCTCCAGTCCATTTCCTTCTTTGTTATAGCTCTCCACCCGGATATGAAACCATATCCCGGCGGTAAGGTCAGCAGGTGTCGTGAATTATCCATTGACCTCATTAGTCAACCATTACTCTCCTCCACATTTCCACAAAGTTCAACGCATCATTTTTGTAAATATAGCCCATGGCTTTCAGCGTCTTATTAACAGCACGCTTTTCTTCATTAAAAATATTAACGAAACACACCTCCAGCACCTTAATGGTCAATTGTGGATAAAGACACTCCTAAATCATCCACTCATGTATGATTAGTCTCACGCTGCATGGGCGTTGCGATGAACAAACAGCCATGGCTGTGAGAATTTTGGAAATTTTCTCGAGGAGTGCCAAAATATGAAATACAGAAAAAAACAATCCATGGAATTTTGGAATCTATGTCAGGTCTTTTGTTTAAAATGTAAGCCAAACATTGGGGGAGTGGTGGTGGGGGGGGGGGGGGGGGCTATATAAAAAGCATTGCCACAATGGTGATGAAGCTGAAGAAATTGTTAGTAAATTCGGGAACTTTACGCACTGTTGAGCCATTGTTCTCAGTTCGTATTTGTTGAGACATCAAGCGTTATGTGGTATCAATATTAAGTGCATTATCTATCTATTGATGAGATGATTAATCAAAAAGTACACAGAAGTAAACAAACCAATATACGCCTGCTTCATAGACTACACCAAAGCTTTTGATAAAGTACACCACAAACAACTTATAGAAGGCCTAAAAGAGATACATCTAGATGACATGAACATGCGACTAATATGTAATCTACACTGGGAGAAAACAGCAATAATAAAATATAACAAAGAGAACTCTACACCCATTGATATAAAAAGATGAGTAAGACAGGGATACATCCTATCACCACGCTTGTTCAATCTATACACCGAGCAAATCTTTAAAAACATCATAGAGATGCCAGGCCTAAACATTAATGGAAAGAATAACCTAAGATATGCTGACGATACTGTACTACTAGCAGAAAATCTTAAAGATCTACAACAATTACTTGATGAAATAAACATAACAAGAAAACAATATGGATTAGACATGAATATCAAAAAGACTAAAAATATGATCATAAACAAAGAAAATACTCAAAATCCCCAAGTGGATATCAAAAGTGAAGGAATAGGCCTGGAGACAGTTCAGAGCTACAACTACAGTAAAGTCTCGATTATGCGGTACTCAATAATCCGGAATTCTCAATTTAACGGACTTTTTTTTTTTTTAATTATTATAGGGAGAAAGCTTGAATCATGTTTTGTTCAGTTAAATTAAATGCCTTTATCCGGAAATCGAAAACGCTACAACACGGTTTGTGCGCTGCGCTTACTTCTACAGGCTCTATCATTACACAATATTGCGTTTACAATAGTGTATTTACAGTAATATACTTCAAATAGGAGCGAACATATTTTATTCAATCCAGACATTGTGTCTCCAAATATTCCAAGTAAAAGCGACAGACAGTCTATATCTTCACTTTTTCCCCCGACTAAATGTTTTTGTCGGGAAATCTTAGTCGTGCCAAAAACACTTATCTACATGATTTTACAAATTTGCTTAATTTTCTCATAGCCTGCTTTAGATCTAAAGTTGGTCATGAATTTGTCAAAAATATGGCG
The DNA here is from genome assembly GCA_032433765.1 of Megaustenia siamemsis. Taxonomy (NCBI): domain Eukaryota; kingdom Metazoa; phylum Mollusca; class Gastropoda; order Stylommatophora; family Ariophantidae; genus Megaustenia; species Megaustenia siamemsis. Next base: position 81,066,855 of record JAVIAB010000047.1, on the reverse strand, counting down.
TTTGACAGTCTGACCGAACATTAGAAGCAGACGTATTGTTTGTGAAAATTGAAGAGCCCATAACTTTGATGATTATAAATCAAAGGTTGAGCAGCCGGCGTGCAGTGACATAGAGATGGTGAGAAGAAAGGGGGAGGGGTTCAAAAATTACCGACTGGAAATTCAAAAAGAGTAAGATACAGAGTTTGACGTTAGTTTGTCTCAGACATTTGTGCAAGCTGAAATTCGTTCCATCAGTATAAATTATACATGATATGCTATAAACGCATGTGTGCATACTTTTTAACGGAATACATTTTTGTGTTAAATAATGGCCTCTGCGAGTGCAAACCACACCTCAATTTCCCGCAAAGGTAAACGCAAGCGAACTGTATTGACACTGAACCAGAAGATTGAAATCGCTAGTAGACTTGAAAAAGGCGTTAATCGCAACGTTTTGATGACTGAATTTGGCATAGCCTCTTCAACATTATATGACATACGAAATCAAAAAGATGAGTTGTTTAAGTTTGCGTCGGAGTCTGAAAGCAGCAACAATATACACCAGAGACGAAGTATGAAACGGCCAAAATTTGAAAAACTCGACGACGTCCTTTATGTGTGGTTTTTAGAAAGAAGAAGAAAAGGAATGCCAATATCAGGACCCATGTTGATAGAGAAAGCTAGTGAATGTCACACGAATTTAAATATTTCTGAGCATTGCAATTTTTCAATCATGTTTTTTCATAAATTTTGAGTTTGGTTTTCTTACTCCCGATTATCCAGAAAAATTCAATTTTCCAGAATGGGTTCTTCCCCGAGCATTCCGGATAATCGAGACTTTACTGTACCTTGGACATACTATAACTAGTGATGGAAAATATACAACTGAAATAAACAAATGAATAGGAATGGCAAAAAGTAATTTTAATGTCATGAAGAATATACTAACATCAAAACAAATAACACCAGGGTTAAAACTAAGAATAGCAAAATGTTACATCTTCTCAATATTCCTATATGGTGCAGAAACATGGACATTAGACAAGAAAACAGAACAGAGAATTGAAGCCTTTGAAATGTGGATATATAGAAGAATAGGAAGAATTAGATTGAAGGAAAAGAAAACAAACGACGAAGTCTTAAAACAACTAAAAATGAATAGAGAACTACTAAGCACAATTCAAACAAGATAAACGCGATTTTTGGGCCATGTTAAAAGACACAACAGCCTACTAAAAGTAATCCTGGAGGGGAAAATACAAGGTAAAAGAGGCAGACCAAGACTAACATGGACGAGTAACATCAAAAGATGGACAAATCAGCCTATGATAACCTGCACCTTCAAAGCAAGAAACAGAACAGAATGGCGCTCCATGGTAGCCAACCTTCATTGCGGAGACGGCACTCGATGATGATGATCTATCTACTGTCCTTTCGAGCCGAAGACGGCACATAGCGCGGTACCACAATCTCAACAACAGAAACTTTGCGTGCCAAAATGGCACATATTGCAGAGATCACTGCAATAGTGTATTATGTGCTATTTTTAAATGACGTAATAGTTAAAGATACATTTTGAGCAAGGTGATTGGAAAATATTGTTTCTTCGTGTGACATGTGTGTGTGTGTTTGTGCTTACTCGCGGTGGTCACGCTTCATTTCAATAGATATCACATGTGAAATACACCATTCTTTCTTCAGATATAGCTTCTTACATATACATTTTTATTTTAATTTTTATGTTTTGCTGTTAAACAACACTTTCTAGAGGTATCACTTTCAACAGTGATCGCTTCGCAGATATATACATCATATCACTTTCCTCGGGTACAGCTTTCTATAGATTTACAATGTACGTATTTCTACAGATACTACATTATATAAATTAAGAATTTTATTCGAATATATTTCTATAGATACCACTTTCTGGAGATTTTTTTTTCACTATAAATACCACTTTCTATAGATATCGCGTCTAGATGCAAAATTTTATACAGATTCCAATTTCTAGAGCTACCCTTTTGTAAAGAAATACCACTTTTTACAAATACCACTTCTTACAAAATTATTTTAAAAATAAATAACTTCACTTAGATTCTACCTTCTATTGATACCACTTTCTGTGAAAGACAATCAGGAAGAAGTTATCATATGGAACATCGATAAGATTGATTTCTATATTGACTTCCAGTCAATATGGCGGATAGGCGACAGGAACCGTTGAGGCTCTGTTTGAAAAGTGTTCATTAATGCAGTTTCATCATATTCCAAGTCCGGCTTGCTACCGGAGCTACTGAGTTTAGTGTTCTGTGCACATTGTGAGCTGTGTATTTCATCCGGATCATGTTTCGATATTCCAATTGTTTACGAGGAATGATGATATCGAATGGTGATGAACTCTTTGGCTGTGTTCACTTTCGGTGCGGTTATGCCTTATGCTTTTAGGCATGAGCTGCAGCTGCTATGATGAAAACTGCAGCTGAATTTCTTTGCCTGGATCCTTCAATGCGATGAGATGTTAATTCGGATGATTCCTCTGGCACGGGCGGTTGGGCAATTATGAATGTTAATTCCTTTGCAGTGATACCGGGACCTTCAACTAACTATAACTACATTGATAAGAAAGTTATACACGTGTAAGAAAAAAAAATCGATTTTGAAATACTGAACAACAGTGGTTTAAATTATTTCAAATATTGCGCGGGGCGGTGCGACGAGTAAAGAAAACATGAAAAATAAAAATAAAACGGTATTAAACATCGAAACCTGCAGATAGGTGGTTCATTTGAAGAAAAAAAAATGTATGATTCCGGCTTTACGGCAAAACAGAGAGCATAAGACAATCCGACGTTGTTGCCTAAAACCTGATTTCTGCTGGAACATAGGTAATATACACAAACACAGAGACTAGACAACAAATAAAGAATGAAACATAATAAATAATGTTCATATATTGGACACTTGTCAATTGGTGAGTCAGGCTGTCCAAACAAGAGGGCCTGTAGTGGGGTGTGGTAAACATTCTAAGGTGTGGTGACAGCTTTACCGCAGCATTGCAATTATATGCCTGTTCCCTGTCCAAACAAGAGGGCCTGTAGTGGGGTGTGGTAAACGCGCTAAGGTGTGGTGACAGCTTTACCGCAGCATTGCATTTATATGCCTGTTCCCCGTCCAAACAAGAGGGCCTGTAGTGGGTTGTGGTAAACACTCTAAGGTGTGGTGACGCTAACTGTGGAAAACCAAGCAAAGAAGAAATAATGAAAGCCATCAAACTAATGACAAATGGTAAAGCCACAGGACCAGATGAAATTCCTTCGGAAGCTATCAAAGGAGATATTAACACCTCTACCAAGATGTTACAAAATCTATAAGATAAAATTTGGGAGAGGGAAGAAATACCTAAAGACTGGAAAGAAGGTTATATGATCAAACTACCAAAGAAAGGAAGTTTTACAGGAGTGCACAAATTATAGGGGAATTATGCTACTATCAGTGCCAGGAAAAATATTAAGCAGAATCATTCTGGAGAGACTGAAAGAGGTTATAGAGAAACATTTGAGAGATGAACAAGCAGGTTTCAGGACGAGCAGATCATGTGCTGATCTAATAACTACCCTACAAAGTTTAGAACTAGTCCACACTTTATATTGGATTCATAGATTACGAAAAGGCATTTCATAGTTTATACAGAGGAATGCTTTGTAAGTTGCTGAGTCATTATGGAATCCCCATAAAGTTTATTAAACTGATAAGAACAGGGTATGAAGGAATGAAATGTAGTGTGGTGCTTACAGAAGCATTTGAAATAAGAACAGGAGTAAGGCAGGGATGCCCTCTATCTTCATTTCTCTTTATACTGGCCATAGATTGGATTATTAAAATAACTCAAAACAACAGAAATGGAATCCAGTGGTCACTGACCAAGAAACTTGATGAGTTAGACTTTGCTGATGATATAGCTATCCTATCATACAACCATCAACAGATGCAAGATAAAATGAGCATACTTGATGAGAGGTCACAACAGATGTATTAAAAATAAATAGAGATAAGACCAACATTATGAGTATTAATGCAGTTGAAAATAAACAAATAAAAATAGGGCAAATACCTCTACTACACATACAATCTTACATATATTGGGGCAGTAATATAGACAAAGAGGGAGGAACAGAAAATGATACCAAAATAAAGATATCAAAAGCAAGAGGAGCTTTTAAAAAGAAATTAGGTTAAATACAAAAATAAACTTTTTCAATTCAAATGTTAAGTCGGTCCTATTATATGGCCGTAAAACATGGAGAACAACAAAATTGACAATCATGAAGATACAGAGTTTCATTAATGGATGCTTACGCAGAATAAAAGGATGGAAATGGCAGGACACAATCACTAACATAAAATTATGGAAATGTACCAGTCAAATACCAGTGGATAAAGAGATACAATGAAGACGATGGCGTTGGATAGGACACACACTGCGGAAGCCAACTGAGAGTATTACACAACATGCCCTTTTTTGGAATCCCCAGGGGAAAAGACAAAGAGGAAGACCAAGGAATTCTTGGAGAAGACAGATAGAAGCAGAGATGAAGATGATGGGGAAGTCATGGAATGATCTTAGAAGAATGGCAAAAAACAGAACGACTTGGAAAGTGTTTGTTGAAGACCTATGCTCCACTGGGAGCTAAAAAAGGTAGAATAAGAAGAAGAAGATTATATATTCTGTACTGTCGTACTGTACTTATCACTCATTTGTCTATCTCCTCCAAGAATATCTAGTTCTAATTTTATATTCTTTGGGGATTTCTGTGTCTTCCGCAGTTTTATTTTTATCTTTCCAACTACTGGTACATGGTTACTATTGTAATCTGCTCCTGGCCTTCTTTTAATAGATGTTTGCCTATTCCTAAATCTTCTCTGTACCAGTATAAAATCAGTTTGATTCTGTACTTTTTTGTCTGGACTTTGCCATGTCCATAGTCGCCTAGGGTGTTGTTTGAACCAGGTGTTACCTATAAGCATTGCATGTGTCTTTGCCCAATCTGTCAATCTATCCCTTCTGTCATTCAAGACATAATACCCTACTAAAAATCATCTTGGAAGGAAGATACAAGGCAGATGACGCGAGGGCAGACCAAAATTAAAGCGAACTGATAACATAAAAAATGGACACATGAACTTATGACAACGTGCACCTTCAAGACGAGAAACAAAGTAAGATGATGATCCATGGTAGCCAACCTTTGATGTGGAAACGATGCACAAAGAATCAATGAATTATTGCATTACCTTATTTGTGGACATATAGACGGTCACAACATAATTTGCTATATGCGGATGACACAGTCTTAATAGAAGCGACAGAGAACGGACTACAAGAAATGATAGACATAATAGTAAAAGAAAGCAACAAGAAAGGTCTCAGTCTGAATAGTAAGAAAACAGAAGTAATGGTTATATCGAAGAAACAATCATCACCATCATGCAGCATAAAAATAAACGAGACAAATCTGAAACAAGTGCAACGTTTCAAATACTTAGGCACAATAATAACATCAGATGGGAGATGCACCACAGAAATAAAAAGGCAGAATAGCTCAGGCCAAAATAACATTTCATAAAATGAAAAATATCTTATGCAACAAATCTATGTCAATAAAAATGAGAAAGAGAGTTCATCGGTGCTATATAGAACCAATTCTGACCTATGGAAGCGAATCCTGGACAATAGACAAACAAATGAAAAGACGATTAGAGGCCACAGAGATGGGATTTCTCAAAAGAATGTTGAAAGTTCCCTGGACAGCAAAAAAGACCAATAAGAAAGTTCTCAAAGAGGTTACAGTGATTGTCAGTTGAATGTTTCAAGGCAATTGCGGACTATTTTATAATCTAGAAGACTTGGTCTGCGGTCTCGCCAAGATGTAGGCAAAACCCACAAGACAACAGCAACAACAATGAAATGTCGCGGACCGTGCAGAAAATGAGAGGATTCAGCAATTCTGGCTGCCTTTGGAATTAGGATGTGTGAACTAAAGCTAACCAAGATCGTCTAAGCTGGTCAAGTGAGACGGAGTCGAAGAGGCAAAACCAGTATTTATAAAATATCAGATGGGCTTACCCGAAGCATGTGCATTGCCATTTGTTGTAATCCACGACTAAATGCAAATTACGTTTATTTTCGACTCTTTTCGACGGGGGTGGGTGGGTTGGGGGGTTGGGGTGCGATATTGAAGCAGTTGTTATTACCAAACCAACAATAATGTTCATTACTTAATGTTATATTTTAATGTTTGCCTGTGGTAATGGACCCCAGTTTTGGATTGCGCTCAGGGCATTATCTGGCCTTCATGTGACCCTGGTTGCAAGTTTAAAATTGAACGTACACTTGCTTTGCCGCCAAATGTGTTGTCAATTACCAAAACTTTGTTCCGTGGCTCCTCTTTACCTTTAAAGACGTCAAAACAGGAAGTTTTTTTTATTTTTTTATATTTTTTTTTTTACATAAAATAATGTATTTGATGTCCAGAAATACAACTGATACGAAATTGATAGTCTAAAGCAGCGATTCTCAAACGAAACTGATAGTCTAAAGCAGCGATTCTCAAACTTTCTTTTACCATGGACCCTCCATAAATTGTTTTGTAGTCGCGGACCCCCAAGGATTAAATTAGAGTAAATTATGTAGTGGGGGTGGGAGTACAATTTGAAACAGACCGAGACAAATTGTGCAAATGTTTGCAGCTGCAAAATTATAAAAAATCACGTTTCAGAACTTCCCAAACAAAGACAATGACAAATTATGCCATTGAAAACTTTTCTGATTATTTATATATGTTAATAGCATAATGATATCGATAATTTTTCTGTTTACAAAATATATTAATATACATTTGAGTATATACTCACAAATCGCGTGTCATGTCGATCACGACAGATTTTTTACAATGCTAAGAAATTGAATACAGCAGCTGCGAAAGGACCGAGAAAAGTTTTTGCCTTTTATAACCTGATTGGTAAACGTGTCTTTTTTATATTCCTTTCAAGTTCGTCAACACACTTTGCATCAAGCTAAAGAGATGAGAGGACGGCTATGACAGGCAGTGGTCGAGTGAGGGGTGTGGGGGTGGGGGGGGGAGTGGGACGATTGCTTCTCGTGTTGGTTCGTCCTTAAATAGACGTCAATTGCGTTACGATGTGATTTCAACAATTTACGACATTTGTGTTTTCCTATTAAACACACACGACTTGTCGACATCGAGTTGACTTCCTTCTTCGGCCAGTTCTCGCTAGACTTGGCCTACCTGTTGGGGGTAGAGTAAGGTCTCGATCATTTCTGGCTTGTTAGATTCATTAGCACGTTTCTATGCCTAACTAAAGCAGCTGGAATAAGGTCTCGATCAATTAGGGTTAACTGATCCGGATACAAGTAGTCAGCCTTGGCCATATAACACCTTCACTCCTCACTCTGTAGGGAATCTTCAACCCAAACTGTTAGCGTATAGGTTTGAGTAAGTGAAAGATCAATGAAGCAAAAAATGTTACGTGTAAATTGATACCATCCTTGCTAATTCATGAAATAAGAAAAAAGAAAGCTGATTTTGCTTCGAGGTGCACTTTTTCCCCCCTAGTGGTTACATTTTTTTTATTTTAAAATAAAACATGTTTTTATCAGTTTTTTCATTATGACTTCATTGAGAAAGTTGAATACTTATAGAACTGTACTGAATGATGCTATAACACGAGGATCAATTTAAATATCTGGGAACAATGTTTGTCTACACGTTGGTGCATGTAAAACTGAGGTGAGATGCAGAATAGCTGAGGCAAAAACAGCTATAAAAAAATTAGGAAGATATTGTGCAATCCATTTTTGACAAAAGAAACAAGAAAAAAATCTTAAATCTTATGTAGAACCAGACTTAACATATGGATGTGATTCATGGACATCGGGACAACAGACAAGACAATAACTAGATAGAGTTGTGGTTTTATAGAAACATATTGAGAATACCATGGGCGACTAAGAAGAATAATCAAAACTTACTGCCAAAAAGCATCACAGAGAAGTTTCTTTTCATTCATTTTTAAAGATAATATTTATTGTTGAGATAGTTCATAATCAAGTCACTACGTAGCTTTAGTTTGCACTGACATATTTGTGTGTGTGTTGTCCAATGTGCATTGTTCCAACTGAAGGTCTACTTCTACTGAGCCGCAACATTGTATTGATGTTTTTTATTGTTTGTTCCTCACCAACTTAAAGACTGTAACTTGTGCCACCTCTTTCTATCTATCCCCATTTCGTGGGGGGGGGGGGGGGGGGGGGGAACAGAAAACAAAAAAAAATAAATCTGTTTATTGTGATATGCCTAAGTTTACAGAATACTAGGAATACTATTCCTCTCGTGTCTTTGAGTTTGATGATCACCTCTTTAATAAAATGTCAGAATAGTTTAAACAGAATTGTATAATCTAACTCTTTAACTTGTCATTTATTTTGAAAGTTTCAACTGAATTTTGCATAACTTTAATTTATGAATTATCCAATGTCACCAATTTAAAACTTCTGCATAATTTGTAATTGTGTATATCCAGATGGAAAGTGGAGCAATATTACAACAGGTAATATTACCCAGAATTTAAATATCTGGGATCAATGCTAACCTCCGATGGTAGGTGTACAACAGAGGTGAGATGTCAAATAGCTAAGGCAAAAGCAGCGTTCAAAAGATTAGGAAGATACCGTGCAATTCATTTTTGACAATAGAAGCAAGAAAACGTGTTCTTAAATATTAAGTAGAGCTAGACTTAACATATGGATGTGAATAATGGACAATAGGACAACAGACAAGAAAATCATTGGAGACTGTAGAAATGTGGTTTTACAGAAAATATTGAGAATACCATGGGCAGCTAAGAAGAGTAATGAAAACGTTCTGAAAGAGGCCAATTCAAAAAGATAGCTAATTTAAGGTATTCGGAAGAAACAATCATAATTTGTTGGCTATGTAATGAGAAGAGAACAGCTGGAATATATTGTAACAATTGGAAAAAAAAAAAACTGAGGGACGAAGAAATAGAGGGAAGCAAAGAGAAAAGATACCAGACAGCTTAAGAGAATGACTTGACAGAAGGTCAACAACAGAAATGATAAATAACTGTTGAGATTGAGAGTTGTGGAGGGAGACGATCACTTATGCCAGCAACTATGGTATTTTGATGGTGACGATGATGATGATGAAGATGATGATGATGATGATATACACAGATAATGATGATGATGATATACACGAGATAAATAGCTAGGATTGTTAGGGATGGCAGCTGCTGCATTATTTCGTGAGAGGAACTCATATTTAGATTGATAGACTTGTATACCATAATAGATTGTGTATATAATGATATATATTGTATACAGTAATCCCTCAGTTATCGCGGTTAATAGGGAGCTGAACCGGCCGCGATAAGTGAAAAACCGCCAAGTAGTGTCACCCTCGCATTTTTAACATACGTACATTTTTTTATGTATGTATAATATCAATAAGTGTATATGAAACCATATAAGTGCATATGTCATCATTAGAACATTAAAGAATAGTTTCAAACATGTAAATAAAATAGTAATAATATAAATAACATGCATAAAATAATGTATAAATGATATAAATATGATATAATATGAACATTTCTTTTATAACAAGGTCCGTAAATCACCTCTGACAATAGCTTCTCTTTGCTTGATCTTTATAAATGTCGATGAAACACCTGTGCAGTACGGTGGAGGTGAAGAAGATGAAGATGATTTACTGCACAGGTAAATGAGAGCTTTACAGATGACGCTCCTCAGATGACGCCTCATCGTCAGGTGCTAGGGGCGCTGGATCGTCGCGGGCAGCTTCGGATAGAGCTGGGGTAGCTGCAGTAGACGGCATAAATGCAGCAGGAGACGGCGTAGAGGCAGCAGGAGGAGCTTCTGCAGAACGATTTTGAATTGTGTGAGCACTCCCTGCCTTCTGCTGGCGTGCGGGCAACTTTCACGCCATAATTCCTCAATTTTGAATTTTTGAACAATCCGCGATGTACTGAGGCCGCGATAAATGAACCGCGAAGTAGCAGGGGATGACTGTATAGTGATGGATGTTGTATGTAGTGAGTGATACATAATTCATAATGTAATTGACGTTTTATGTAAATAATAGACGTATGTAATGATAGACGTAGCATATTGTAAAAGACTTTGTAAGTAATGATACATGTTGTTTCAACAATTATATTGTAAATATTAATATATATTTTATATACGAGTACTATAGTAATATGGGAGCCGCGATAGCTCAGTGGTTAGTGAACTGACTACAAAGGACAAAAGGTAGGGTTAGATCCCAACCGACGGCTTCCGGTTCACCCAGCCTTTAATGGGTACCAGATTTTTTTTCTGGGAGAGTAAAGCGGCACGGGCGTAAAATCGACCACATTACCTCAAAAATCATGTGCCGAAGGTCTGTAAAATTTATGGTCACTACACCATATTTCCTATACGCCACTTGGCGTGACGGGGGTGCTTTACATTTTTTTTTCTATAGTAATATATATTGTGTGTATTGATAACTGTAAGACGTAGTATGTAAAGTTGCATGTATTAACAGATGTTGTATGCAGTGGTATCATGTTCTTGGAAATAAATGCTAATTTTAATGATTTATGATGTGGACAAAGAATAGGAAGATGTAGACACTTTTTTTTTTTCTCTGTAGAGATTCACCTAAGATATGCTGACGATATGTACTACTAGCAGAAAATCTTAAACATCTACAACAATTTCTTAATAAAATAAACATGACAAGCAAAAAATATGGACTAGATATGAATATCAAAAAGACTAAAACTATGATAATGAAAAGAAGTAGAAAATACTCAAAGTCCACAAATAGATATCAAAATTGAAGGAATAGACCTGGAGACAGTTCATAACTACAACTACCTTGGCCATACTATAACCAGTAATGGAAAATGTAAAACTGAAATAAACAAAAGAATAGGAATGGCAAAAAGCAATCTTAATGTCACAAAGAACATACTAACATTAAAACAAATAACACCAAGGCTAAAACTAAGAATAGCAAAATGTAACATCTTCTCAATATTCCTATATGGTGCAGAAACATGGACATTAGACAAGAAAACAGAACAGAGAATTGAAGCCTTTGAAATGGGAATATATAGATGAATAGGTAGAATTGGATGGAAAGAAAAGAAAACAAACGATCAAGTCTTAAAAGAACTAAAAATGAAAATAAAACTACTAAACACAATTCAGACAAGATAAATGCAATTTTTGGGCCATGTTAAAAGACACAACAGCATGCTAAAAGTAATCTTGGAGGGGAAAATACAAGGTAAAAGAGGCAGAGGTAGTACCAAGACTAACATGGACGAGTAACATCAAAAGATGGACAAATCAGCCTATGACAACCTGCACCATCAAAGCAAGAGACAGAGCAGAATGGCGCTCCATGGTAGCCAACCTTCGTTACGGAGACGGCACTCGATGACGATGATGATGATGATGATGATGATGATGATGATGATGATGATGATGATGATGATGAGAGATTCACGCCAGAATTGTGTGCGACCAAGGGCTGGCCCCTCAAGCGTGGAAAATCCTGGGTGGCCAAGTCGGTGAAGTCCATAAGGAAAGTATGTGATCTAAGTGACATTAGGACTGGATAGAAATAACAGCGGAGAAAAAGAGGCTAACCAAAGTAATCATTAAGCTCGGCAGGAAGTGACGTAATTGGGTTTATGGAGTTACCGAGGTCGTAAGGGAATCCGTTGAAAAAAAATGTCCTCACCTCAGGATCTGATCATCTATACGGATGGTTCTCTATCCCAAGGACAGCACAGTGGTTGGGGGTTTGTGGCATACCAACATGGTTGGGAGGTGGCTAAGGAATCTGGTAAGTGCAGCATTACAGTGTCCAGCACGAGAATGGAGATAGAAGCAGCAGCGGTGGCAAAAACATCGTTGGTTACACAGAACGTGGTTCACGCAGTCTTGATGACTGACTCGCAAAGTGTGCTACAGTAGAATGACAAACAGCGTGTGCGGCAGGAGTGGATGCAGCTCTTGAATTGTTCTATAGTGAGCACGTTAACCTGGGTGTACTGTCCACGGCACGCTGGTGTGCATGGCAATGAAACAGCCGGTAAGTTCGCTGGCAGCACTGTCAGTGAGTGTGGCTTTGTTATCAACAAAGAGAACATACTTAAGTTTGTTCTTCATTCCTTTAGAGAAGAAGAGGAGAATGGATAGAACAATGATGTATTTTTTGAAAGAATGAGGAGTCTGAAGGTGGAAAAGGGATCTGGTCGATCCGGAGTGCTTGGTGGGAAATGTATATGTATTTATTATCAAGATATTCTAAAAGGATCTGTCTGTATACGCTTAAAGAATTGCTGGGGCGGTCGGTGGAGCGGATATGGGGATGCTCCGACTGCAGTGAAACTGATTTCATGAATAGAATAGAATAGATTCATGTATAATTTATTCACGTATATTTCACGATAAAGTATTAGACTGTAAAATACTTGAATAGCAAGAGATATCCATTACAGTGGTTAGTTAGTCCATAAAACTAACAATCGTAGCGTATAGATGGAACTCTATAGACAGCTTTAGTGTTCAACTAGCTATTTAATATATAGTAATTGATGGTACAGTAGAAAGTAATAGTTGTACAAAAGCGATCATCAACATTGAGTGCCGTCTCCGCATCGAAGGTTGGCTACCACGAAGCGCCATTCCGCTCTGTCTCTTGCTTTGATGGTGCACGTTGTCATAGGCTCAGTTGTCCATCTTTTGATATTACTCGTCCATGTTAGTTTTGGTCTCCCTCTGCCTGTCCTACATTATATTTTTCCTTCCTAGACTACTTTTAGTAAGCTGCTGTGTTAACATGCCCTGAAAATCTCATTTGCCTTTTTTGAATCGTGTTTAATAGTTATGTTTTCATTTTTGTTGTTTTAAGACTTCATCGTTTGCTTTCTTTTTTTTTCCATCCAATTTCTTCCTTTTCTTCTATAAATCCACATTTCAAAGGCTTCAATTTTCGTTTCTGTTTTTTTTTTTGGTCTATTGTCCTTGTTTCTGCACCATACAGGAATTTTGAGAAGATATAACATTTTGATGTTCTTATTTTTAGCCCTAGTGTTATTTGTGTTGATATTAGTATATTTTGTCCATGATATTAAAATTACGTTTTGTCATTCCTATTCTTTTGTTTATTACAAGAAGTGTTAGAACACGTTCTGTACAAAACTCTGCAACTGGAGGATCATCAAAAAATCCACTGTAGCTTGCTATATATGTGAATGTGTTGATTTCTGTGTGTGCGATTGTGGGAATGTATGTGTGTGTTGATTTGTGTGTGTATGCGATTGCGCCAGTGTGTGTTGATTTGTGTGTGTATGTGATTGTGCGAGTGTGTGTACTGACGTAGCGATACTGTTCTCGCGGCAGGCACACTCATTGTTAACCTTATTGCAAGTCAACAAATATTTGCCCTCCAAAAGTACACGTAGTTCAAGCAACCTTCTCCCCCACCCCCTTTTTTTTCTTCTCTTTCCTGTTCCATTAAACGTTAATTTGATCGTTTAAAACAAAATAAAAAGAAAAGGTTGTGCGATGGAGGAGGAGCTGTGGGGGAGGGGCGAACGAGGTCATTAACTGGGTTAAAAGTTGTACAAATAGGTTTGTAGGTGAAGTCATCATGTAGGTCAAACACTAGGTCTGTGTTTCCTCACATTTGGAGGTCGCTACAACAGTGGATTGAGGTTGTAATTTGTTTCGTAATCTCATCGGGTTGAATGTATTCAGCAAACTTTTGTTGCTACTCCGGAAGTTAGAGAGGGCTGTGGAAAGAGTGCCCCGGAAGAAAGGAAGTAGTTTGACCTACTGGGAGAAATCAGGTCATGACTATTTATTCCTGCCGGCACTGGTAACGTGGACATTGTATCAGGTCTTAATCACACAGTTCATATGTTTATGATGAACGTTTCATTTTTGCATTTATTTCGCTGCTGGAGTGCACGTTATCAATTGCTGCAAATTTAAAGCACATACACTGTAACCACTTGAGGTGCCGAGAGTTTTAGCTTCAATAATAGTTTACGAATGATTTCAATACAGGGCTTATGTGGCTGAGTAGTTAGTCTGCTTGAATCCTGATCATTAGGGTCTAGATTCAATTCCCAAAGGTAGTTGATTTTTTTTCAGACCGACAAAGCTCCAGTGTTCACTCAGTCTCTGAAAATGGGTACTGAGATGGAAAGTAAAGTCGATCCTACGTCATGTTGGCCATATAACAACAAAATGCTCTGTGATCATAGACACAAACTTTCACTTTCTACACACATTTTACTTTCTAGAGACGCTTACCTGATCTATTGTCAGAACTCTTGGGGTGTCTGATCTATTGTCATAACTCTTGGGATGCCTGATCTATTGTCATAACTCTAGGGGTGCCTGATCTATTGTAAGAACTCTTGGGGTGCCTGATCTATTGTCAGACCTCTTGGGGTGCCTGATCTATTGTCATAACTCTTGGGGTGCCTGATCTATTATAAGAACTCTTGGGGTGTCTGATCTATTGTCAGACCTCTTGGGGTGCCTGATCTATTGTCAGAACTCTTGGGGTGCCTGATCTATTGTCAAACCTCTAGGGGTGCCTGATCTATTGTCAAACCTCTAGGGGTGCCTGATCTATTGTCAGAACTATTGAGGTGCCTGATCTATTGTCAAACCTCTTGGGGTGCCTGATCTATTGTCAGACCACTTGGGGTGCCTGATCTATTGTCAGACCACTTGGGGTGTCTGATCTATTGTCATAACTCTTGGGGTGCCTGATCTATTGTAAGAACTCTTGGGGTGTCTGATCTATTGTCAGACCTCTTGGGGTGCCTTATCTATTGTCAGAACTCTTGGGGTGCCTGATCTATTGTCAAACCTCTAGGGGTGCCTGATCTATTGTCAAACCTCTAGGGGTGCCTGATCTATTGTCAGAACTATTGAGGTGCCTGATCTATTGTCAAACCTCTTGGGGTGCCTGATCTATTGTCAGACCACTTGGGGTGCCTGATCTATTGTCAGACCACTTGGGGTGTCTGATCTATTGTCAGAACTCTTGAGGAACCTGATCTATTGTCAGAACTTTTGGGGTGCCTGATCTATTGTCAGAACTCTTGGGGTCCCTGATCTATTGTCAGACCTCTTGGGGTGCCTGATCTATTGTCAGAACTTTTGAAGTGCCTGATCTATTGTCATAACTTTTGAAGTGTCTGATCTATTGTCAGACCTCTTGGTGTGCCTGATCTGTTGTCAGAACTTTTGAAGTGCCTGATCTATTGTCAGAACTCTTGGGGTGCCTGATCTATTGCCATAACTCTTGAGGTGCCTGATCTATTGTCAGACCTCTTGGGGTGCCTGATCTATTGTCAGACCTCTTGGGGTGCCTGATCTATTGTCAGACCTCTTGAGGTGCCTGATCTATTGTCAGACCTCTTGGGGTGCCTGATCTATTGTCAGACCTCTTGGGGTGCCTGATCTATTGTCAGACCTCTTGGGGTGCCTGATCTATTGTTAGCTCACTTGGGGTGCCTGATCTATTGTTAGCTCACTTGGGGTGCCTGATCTATTGTTAGCTCACTTGGGGTGCCTGATCTATTGTTGGCTCACTTGGGGTGCCTGATCTATTGTTAGCTCACTTGGGGTGCCTGATCTATTGTTAGCTCACTTGGGGTGCCTGATCTATTGTCAGACCTCTTGGGGTGCCTGATCTATTGCCATAACTCTTGAAGTGCCTGATCTATTGTCAGACCTCTTGGGGTGCCTGATCTATTGTCAGACCTCTTGGGGTGCTTGATCTATTGTCAAACCTCTTGGGGTGCCTGATCTATTGCCATAACTCTTGGGGTGCCTGATCTATTGTCAAACCTCTTGAGGTGCCTGATCTATTGTCAGACCTCTTGGGGTGCCTGATCTATTGTCAAACCTCTTGGGGTGCCTGATCTATTGTCAAACCTCTTGGGGTGCCTGATCTATTGTCAGACCTCTTGGGGTGCCTGATCTATTGTCAAACCTCTTGGGGTTCCTGATCTATTGTCAAACCTCTTGGGGTGCCTGATCTATTGTCAAACCTCTTGGGGTGCCTGATCTATTGTCAGACCTCTTGGGGTGCCTGATCTATTGCCATAACTCTTGAGGTGCCTGATCTATTGTCAGACCTCTTGGGGTGCCTGATCTATTGTCAAACCTCTTGGGGTGCCTGATCTATTGTCAGACCTCTTGGGGTGCCTGATCTATTGCCATAACTCTTGAGGTGCCTGATCTATTGTCAGACCTCTTGGGGTGCCTGATCTATTGCCATAACTCTTGAGGTGCCTGATCTATTGTCAGACCTCTTGAGGTGCCTGATCTATTGTCAAACCTCTTGGGGTGCCTGATCTATTGTCAAACCTCTTGGGGTGCCTGATCTATTGTCAAACCTCTTTGGATGCCTGATCTATTGTCAAACCTCTTGGGGTGCCTGATCTATTGTGAAACCTCTTGGGGTGCCTGATCTATTGTCAAACCTCTTGGGGTGCCTGATCTATTGTCAAACCTCTTGGGGTGCCTGATCTATTGTCAAAACTCTTGGGGTGCCTGATCTATTGACATAACTCTTGAGGTGCCTGATCTATTGTCAAACCACTTGAGGTGTCTGATCTATTGTCAAACCTCTTGGGGTGCCTGATCTATTGTCAAACCTCTTGGGGTGCCTGATCTATTGCCATAACTCTTGGGGTGCCTGATCTATTTTCAAACCTCTTGGGGTGCCTGATCTATTGTCATACCACTTGGGGTGCATGATCTATTGTTAGCTCACTTGGGGTGCCTGATCTATTGTCATACCACTTGGGGTGCCTGATCTATTGTTAGCTCACTTGGGGTGCCTGATCTATTGTTAGCTCACTTGGGGTGCCTAAAGGGTGCATAGGGTACGATCTTTCTGTATTTTTTTTTCCAATTTATGCGCTTGTTTCTTTTAAAGAGAAATCGTGGAAGCTGATCACATACATTCCTAGATCGCTGGCCCCCTCTACATTATCATCAATAACTCGCTCTGCTGTCATATCGCTAACTCACTATATACTCTCGCATCGCTGACTCGTTCTTCTATCAGATAACTAACTCATTCTACTCTCATATCGCTATCTCGCTCTACTGTCAGATTGATAACTCACTCTACTCTCATATCGCTAACTCTCTCTCCTCTCATATCGCTAACTCACTCTACTCTCAATCGCTAACTCTCTCTCCTCTCATATTGCTAACTCGTTCTACTGTCAGATCGCTAACTCACTATACTCTCGCATCGCTAACTCGTTCTAATATCAGATCACTAACTCATTCAACTTTCATATAGCTAGCTCGCTCTACTGTCAGATTGATAACTCACTCTACTATTATATCGCTAACTCACTCTACTCTCATATCGTTAACTCTCTCCTCTCATATGGCCAACCCACTATCCTCTCATATCGCTAACTCACACTGCTCTCATATCGTTAACTCACTCGGCTCTCACATCGCTAACTCGCTCTACTATAAAATTGTTAACTGACTCTGCTCTCATATCACTAATTAACTCTACTCACATATCGCTAACTTGCTATACTATCATTTTGGTAACTGACTCTGCTCTCATATCGCTAACTCACTCTACTCTCATATCAATAACTCGCTCTACTATAAAATTGTTAACTGACTCTGCTCTCATATCACTAACTAACTCTATTCTCCTATCGCTAACTTGCTACACTATCATTTTCTAACTCACTCTACTCTCATATCTTTAACTCATACTCTATTCTCATATCGCTAACCCACTCTCCTCTCATATCGCTAACTCACACTGCTCTCATATCGGTAACTCACTCTACTCTCATATCGCTAACTCACACTGCTCTCATATCGCTAACTCACTCTCCTCTCATATCGCTAACTCACACTGCTCTCATATCGGTAACTCACTCTACTCTCATATCGCTAACTCGCTCTACTATAAAATTGTTAACTGACTCTGCTCTCATATCGCTAACTTGCTATACTATCATTTTGCTAACTCACTCTGCTCTCATATCGCTAACTCACTCTACTCTCATATCGCTAATTCGCTCTACTATAAAATTGTTAACTGACTCTGCTCTCATATCGCTAACTTGCTATACTATCATTTTGCTAACTCACTCTGCTCTCATATCACTAACTCACTCTGCTCTCATATCACTAACTCACTCTGCTCTCATATCACTAACTCACTCTACTCTCATATCGCTAACTTGCTATACTATCATTTTGCTAACTCCCTCTGCTCTCATATCGCTAACTCACTCTATTCTCATATCGCTAACTCACTCTACTTTCATATCACTAACTCACTCTGCTCTCATATCGCTAACTCGCTCTACTATAAAATTGTTAACTGACTCTACTCTCATATCGCTAACCCACACTTATTCTCATATCGCTAACTCACTCTACTCTCATATAACTAACTTGCTATACTATCATTTTGCTAACTCACTCTGCTCTCATATCACTAACTCACTCTGCTCTCATATCACTAACTCACTCTGTTTTCATATCACTAACTCACTCTTCTCTCATATCGCTAACTTGCTATACTATCATTTTGCTAACTCACTCTTCTCTCATATCACTAACTCACTCTGCTCTCATATCACTAACTAAATCTACTCTCATATCACTAACTTGCTACACAATCATTTTGTTAACTCACTCTGCTCTCATATTGCTAACTTACACTCTATTCTCATATCGCAAACCCACCCTACTTTGAAATTGGTAACTCCATCTGCTCTCGAGTGCCGTGCTCGATGTATTCTCAGATCGCTACCCCACTGGATACTCATGTGCTTGTCACCATCTATTCCTATATACAAACCGCTCTGTTCCATGCTCGTCGCTTCCCCCGCCCCTTTAATTTAAGTGCCTGACCAAATCAACTCTCGGATCTCTAATAAACTCTCACCTCAGATCGCTAGCCCGCTCTAATTTCATGTATCTGGTCCGCTCTACTCTCAAATCGCTCACCCACTCTACTCTCAGATCACATATCCACTCTACTCTCAGATTGCCGCCTAACGACTCTATAGCCCACTCTACTCTCAGTTCGCTAACCCGATCTACTTTCAACTACGTGGTCCTTCCTTTTCTAAGATCGCCTGTCCACTCTATTCTCATCACCTACCCATTCTATTTTCAAATCGCCTACCCATTCTATTTTCAGATCGTTTAGCAACTCTACTCTCAACTCGACAACCCACTCCACCCCCAGATCTCTAACCCACTCTACTCTCAGTTCCTTACTCTCAGATCGCTAGCCCACTCTACTCTCAGATCTCTAACCCACTCTACTCTCAGTTCCCTACTCTCAGATCTCTAGCCCACTCTACTCTCAGTTCCCTACTCTCAGATCTCTAACCCACTCTAATCTTAGATAGTTAGCCCACTCTACTCTCAGATCGCTAGCCCACTCTACTCTCAGTTCCCTACTCTCAGATCTCTAGCCCACTCAACTCTCAGATCCCTACTCTTAGATCGCTAGCCCACTCTACTCTCAGATCCCTACTCTCAGATCGCTAGCCCACTCTACTCTCAGATCCCTATTCTCAGATCACTAGCCAACTCTACTCTCAGATCCCTACTCTCAGATCACTAGCCCACTCTACTCTCAGATCCATACTCTCAGATCTCTAACCCATTCAACTCTCAGATCCCTACTCTCGCTAGCCCACACTACTCTCAGATCCATACTCTCAGATCTCTAACCCACTCAACTCTCACATCCCTACTCTCGCTAGCCCACACTACTCTCAGATCCATACTCTCAGATCTCTAACCCACTCAACTCTCAGATCCCTACTCTCGCTAGCCCACACTACTCTCAGATCCATACTCTCAGATCTCTAACCCACTCAACTCTCAGATCCCTACTCTCGCTAGCCCACACTACTCTCAGATCCATACTCTCAGATCTCTAACCCACTCAACTCTCACATCCCTACTCTCAGATCGCTAGCCTACTCTACCCTCAGATCCCTACTTTCAGATCGCTAGCCCACTCTACCCTCAGATCCCTACTCTCAGATCGCTAGCCCACTCTACCCTCAGATCCCTACTCTCAGATCGCTAGCCCACTCTACCCTCAGATCCCTACTCTCAGATCGCTAGCCCACTCTACCCTCAGATCCCTACTTTCAGATCGCTAGCCTACTCTATTCTCAGATCCATACTCTCAGATCCCTACTCTCAGATCCCTACTCTCAGATCCCTACTCTCAGATCGCTAGCCTACTCTACTCTCAGATCCATACTCTCAGATCTCTAACCCACTCAACTCTCACATCCCTACTCTCAGATCGCTAGCCTACTCTACCCTCAGATCGCTAGCCTACTCTACCCTCAGATCCCTACTTTCAGATCGCTAGCCTACTCTACCCTCAGATCCCTACTCTCAGATCGCTAGCCTACTCTACTCTCAGATCCCTACTCTCAGATCGCTAGCCTACTCTACCCTCAGATCCCTACTCTCAGATCGCTAGCCTACTCTACCCTCAGATCCCTACTCTCAGATCGCTAGCCTACTCTACCCTCAGGTCCCTACTTTCAGATCGCTAGCCTACTCTACCCTCAGATCCCTACTCTCAGATCGCTAGCCTACTCTACCCTCAGATCCCTACTCTCGGATCGCTAGCCCACTCTACCCTCAGATCCCTACTCTCAGATCGCTAGCCCACTCGTCTCATCTGTTCTACTCTCGAATCACTAACAGCACTTCGCCAAGTCCATCAGATTAAATCAAAACACAAAATGTGATGTCTGACACGACCACCATACACAAACCATTTCTAGTTTCGTCACACGCCATCAGTAAACCTCCTCTTTGTTAGTGTTGACGTTAATATCTTCTCGTGCCTTGTCATCATGTTTGTTGTTTGCGTTTTATAATCTTTCTCCACTAAATTTCTCTCCTATTTAAAAAAAAAAAAAATACCTCCAATAACTAAATGACAAAAATGAAAATTAAAATACTAGGATTAACGGACACTAGAGTAAAAGGACAACAGATAAAGAAAACACACATGAACTACACGAAAATATTCTCAGGAGTCGACAACTCAGAAAGAGCAACACACGGAGTAGGTTTTATCATCGACCCAGAACACGCAAAGAACATTCTAGAAATAAAATACCATTCAGAAAGAATTATCACAATTAAACTACTAAAAGACGATCGAAAAACATATTACATTCAAATATATGCACCATGCAACAACAATGTAAAAGACAGCGAAGAATTCTACGACACATTGCATGAAATCATTAACAAGATTGACGAAAGCGACGACATGTTAGTGATGGAAGATTTTAATGGAAGGTTTGGGAAACGCAACAGTGAGAACGGTGATATCTTAGGACCCTTTGGCGATAAAACAGCTGAAATAAACGAAAATGGAAGCAGACTGATGGAACTATGCAATCAAAATGATTTATTTATCACCAACACATTCTTCAAACACAGAGAGTCGCAAGTATACACCTGGTACAAATGGAATGACACAACATGCAGAAGCCAGATAGATTTTATATTAACAAGACAACAGAACAAGAAAAGAGTAACCGACAGTAGAGCAATCCCTAATATTACAGCTGACACGGATCACAAGATGGTTATGATCACACTAAGACAGCAAAAATAAAGAGAATATACGAAAACAAACAAAAGAAGCGAAAAGAACTGACAATAAAAATAAAACAATTAAAAGATCAAGAAACAAGGAAAACCCTGGTAGAAAAACTAACAGAGGAACTCAAGAAACTCCCTAACGAAGTATGCACAGTAGAAGAAGAGTGGAAACAATTTAAAGAAACAGTAACCAACATCTCTAAAACAGTTTGTGGAACGAAGCTAAGAACAAGAGAAGGGAAAAAGAGCACCCCGTGGTGGAACGAAACAATCAGAGAAACAATTAAAGATAAGAAGAAACTGTTTAAAAATTGGAGGGAGAACAAGAACCAAGAAAAATATGAAAAATATGCCTTAAAAAGAGTTAAAATTTTGATCAAAGAAGCTAAGCAAAAGAATTGGACAGAATTCAGACAAAACATGAGCAGGGACTTCAAGACAAGAGATTTCTCATCATCATCATCGAGTGCCTTCTTCGCAACGAAGGTTGGCTACCATGGATCGCCATTCTACTCTGTTTCTTGCTTTGATGGTGCAGGCTGTCATAGATTGACTTGTCCATCTTTTGATGTTACTCGTCCATGTTAGTCTTGGTCTGCCTCTTTTACCTTGTATTTTTCCTTCCAATATTACTTTTAGTAGGCTGTTGTGTCTTTTAACATGACACAAAAATTGCATTTGTCTTGTTTTAATTGTATTTAGTAGTTCTCTTTTTATTTTCAGTTCTATTAAAACTTCATTGTTTGTTTTCTTTTCTTTCCATCCAATTCTACCCATTCTTCTATAAATCCACATTTCAAAGGCTTCAATTTTCTGCTTTGTTTTCTTGTCTAATGTCCATGTTTCTGCACCATACAGCAATACTGAGAAGATGTAACATTTTGCCATTCTTAGTTTCAGCCCTGCTGATATTTGTTTTGTTGTTAGTATATTTTTCATGGCATTAAAATTACTTTTTGCCATACCTATTCTTTTGTTTATTTCAATTTTGCATTTTCCATCACTGGTTATAGTATGTCCCAGGTGGTTGTAGTTCTGGACTGTCTCCAGATGTATTCCATCAACTGTGATATTTAATTGTAGGTCTTGAGAATTTTCTTTGTTTATGATCATAGTTTTAGTCTTTTTGATATTCATATCCAGTCCATATTTTTTGCTTGTTATGTTTATCACATTAAGCAATTGTTGTAGGTCTTTAGGATTTTCTGCTAGTAGAACAATATCACCAGCAATATCTTAGGTTATTGATTATCTTTCCATTAATGTTTAGGCATGGTATCTCTGAGATGTTTTTAAAGATTTGCTCAGTGTATAGATTGAACAAGCTTGGTGATAGGATGCATCCTTGTCTTACTCCTCTTTTTATGTCCATGGGTGTAGAGTTCTCCTTGTTATTGCTATATATCTTATTATTGCTGTTTGCTCCCAGTACAAATCACATATTAGTCGTATGTCTGTGTCGTCTAGATTTATATCCTTTAGGCAGTCTTTGAGTTGGTTATTGTGTATTCTATCGAAAGCTTTGGTGTAGTCTATAAAGCAGGCATATATTGGTTTGTTTACTTCTGTGTACTTTTCAATCAATGTTCTCATGCTAAATATGGCTTCTTTTGTCCCACTGTTTTTCTTGAATCCAAATTGTTGCTCATCTGAAATCACTGCATTCAACTGCACCATTCTTTTTAGGCAATGCAATGAAAGTTGATGTTTTTAGATCGTTTGGTATGTATCCTGTATGGCATATGTCATTGCATATGTCTGTGATCACTTCGATGCCACCTCATCAAGGCCAGCTCCTTGTCGTGGGGATGGGGCTTAACAGTCACCAGGGACTGAAAACCAAGACTGGCCAGGCCTTCCTACAACCAAGCAAGACCACAGTCTGCTCTAGCAAGTTCAAGTGCTGAAGTCGGAGGCAACCAGCCAAAAGGCGCACAAAAATCAGGATGCCACGCACTCAACGCAAATGGAAGAATGTCTATAACCGCAAATCGATATGGCACTCGCCCTGTGATGGACACTCAGGCAGGAGCAGCGCCGGGCCCTCAGCCTCGAAAGGGCCCAACCTCTAATACTGGATGTCCTTCTCAACCGCTCTGTGGAGTCAGGGGGCGAGAGAATAGAGCTACTGGCCAATCCAAAATAAGACCACTTAAAATAATGCACTGGAATGCTGAAGGCATCAACAGCAAAAGAGATGGGTACAGTAAAAAGATAGAATTAGAGAATATCCTGCATGAAGAACAAGTAAGCATATGCTGTTTGCAGGAAACCCATCTAAACAATGACATAGCCTTGAAGATTAGGGGATACCAGTGCTACCGATCTGACAGAAAAAATAGACAAAAGGGCGGAATACTGACTCTTGTAAGGAACAACATTAATGCATGTCAGATTGAAGTGTATATGGATGGGGCGGAATATCAAATACTGCACCTCAGGACAGGAAATACAGACTTCCATCTACTTAACTACTACTGTCCGAGTGACCGCCCACTAGCACTAGACACAATTACATTACAAGAAAGAATAATTGTATGTGGAGACTTTAACAGCCATTCACAGAGCTGGGGCTATGAACATATGGACAAGAGAGGTGAAGAGCTTGAAAATTGGCAGGATGACAATGGGCTTATACTATTAAACCAGGCAACAGATCCACCAACATTCTACTCCAGATCATGGCATACCACATCTACACCAGACCTTGCTTTCCATTCACCAGACCTGGATTGGAATATCACACGAATTGTTGGGAAACAACTTGGAGGCAGCGACCACCGACCAGTCTTTTTAGTGGTACAAAATAAGGCCATCAGGGAGAGCAGCACTCTCTCCAGATGGAATTACAAAAAGGCAGACTGGAAAATGTATCAACACTACACCAGTGTACTGACTAAAGATATAAATACAGATAGAGACATCAACAAAATAGTTGATGAATTCAGTAGACTAATAATACAAGCTGCCAGTGAAACAATACCTAGAGGGGCACGGAAACACTACAAACCATACTGGAGTAGTGAACTAGAGCAACTACACAATGACATGGAAACATCTCGAAAGCAAGCAGAAAATAACCCTTGCCAAGAACACCACAACAACTACCAGCATGCTAAAGCCAAATTTCAACGGGCTAAACTACAAGCCAGACGGAGAAGCTGGAAAGAGAAAACAGAGTCCTTGAATCTTGAACGAGACACAAGAAAAGTGTGGAAGCTTGTAAAACAGCTGAATGATGAGGGTACAGAAAGGAACACCAAAATTACACTGAAGAAGGATGGAAACATTCTAACAGGTAAACATGCAGCAAATTACTTTGCAGACTCCTTTGCAAATGACAATAATATTGAAACTAGCCTAGAAAAACGACAAGAGACCCGTTTAAAACAACAAAATGCAAGACAAGAAGAGACCACACATGAAGTAATGGAAACACCCATTACACAAAGAGAGCTAGAGCTGGCAATATCCAAATTAAAAATGAAAAAGTCACCAGGCAGTGATGGAGTGTCCAATGAAATGATTAAGAACTTGGGAACTGCAGCTAAAGCAAAACTACTGCAGATCTACAACATTTGCTGGATCACAGGTAGAGTGCCACAGGCATGGAGAGAAGCAATTATGATACCATTACTAAAGCCAGGAAAAGATGGTTCAATGACATCCAGCTATAGACCAATCAGCCTTACAAGCTGTTTGTGTAAAACAATGGAACGTATAATCAATCTCAGACTGCAGTGGTACCTGGAAAGTGAAAATCTCCTTGTCCCACAACAAGCAGGCTTTAGACAGTGTTACTCTACCGAAGATCAAGCAACCTATCTTTCCCAGGAAATTGAAGATGCGTTTCAAGAAAAGAAACTGGTACTAGCAGCATGGATAGACCTAAAGAAAGCATTTGATAAGGTATGGAAGGAAGGGCTTTTGAAGAAACTGAGAAATTATGGAGTAAATGGCAGGATGTACAAATGGGTCAAAGCATACCTGCATTATAGGAGAGCCAGAGTGCAACTGGATGGTCTTAAGAGTAAGAAGGTCTTATTGCGCCAGGGCGTTCCACAAGGAGGGGTACTATCTCCAACACTTTTTCTGATCTACATCAATGACCTAGTTACTGAACTACCACATGGCATCAAAGTGGCAATGTATGCAGATGACTTGGTAATGTGGTGCACAGAGGAGTATGCAACAGTGGCCTCCAAATTGCTACAAAGAGCTATGAATGCACTGAATTCATGGACAAATAGATGGTGTATCAGCATCAATACAGACAAATGCAGTACTACACTTTTCACACTCTCCCCAAAACAAAAAGCAGGAGCCATCTACATAAACAATGAGCCTGTGAAAGAAGACATACAAGCTACATATCTCGGAGTTACATTTGATAACAAACTATCTTGGAAACAGCAGATAAATAAGGCAACCCAAAAAGCAAGGAGGAAATTGGCTATTCTAAGAAAGTTGTGTGGAACCACATGGGGTGCGAGTGGGAAAATACTCAGTAAAGTTTACCAACAGAGTATACGCCCACATTTAGAATATGGATCATCCGCATGGTGCTCAGCATCAAACACCACATTGCAAGAACTGGATAAAGTACAAAACCAGGCACTTAGGGTTATCACAGGAGCAATGAAATCAACACCAATATTGGAGATGGAGAAATTGTGGAGGATACCAGCACTGAGAGAACGGAGAGACACAAAGGTGCTGATACAGGCAGAAAAATTTGCTTGCATGCCGAGACATCCAATGAAGGACAGATTCCAAAATCTTGCATTGGGACGACTTAAGAGAAGCAGTTTTATCCACCAAGCCAAGCGTATTAGTAGACAAACACCAGACATGCCAAGAGTTGTTAAACCCCTTCTGCCCATACCAGAACAGACTCCCTGGACAGATGAATCAGGATTATCAGTTCAAATACGGACAGAAGTGAAAGGAATAGTTGACAAAGAGGAACAAAATAGTCTACAGCGAAAAACAATAACTCTCAGTTTCCTGGATGAAGAATACCCACAAGACCTATGGATCCGTGTGTACACAGATGGATCAGCACAGAATGCAGTAAAGAATGGGGGAGCAGGTGCATATATAGAGTACCCAAATAACACTAGGGATATGAATAAAATAGCAACAGGGAAATATTGTCACAATTATGATGCAGAAATACAAGCAATAAAGTTGGCAATAGAAAAGCTGCTGAACAGTAATCGTAGCCCACAGCCTGTAGTGTTTTTGACAGATGCAAGATCAGTACTCCAGGCACTACAATCCAGAAAATTACCACATCTACAGACCTTATTGACTGAACTCTGCAAGCACCACAGGGTTGCCCTGCAGTGGATCCCGTCTCACTGTGGAATACCAGGAAATGAGAAAGCAGATCAGTTGGCAAAGGAAGGTTCAACAGGCACACAACTAGATACACCAGTCACATACCATCATAAGAAACAGATAATCAAATCAATTAGAGGACCACAAGTCCCATATCAGGATGCCTTTCATAATATGAATAGATATGAACAAGTTATCATTATACGCCTAAGAACAGGACACAATCGACTCCATAGTCACATGTATACAAAATTCAAGATCGGCACATCAACTACTTGTACATGTGGACAGGCACCCCAGACTGCTGAACACATACTTCAAGACTGCACTGAATATAGTAGACTGAGGAAAATCCATTGGCCCATAGATACAACACTACAGACAAAACTATATGGGCCACTGCAAGAATTACAAAAGACAGTAAAATTCATACAGAAAACGACATTGCTGATATAGACAATACTTCGAGCGAACGAAAGATAGATAGATAGATAGATAGACTTCGATGCCAAACTCTTCTAGAGCCTGTATCATCTCTATATGTATATTGTCAGGTCCTGCTGCCTTTCCCTTTTCATTGTTTTTATAGCTTTTTCTACTTCAGATTTCAGGATTTTATAGTTGTATGTACATTTTATGTCTGGCTGTTTGTCCCTTTCGTCATGGAATAATTCTGTTATATATTCTTGCCATATATCTATTATATCTTTGTTGTCTGTTAGCATTCTTCCCTCTTTGTTTGTAATACATCCGTTTCCTGCAGTTTTTTTTTTTGGTCTTTATTAGTCATTCTCTTTATTTCTGTGTGCATCTCTCTTAAGTTTTGTTTACTTTCCATAGTTTCGACTTCTAGACATCTTTTGTTGAGCCAGTCTTCTTTTGGATTCAAAAATCTTCATTCCAACGTTGTGCTACCAATGCCAGACCTGGACTCTAGATGCAAGAACAATAAGAAAAATAACCTCTACAGAGATGAAATGTGTTAGACGAATGACAGGAAACAGTCTGAGAGATAAGATCAGAAATGTAGAACTGAGAAAAAAGCTAGGAATAGCCCCAGCCATAGAATATATAAGGAAACAACAGATAAAATGGTTCGGCCACGTGACAAGGCAGAAAGAACAAAACACAACACAACGAGCCTTCAACAAACGTTGTGAGAACAACAGACCCAAGGGTCGACCACGAAAAAGATGGATCGATGGAATATTAGAAGCACTAGGAAACATAACAGCAGCAGAGGCGAACAGAAGAGCAAAAGACCGCAAATTATATCTCCCCTCGACGCTGAAAGGCAGATGAGGAAGGAAAGAAGAAGAAGAAGAAGAAGTCTTCTTTTGCCTTTGTGTACATTCTCCGTATTTCATTGTCTATATCCTTGTATCTGGCAGTGTTTTTCGCTTGTCTTCTTTCTTCCATTTTTTCTAAGATTTTGTCAGTTATCCATATTTGTTTTTTGTTACTTTCCTTTTTGGGCAAGGTGTTGCAGGATTCTTGCATGCTGTTTTTTTATGCATTGCCATTTTGTTGTGACTTTTTTCTCAGGATTTTCTCTTCTGTACTGCTCAATCCCCTCTTCTAGCAGCTTCTGATATGTGTTCTTTACTTGTACAGTATATGTTTCTTTTACATCATTCTGGTTTAACGCTGTTATATCTATTGGTGTTGTTGAATTAGTTTTTTGTTTGTTTCTCTTTAATTTGATTTTCATTTTTATCATTACAGGATTGTGATCTGAATTAATATCTGCTCCTGGGTAGGTTTTGGCTTTCTTGACGCTGTTCCTGAATCTGTCTTTTATCATTATGTAATCTATTTGATTTCTCTTCTTGTCTCCAGGGCTTTTCCATGTGTATAATTTCCTTTTCTCTTGCTCAAAGAAGGTGTTGCATATTATCAGTCTGTTTTCTTCACAAAATTGTATTAATCTTTCTCCTCTGTTATTCCTTTTTCCTAGATCATGATTTCCTATAATGGTCTTATATTTACCTTTTCCTACTTTAGCGTTCATATCACCCATTAAAATCAAGATGTCTGATGATTTCACTTGCTTCATAACTGTGTTTAGATCTTCATAGTATGCTTCTATTTGTTCGTCTGTATAGTCTTGAGTAGGTGCGTATGTCTGTATTATTGCTATGTCAAATGGGGTTGCCTTCATTTTTAATAATATAATCCTATCATTGTATGTCCAGTGGGTATTTATATTTTTGTAGCTCTCGTTTTATTAGAATGCCTACTCCTCTTTGATGTTCTTTTGTGTTACCTGAATATATAAATGTATATTTATCGTCTTGTATGTATCCACTTTCCTTCCATCTTGTTTCTGATGTGCCTAATATATCTATGTTTAATCGCTCTGGTTCTACCATTAGATTTTCTAATTTTCCTTGTTGGTATAAGGTCCTAACATTCCATGTAGCTATTTTTAATTCGTTCTTAATACAGTAGTTAGAATTTCTCTCCATGGCTTTCTTTGGAGTGTTACGTGATGAGTAGCAATCTCTTTCCCGGTGGTCTGCCATATTCGTCTTTCGTGTTCTGAATATGCCTCATGTGTACCACACATTTTGCTGTTTTTGCCTTCTGGGCCGTTGATCAAGAGATTTCTACAAAGCAGTAAAAGCTACAAAAGCGAGAAAAGAAAACCACGATCCTACTGAGCTGATAAATGACAACGACGGACAGCCAATATCAAATAACCAATGTATGCAAGAGAGATGGAAAGAATATCTTGAAGACCTGTTGAACATACCAACTACCAATAAGACAACAAAAACCACGCTAGAACTCACAAATACTGAACCCAACATCATGAAAGAGGAAATCGAAGAAGTAATCAAATATGCTCCAAGAAATAAAGCACCGCGGATAGATGGCATACCAATAGAAATAATAGCAGCAACGGGAGCAACAGGAATTCAATGGCTGCACAGAATATTTAATGCAGCATGGCACCAACAACAAGCCCCAGAAGACTGGCAACAGGCAATCATCATACCAATATGGAAAAAGAAAAGTAGCAAAGACTGCAATCAATATAGAGGTATATCTCTTCTCAGCCATGTAGGAAAGCTATACGCCAAATTTTGGAAAAAAGGCTGAGACCAATAATAGAACTACAGTTAAGCGATTCTCAAATGGGGTTCCGAAAAACAGAGGTTGTACCGACGCATTATTCACATTAAAACATCTTGCAGGAAAAACGACAGAACACAATCAAAACTGATGCATAGCCTTCATTGACCAGGAAAAAGCATTCGACAGAGTAAACAGAGAACAACTGTGGGGGATACTAACAACATACTGAGTAAGCCAACATCTAACCAACCTTATTAAAGATCTCTACATTAATAGCAGCTGCAGGGCCAGAACAGCAGCAGGTTACACAGACCACTTTGAAGTTAGATCAGGTGTAAGACAGGGGTGCGCACTATACCGCCTACAGTTTATTACATACATGGACTATATATGCAAGCTTGCCAACCCATCAGAGACAGAGGAGATCAACGAACTTTTATTTGCAGACGATCAGGCACTAATACATGAAACAATAGAAGACCTACAGGATCACTTAAACAAACTCAACATCTCAGGCACAAAATACAACATGAAAATTAACATAAACAAAACAGAAGTCATGAATGTCGAAAAAAATAAACAGAACATCAACATAACTATAGAAGGCAGACAACTAAAACAAGTAGAGGAATTCAAATACCTAGGAAGTCGAATGACAAACGATAATTCCCAAACAGCCGAGATAGATTCAAGATGCAACAAAGCTTGTCAAATCATGGGAAAGTTATCGCCACTATTGTCCAACAAGGAAATAACTCTGGAGGCAAAACGAGCACTATACAATATAATCTTCATCCCAAC
The DNA here is from genome assembly GCA_032433765.1 of Megaustenia siamemsis. NCBI lineage: Eukaryota > Metazoa > Mollusca > Gastropoda > Stylommatophora > Ariophantidae > Megaustenia > Megaustenia siamemsis. The sequence goes on along the minus strand of JAVIAB010000047.1, from coordinate 81,035,831 downwards.
GTTGTGCTACCAATGCCAGACCTGACCCTAGATGCAAGAACAATAAGAAAATTACATCTACAGAGATGAAATGAGTTAGACGAATGACAGGAAACAGTCTGAGAGATAAGATCTGAAATGAAGAACTGAGGAAAATAGCTAGGAATATCCCCCGCCATAGAATATATAAGGAAACAACAGATAAAATGGTTTGGCCACGTGACAAGGCAGAAAGAACAAAACACAACACAACGAGCCTTCAACAAACGTTGTGAGAACACTAGACCCAAGGGTCGACCACGAAAAAGATGGGTCGATGGAATATTAGAAGCACTAGGAAACATAACAGCAGCAGAGGCGAACAGAAGAGCAAACTATCTTTACGACACATAGTTCCATTGCTGGTGTATGTCGGGGGGCAACGATAGAACCCGAGGGATAAAGGCCGCTTGGTCAAGCAGTCGCCACGACGTGTAAGACTCAGGATTTTTACTTCACCCCCGATAGAAAAAAATCCTTTTGTCTACCGCGGGCTTCGAACACCGTGCGCCGGCTTTTTAGCTAGCGGAACAGTGGTTTTAGCCACACGGCCACACGCAAAAGACCGCAAATTATATCTCCCCTCGACGCTGAAAGGCAGATGAGGAAGGAAAGAGGAGGAGAAGAAGATAACTAAATTAGAGTGGGGCTGGGTTTCAGTCTTCTTTTCATTTAATTTACTTCTTTTTCTTCATCATATTCTTTTTTCCTCTTCTCCTTTTTCATCTTCTTCTTCTTTTCTCCTTCTCCTTCTCTTTCCTCTTCATCATCATCCTCTTCTTTTTTCTTCTTCAAGAAAAGAGTGTGGGGTGAATCATTTCATTTGTTAATGAAAGTAAGAAAGGGACATTTCATAATTTTTTGCTCCTCTGTTTTCAAAGGATTATACAATTATTTTAAATACAGACAATTACTTGCGATGTAGAATAAAAACGCCCAAGTCATTTCCTGGACAGTCCATGTCAAGACGCAAAACTTTCAAGTGCGTGTGTTCATCTATTGCCCCGCTTATGTGGCTGTCATAACACAAAGAGTGGAATTATAAATAAGTGCCGAGAATGCTTTAATGTTTAAGGGTATTACTTTGATAATTAAGGGTGAAGGCAAAGTATAGGGTACTCGTGAAGGCTTCCTGCAGACGATTAAATTCTCACTGGGGGCAACTTATTTCTCTTTGTGACAATATAAACATGGGAAACTGGCCGAAGTAGGTAGGGAAGAAGGAGTATAAAAAAAGAAGATTGCTTGCTTGCGTGTGTTCGCCTCATGACTAAAGGAGCACACCTCTTCGTCATCAGCCCTTAAAAGGACGTTAACTGGGTGTGTCTGCGCTGTGTTGTGGTTTGCAATATAACTGGAATATTTGCGCCTTTCGGCCAAACACATCCGACTTCAGCACAACATTTCTAAGTAACGGGTTGTCCTCTCTTTTCGATCCCAACTCGCCTGGCCAGACTTGTCTTTTAATAGAGGCACCACGGAGAGGTGGAGCAGGGTCTGGATGGTTCTGGTTCACCGATTCTGGCGCAAGACATCAGCTGTGGCTCGCTGAGAATTTCCAGCTGTGCTGCTGTGAGGCGCGCCTTCGCCTCCAAAAGAAGAAGATGTTGATGGAGAATGTATAAGCCTTATGTTATTAGTCTCAGAAATAGTCACTTATTACAAATCACAAGCGAGAGATAGTACCCGAAGGAAAGAAAACATCGGCTGGGGTGACCAGAAGATGCAAAATTATGCATGTGATCGACGGACAGAACACTCACTAACACCTGTACTGTGAGAAAGTAGCTCTCCGCGTGGATCAAAATCTACCAACAACAAGGTAAAACGGGACCAGCACCTCGCTCCAGCAATTCCCCGGAAGTGGAATAACATAATCTGGCTAAATAAGTAGGAAGCGAAAATGAAGGCAATCGGGCAATCAAAAATTTATGCCGAAAACGGATGTTGCGGGTTGAAAGGTACAAATACTGTGGCTTGTTGTAAATTAGCGACAAAACCCACCCACTAAAAGTCTTCTTTTTTTTTTTTTTAAGCTATCATGTTGAAGTATCATCTATAAACAAGAGAAGAAGGTGGTCATGTATTGGCCAAGAGATGATAAGAGACATCAAGAGAATCTCAAAGAAAGCCCTCAAATGGGAAATAGAGGATAAAAGAAAATAGGATGAACTAGAAAAACACTAAAAAGAACATTGTGAGTGGCAGCAGCAGGTATTAGCTCTCTTAGAAAAATACCATCTACAGAGATGAAATGTGTTAAACGAATGACAGGAAACAGCCTGAGAGACAAGATAAAAAAGGAAGAACTGAGAAAAAAAACTCGGAATAACCCCCGCCATAGAATATATAAAGAAACAAGAGATAAAATGGTGTGGCCTCGTGACAAGGCAAAAAGATCAAAACAAAACTCAACGTGCTTTCAATAAACGTTGCGAGAACAACAGACCCAAATGCCGACCACAAAAAATATGGATTGACGAAATAGAAACACTGGGAAACATAACAGCAGAAGAGGCGAACAGCTAACAGAAGCGCAAAAGACCGGAAATTATATCTCCCCTCAGGGCTGATAGGCAAATGAGGAAGGAAAGAAGAAGAATTTCCGGCGTTTCTCTGTTTATTATTTACTTTTAACTGGAATTATATATATATTTTTTTTTTGGTGGCATTCGAAGACCGAAAAAACCTACTTATATCTTATGACTTTCAGCCCTGACTTTCTTGTTGTTGCAATTAAAAAGAAAAATATTTGATGTGATTTGATCGCAATAGTGACCTCTAACAACAATACAACTTGCATCATCTGGTAACTAAGCATAAGCTGTTTTTTTTTCTTCTAAAATATGAGGTGAACATCAGAAGTCCCAAAAGCCTTTCGTTATCTTATATATTTTATATAAATGTCTAGCGACGACAAACGAGCCAGTTAGGCAATTTGAAAACGAAAGTAAACAATCCCTTCCAGGAGGTCACGCTACCAACACCACCTGTTGGCGGTCCCAGTGATATAGTCTGCTGGACCCACAAGTCCCACCAGGAAACAACGCTTGTAAGCAAGACATGTAAAACGAATATGGTTTGATGGCGTTCACACTAATAAAATTTAGCGTGGCGCACCATGCGGCGGATCGTACGCAACCGAAATGGAAATGGCGCACCATGCGGCGGATCGTAGGGAAAGAGTTAACTGAGATATGTAGCAAATAGGAGGTGTGACTTTTAGGTACGTCAGGGCTCTAAGGGTAGAACAAGCAATATTTTTCACATTTCACTGGACTTAAATATCGGACATAATCTACTCATAATCTGTGAGAGAGCTCTTGTTACCAAGTTCACTCTGATCTTTAAGATGAGCTGCCCTCCAGGAAAAATTGTGAAATTAACAAACGGACGGCCTTCAACTTCGCGGTCGTTATGTTGTAACTGTGTCAAGTCACGTGGAATGTCACGAGGTGGGATTAATATGTCCACTTGGATAATTTTAATGTTGAAAGTTCATGACGTCACTGGAAACAACTACAGGCTACACACTTGAAGAAGAAAAGATGCCAGAGAAGAGGCACGTGCTGCCGTACTACTAAAATTACACGAAAATGACCCCTGTGACGTTCTCTCTTTCAATTCTGACAAAGTGCATTGTTTGGGATATGAATTATCCGAGAAGACTGGCGTGGACTGGGGAGAACTTGAGGTCCAGAAACAGTTGCTTCATTTCAAATATGGGCAAGGAGAAAGAACAGATGGAACCGTATCGTAGGTCCTGGACGAGGCCAGGTGTTGTGAAGTCAAGAGTCGTCAACGGTTGGTTCATTATTAAACCAAAATTGGCGTGTCAGTGCAAAATTACCGCCCGTACAGACCTAGACGTCATGGGGGTCCTGAATGTGGTCCCATCGGCCCCAGCAAGAGACTTTCAAAGACTTTATATAATCATTTATTTTGTGCCAGTTCACATTTAAAGGCCAATAATTCAGGTTGTTACCACAATTGGATTAGTTACAAGTTTGTTGATGCATGATTTGTGTGCCAGCTTTTCTACGATATCGATGATGATCATCGAAATCAGTTAGAAATTACAACTATTTGCTTTCGTCGTGTTGAAACATCTGTAATTGTTTTTACTCATTGAAATTCATCAAATTACTTGACAAATGTACACTTGCGATCATCAAGTGTACATTTGTACAACAATCATCACCATCATGCAGCATACAAATAAAAGAGACAAATCTGAAACAAGTACAACGTTTCAAATACTTGGGCACAATAATAACATCAGATGGGAGATGCAACACAGAAATAAAAAGTAGAATAGCTCAGGCCTATATAGCATTTCAGAAAATGAAAAATATCTTATGCTACAAATCTATGTCAATAAAAATGAGAAAGAGAGTTCATCGGTGCTATATAGAACCAATTCTGACCTATGGAAACGAATCATGGACAGTAGACAAACAAATGAAAAGACCATTAGAGGCCACAGAAATGGGATTTCTCAGAAGAATGTTGAAAGTTCCCTGGACAGATAAAAAGACCAATGAGGAAGTTCTCAAAGAGACCAACACAAAAAGGGAGCTCTTAAAAAACATCAGAAAGAAGCAATCAACATTTTTCGGGCACATCATAAGAAGAGGAAAGTTGGAATACTTGGTTACAACTGGCAAAATAAAAGGAAAGAGAGATCGCGGACGACAAAGAGAGAAAATACTGGATAGCTTGGTGTCATGGCATGGAAAACAGTCAACAACAGAACTGGTACGATGCACTGTAGATAGAAGATTGTGGAGGGACATGATCGCCTACGCCAACCGGCATGGTACATGATGATGATGATGACACTTGCGATAGTGTGAGGCGTCAAAGTGAGTTACACGGTGTTTCATACATTGTGGCCAGTGCAGTCGTAAGCCATAATCACAATCAATTGTGTGCTGCAGGTTTCGAGGAAAACGACAGGACTGCACATCAACGTTTTGACCATAGTCTCCATCAAGATCATGAGAGAGAGATAACATATATTGTACATTGAAACTAAGATAAAAGACGTTTTAGTAGTTATATCTAAAGGAATCGAGAACCGTGACCGACATGATATAAATGCTCAAAACGGAGTACACCCCTCTTCAGTACGAATGTTTCGGGCTGCTTGTCTAACAGTTTTCTGCAGGGCAGAAGCTCGTATGTGGTCAACGTTGTCTCTTTTATGAAAGCAATTTAACCAGATTGATGATTTCTTGTTTCCAGTTTCCATTCCTTTAGATAGATTGTCCACTTTAGATAGATTGTCCACTTTAGATAGATGGTCCATTTTAGATAGATTCTCCACTTTAGATAGATCGACCCTTTAGATAGATTGTCCACTTTAGATAGATCGACCCTTTAGATAGATTGTCCACTTTAGATAGATCGACCCTTTAAATAGATTGTCCACTTTAGATAGATTGTCCACTTTAGATAGATGGGCCATTTTAGATAGATTCTCCACTTTAGATAGATCGACCCTTTAGATAGATTGTCCACTAGGAGACTGTTACGCTCATCAGGCACGGATTTAATACTTGACGTTCTCCCTCCTACTCTCCCCCCCCCCCCCACTTTTTTAAATATTTCGTTGATTGATCAACTATTTTCAAGATCTGTTATTCCCTTCGTCGTCCAACTTGCTCGTTTTGTTCTAAAATATATTTCTTTTCTCCAATAAATTTCGTTTTATAATCACTTTCAGCTGCTGCTTGCAGTAGTGGCAAGGTTGTATTTACTAAATCCGGCCGGCGTGACCAAAATTAGTTTTTCTTTCACTTCTTTCACTTTAGGTAATAAAGTAAAAAAAAAATAAATAAAGTACCCCTGTCATGCCAAGTGTCATATAGGAAATATGGTGATAATGACCATAAATTTTACAGACCTTCGGCACATGATTTTTGGGGTAATGTGGTCGGTATTACGCCCATGCCGCTATACTTTTCCAGAAAAAAATCCGGTACCTATTAAAGGCTGGGTGAACCCGGAAGCCGCCGGTTGGGACTTTAGGCAATTGTAAAGGTAAAGTACGAGATTTGAATCGGTGTCTTAGCACGCGAGTTTTTACCCATTTGTGCTCAGCCGCCTATCCAAAACTGTTCCGAGACTTCTGGATAGTGCCGCTTCAAGTATCGAAACTCATAATGCGATGCGGCATTCCTCACCTTCCCAGAGTAATACCCTGGTACCCTTTTCTGCCAGCGGTTAGTTCGACCGCGGAGGTATTATTTTTTTTCCAACCACGAGTACAACTCACACTGCTCCCAGCGGGAATCAAACACGGGAACGTCGGTATTCCAGTCGGGTGGTTTTCACAACGAGGCTACCGAGGCCTCCATTTCACTTTTCTCTGAGTTAATCACAAATGTATCGATATTTACTGCACTATCGAACAATCCAATGTATTGACTGCATGATGATTCATGTTACTGATATCCAAGATATTGATAACAGATTGTGGGATATATATTGACAAATATTAAAGTATATTTACTACTTTTATTTTAAACAAAACAAAATTGACATTCTCTTTGATTAAAACGATGAGGCGACTGGTAATATGAAAGCAAGTAAATGAATTTGATTTGTTCACAACTATGTGTGATAGCGTAGGTTTAAATAAATAATCAAAACAGCCTGTAATGAATTAATCAAGAGTCATCATCATCATGTGCCGTATCGCTTAGCGTTGGCGATCATGTCCTTCCACAATCTTCTATCCACAGTGCATCGTACCAGTTCTGTTGTTGACTGTTTTCCATGCCATGACACCAAGCTATCCAGTATTTTCTCTCTTTGTCGTCCGCGATCTCTCTTTCATTTTATTTTGCCAGTTGTAACCAAGTATTCCAACTTTTCTCATGATGTACCCAAAAAATGTTGACTGCTTCTTTCTGATGTTTTTTAAGAGTTCCCTTTTTGTGTTGGCCTCTTTGAGAACTTTCTCATTGGTCTTTTTAGCTGTCCAGGGAACTATCAAGAGTACACACTTTATTTGTATTCTGTTTGTTTTCTTTCTTGGTTAAAAAGTTGGGGAGGGAAGGGGTGGGGGGGGGGATTGATTGAATATTTGAACAAACTGCATGTCAATCAGAATGCTTTAAAAAAATGTAGGAATAGGTGAGTCAATGTGGGTTCCATTTTAATCGTATTTAGAAGTTTTAGATCAATGCAACTGTATGCACTTTTAACTGATATATTATCTCTTTAATCATTATTTATTGACCATGTAATGAGAAGGGAACAACTGGAATATATTGTAACAACTGTGTAAATTGAGGGACGAAGAGATAGAGTGAAGCAAAGAGAAAAGATATCAGACAGCTTAAGAGATTGACTTGGCAGAAGGTCAACAACAGAAATGGTAAATAACTGCCGAGATCGAAAGTTGTGGAGAGACATGATCACCTTCGCCTGCAGGCATGGTACTTGATGATGATGATTATCTCTTAGGCTTTTTAATAGAAATTTTGGGAATCACTGCTATCATCTGTGACCTCGATCCAGATTGTTTACCGATCTTCTGTGTTGCTCTTGATGATGTTGTTGTTTTTGAACGCTTTTCACACAAAAAACAGTCGGTAAAATGATTATAACGCTGTCCGTGCTTCAGCGAGAATGTCAATACATTTGACAGAAGCCATTTCGTGTCCGTTGCTGTATTATTTTACTTTTATTTAAATTACCTTTTATTAGTTCGAAACTCATTTATTTTCAGTCAGAAGTAGAGAACAAATGTTACCTGAAGTAATGAGTGAAGTAATAGCAACATTGAATAAGCTACACAGAATTACAATATGGTTAGATTTTAGATGCATTAAACAATCAAAAAACGTGAACCTCTTTCTAATTGTTTTGAGGTGCTTATTGATAACAAAATGATAAACTTAACCTTATAAAACATGCAACATGCAGCGTGCTGCTATATTGAAAGAGGTAAGTGACAAATGAATCACAGAAAATACAAATTATGCTTTGTATGTGCTGATGAACACAAATTTGTGCAGTTGCAAAATACTCGGCAATTATAATGTTGCAAAATACTCGGCAAAAATGATGTTGCAAAATACTCGGTAAAAATAATGTTGCAAAATACTCTGCAATTATAATGTTGCAAAATACTCGGCAATTATAATGTTGCAAAATACTCGGCAATTATAATGTTGCAAAATACTCGGCAAAAATAATGTTGTGAACTCAGCAAAAGAGGTGTTGTCGGTATTTGTTGTGGGACACGTACACATGTATTTCTCTGGTGTGCTATCAACAAGTTACTATTTACCATTTGATATTTAATGTGAAAGTATAGAACTACATCAATCTATGCACAGAGTTGATGTAGTGAAGAAAAATGACATTGCAGTAAACTAAAAACTATCTTTACGACACATAGTACCATTGCTGGTGTATATCGGGGGGGGGGGGGGGGCAACGATAGAACCCAAGGGATAAAGGCCGCTTGGTCAAGCAGTTGCCACGACGTGTGAGACTCAGGATTTTTATTTCACCCCCGATAGAAAAAAATCCTTTCTGTCTACCGCGGGCTTCGAACACCGTACGCCGGCTTTTCAGCCAGCGGTACAGTGGTATTGCAGTAAACAATTATTATAAATTGTTAGAGCGTGGGTATACATGATGTTTGTGGTTGGTTACATCAATTGACAGCATGTAGAGCATGTCTACAGAATTTCATTCGTATTTTCTTTCTCAATAAAAATGGTCTGTTAAGTTATTGGGAAAATAGTTTGAGAATCCCTGTTTCAAATGGTGGCTGTCATTTGTCATATCTCAACAAGCCGCTTGTTAATGTTGGAAAGATATTGTGATGACGTCATCAAGAGTTCTCAAACACCAAGGTCACAGTCTAATGATGATAATAAAAAAAAAAACTATAATGCTGTGGTCTACCAGGGAGAGAGGCTCATGTAGGATTGGAGAATGCAGGCCGCTTGTCCAGCCACGAGATGTCTGGGCTATTTCACACCCCCCCCCCCCCAACCGATAGAAACAGAAGAATTCGTATTATTGTTTGGGTGGTAAGTTACCTTCTATTAAAACATCAGACAACCATTTTTGTAATTTCTCTTCTTCTCTAATTCTCATGAGTGGAAGATGTTTCGAGTTGAGAAGATGCTTGAGATTGTTTACTGAAAATCTTGCTCCTTGTTGTCTGCCTTTTTTGTTTCCAAATGTTTCTAGAATCGTGAATGGAACATGTCGAAGCTTCCAAAGATCACAGCAATGCAAAGATATCGTTTGTTCACCAATCTATGTGTTTTCTACCAATAGTAGTAACACAGTACTTTAATTTTTGCGGGTCAAATGTTTCACTTACTCATGTCCCCTATCCGTAGAGATATGAAAATAAAGTTGCACAGCTAATTCTTGCTGCTCTCTGTGTAGTTCTTGGAGTTCTTTTGTAACTTTAATACAACCATTTTTCCCCCTTTTAAAGCAAGTAAAATGTAAAATACGCAATTTAAATTAAAAAAAAGAATCTTCGAGGCAAACTGCGAAACTTATTGAATCACGTGACGATCGCGGCGGATCAAAAACAGTTCAGCTTCAGAGGAAACATACACATACGGAGTCGAAATGTACTTGAAAAATGTGTAAGAATTTCGAGTTGTACAGATAGCGAAGGTTATGGATATCTAAGTTTTCATTGTACCGCAGTGAGTGAGTATAGCTTAGTTCTAACAGGGAACGTGCTCAAAGATGTATGAGATACAAGGCAGTTGAAACCATTCCTGTGATTCCTTCTACTCTCTCTCCAAAACAAAATACGGTCAACGCCGGTAAACATTGACTGTACATTCACATGTATCATCTGCCCAAGTACGTGTCCCCTTTCACCCGCTCTCAAACCTCAACTCCCCCGTTTTTGTCCATTAACCACTACCAGTACACTCAGGCTGCACTTAACACACGACATGCTCGGTACAAAGTCCTGGACCCTGGAAGACCGCAGCCGGTGGTCATAAGAACAGGTCGAACACACTTCTCTCTCTCTCTCTCTCTCTCTCTCTCTCTCTCTCTTTCTGTCTCTCATTTCTTTCACCTTAAACTGACCTGTTATATGTGTCTGCCGTTGACTCTCTGCTCCTTGTGCACGGAAGCGGGAGTACTATGCCTGGTGCTGCCCGCTTTCTTCTCCAAACAAAGATCGTGTGCTCGTCTCCTCAGACACTCCACAGTTGACCCAAGTGTAAAAATATATGGAGACAAATAATAATAAATGAATATTTTTATAGAGGAAAACTTCCGAGGCGATAATCAGCGAATCAGTAAAAATATATGCTTGGTTTCCGGAGATAGAAATTTATGAATATGTATAAAGACATATTATTATTCACTTTCTTAATAATTTGCTGCTCATCTAATTCAGTATTAATACTGAAATAGATGAGCAGCAATTCGGATTCAGGAAAAACAGTGGGACAAAAGAAGCCATATTCAGCATTAGGACATTGATTGAAAAGTACATAGAAGTAAACAAACCAATATATGCCTGCTTCATAGACTACACCAAAGCATTTGATAGAATACACCATAATCAACTTATAGACTGTCTAAAAGATATAAATCTGGATGACACAGACATACGAGTGATATGTAATTTGTACTGGGAGCAAACATCAATAATAAAATATAACAACGAGAACTCTACACTCATTGACATAAAAAGAGGAGTAAGACAAGGGTGCACTCTATCACAAAGATTGTTCGATCTATATATATATATATACACTGAGCAAATCTTTAAAAACATCACAGAGATGCCAGGCCTAAACATTAATGGAAAGATAATAAATAACCTAAGATATGCTGATGATACTGTTCTACTAGCAGAAAATCATAAAGATCTACAACAATTATTTAATGTAATAAATATGACTAGCAAAATATATGGACTAGATATGAATATGAAAAAGACTAAAACTATGATCATAAACAAAGAAAATTCTCAAGACCTACAATTAAATATCAAAGTTGAAGGAATACATCTAGAGACAGTTCAGAACTACAACTACCTGGGACATACTATAACCAGTGATGGAAAATGTACAATTGAAATAAATAAAAGAATAGGTATGGCAAAAAGTAATTTTAATGCCATGAAAAATATACTAACGTGAAAACAAATAACACCAGGGTGAAAACTAAGAATAGCAAAATGTTACATCTTCTCAATATTTCTGTATGGTGCAGAAACATGGACATTAGATCAGAAAACAGAACAGAAATTGAAGCCTTTGAAATGTGGATTTATAGAAGAATATGTAGAATTGAATGGAAAGAAAAGAAAACAAATGAGGAAGTTTTAAAACAATTAAAAATGAAAAGAGAACTGCTAAACACAATTAGAGCAAGACAAATGAAATTTTTGGGGCATGTTAAAAGACACACCAGCCTAATAAAAGTAATAATGGAAGGGAAAATACAAGGTAAAAGAGCAAGACCAACATTGACGAGTAATATCAAAAGATGGACAAGTCAGCCTATGACAACCTGCACCATCAAAGCAAGAGACAGAGTGGAATGGCGCTCCATGGTAGCCAACCTTCGATGCGGAGACGGCACTCAATGATGGTGATGATGATAATAAATTACACACGCCTTTCAATGTCCACTCCTTTCCATTGTGTAGGAGTTTCCTAAGTTGAACGACTAATGCGGTGGAAATCATTAAAAACTATTAATCACTATACAAAATTGAAAAACTAATCCCCGTTATACAAAATTGAGAAACTAATCCTAGCTATACCAAATTGAAAAACTAATCCCAGCTATACAAAATTGAGAAAGTAATCCCCGCTATACAAATTTGAAACAAAGTTTATGTCAGCTACACAAAGTTTAAAAAAAAAAAAAAAAAAACTCTAATGCCCGATATTCAAAAACTAATGTCCGTAATTAAAAAAAAATATATATCTCAAGTACAAAAAAAAAACAAAAAAAGAAACAAAACAAAAAACAAAAACGAATATCCTTTATACATACAAAATTCAGAAACATGTCCACTATACAACATTAAAAAATAATGTCCGCTTGTATTGCAATATCTTTATCTTTCAGGCATCCATCCGCAATTTATAGATAGCATATTCCATATTTCACGATCTCTATGCATGGATTAGATAACAAATAACTAATAGCTATCTCAGCATTGATCAAGCAACATATAATTAACAACGTTCTTCTGGTAATAAATAGATTCACACATTTATGGGTTAGCATTCATCATCCTCATTGAGTGCCGTCTCCGCATCGAAGTTTGGCTACCATGGAGCGCCATTCCACTCTGTCTCTTGCTTTGATGGTGTTGGTTGTCATAGGCTGACTTGCCATCTTTTGATGTTACTCGTCCACGTTAGTCTTGGTCTACCTCTTTTACCTTGTATTTTCCCTTCCAGGATTACTTTTAGTAGGCTACTGTGTCTTTTAACATGCCCCCAAAAAAATCTCATTTGTCTTGTTTTAGTTGTGTTTAGTAGTTCTCTTTCCGTTTTTAGTTGTTTTAACACTTCCTCATTTGTTTTGTTTTCTTTCACTCCAATTCTTCATATTCTTCTATAAATTCACATTTTAAAGGCCTCAATTTTCTGTTCTGTTTTCTTGTCTAATGTCCATGTGTCTAAACCACGCAGGAGTGTCGAGAAGATATAACATTTTGCTATCCTTAGTTTTAGTCCTTGTATTATTTGTTTTGATGTTAGTATATTTTTCATGGTATTAATATTAATTTATGAGATTCATATTCTTTTGTTTATTTAAGTTTTACATTTTCCATCACTGGTTATAGTATGTCCAAGGTAGGTGTAGTTCTGAACTGTTTCCAGGTCTATTCCTTCAATTTTGATATCCACTTGTGGGTTAAGAGTATTTTCTTTGTTTATGATCATAGTTTTAGTTTTTATTTAAGTATTCATATCTAGTCCATATTTTTTGCTTGTCATGTTTATTTCATTAAATAATTGTTGTAGATTTTTAAAATTTTCTGCTAGTAGTACAATATTACTGGGGTTAAACAAGGATGTATTTTATCGCCCTTGTTATTTGGAATTGTTATGGACTTGATAATGAAGAAATGCTGCACTGGTAATAAAGGCATCAAATGGATACAAGAAGACCATTTGGAGGACCTCGACTTTGCTGATGACATAATTCTCATCAGCAGTCAGATAAAAACGATGCATGAAAACACAAATGAACTTTCATCAATAGCCAGAAAAATTGGGCTTGAGATCAATCATGAAAAGACTAAAGTCATGAAAAGTTTAATTCCAACTGATGACAAAATATACATGGAAAACAAAACAGTAGAAGAGATCGATCACTTTATCTATCTTGGAAGTCACATTGATCGAGAAGGGGATACAAGTAAAGAAATTAGAATCAGAAAAGCTAAAGCAGCAATGTCTTTCAGAAGCCTTGAGAAGTTGTGGAAATGAAAACTCATCAGCACAAACATAAAACTTAGGCTATTCAAATCAAATGTACTATCAACCCTTACTTATGCATGTGAAAGCTGGAAAACAACAAGAGATATAGAAACAAAGTTGAACGCATTCGAAAATAAATGTCTAAAGAAAATACTTGGTATAGCATGGAACGAATTCAAAACAAACGAGGAAATTAGAGAAATCGCCAATCAACCACTAATATCTTCAGTAATAAAGAAAAGACCATGGTCATATGTTGGACATGTAATGAGAAGAGATAATAACTGAAAGCAAAGCAAGCCCTCATATGGGAAACAACAGGTAAGAGAAAAAGAGGAAGACCCAGGGAGACACTGAGAAGAACATTGATGAGAGAGGCAAGAACAGCAGGATTCGGCTCCCTAAATGAGATAGAGCTGCTTGCACAGAACAGAGACAAATGGCGAGATTTGATAAAATATCTTTAAAAGAAAACTGCTAGAACAAAAATTCAGATAGGAGAAGTTGTATCTTGGTCTACGCCCTATGGGCTGGCTACGGCTCGAAAGGTCAATAGATAGATAGATAGAATACAATATTATCAAAATATTTTACTAAAGGTTATTGATTATCTTTCCATTAATATTTAAGCTTGCCATCTCTGTGATGTTTTTAAAGATTTGCTCAGTGTATAGATTGAACAAGCTTGGTGATAGGATGCACCCTATCTTACTCCTCTTTTTATATCAATGGTGGTCAAAAGAGAAGTCAAAAGTAAAGTACCCCCGTCACGCCAAGTGGCGTATAGGGAAATATGGTGTTAGTGACCCTATATTTTACAGACCTTCAGCACATGATTTTTGGGGTAATGTGGTCGGTATTACGCCCGTGCTGCTTTACTTTCCCAGAAAAAAATCCGGTACCCATTTAAGGCTGGGTGAACCCGGAAGCCGTCGGTTGAAATCGAACCCTACCCCTTGTCCTTTGTAGTCTAGTTCACTAACCACTGAGCTATCGCGGCTCCCAGGTCAAAAGAGAACTCTACATTATTGATATGCAAGCAAGCAGCAAGCATATCAATACTGTAGAGTTCTCTTTGTTATATTTTATTATTGCTGCCAGTATAAATTACAAATTAGTTGTATGTCTGTGTCATCTTGATGTATATCTTTTAGGCATTCTATAAGTTGTTTGTGGTGTATTCTATCGAAAGCTTTGGTGTATTCTATGAAGAAGGCCTATATTGGTTTGTTTACTTTTGTGCACTTTACGATTAATGTCCTCATGCAGAATATGGATGCTTTTGTCCCACTGTTTTTTCTAAGTCCAAATTCTTGTTATTCTAAATCCATATTGATTTTATTCTGAAACCTTTCTTTTATAACAGTTAGCAAGATTTTTGTAACATGACTCATTAGGCTTATTGTTTTTTCTTCTAAAATCACTGCGTTAAACTGCACCATTCTTTTTAGGCAATGCAATGAAAGTTTATGTTTTATATAGTTCAGTCGGTATGTATCCTGTATGGTATATGTCAGTGATAACTTCAATGCCAAAAATCTTCTAGTACCTCTATCATCTCTATCTGTATGCTGTCATGTCCTGCAGCTTTTCCCTTTTTCATTGTTTGTATAGCTTTTTCCACTTCCGATTTTATGATTTTATAGCCTGACGTACATTTTATTTATTTTTTTTTTCTCCAAATTCGTCGTAAAATAATTCTGCTATATTCCTGCTCTCTATTGACTATATCTTTGTTGAATGTTAGCATTTTTTCCCTTTTGTTTGCAATACTTCCACTTTATGTGGCATTTTAAAAATGTTTACTTGTCATTCTCTTTAATTCTGTGTGCATACTTCTTAAAACTTATTTACATTCTATAGTTTCGATTTCTGGACATCTGTCTTCTTTTGCCTATTTGCACATTTTACGTATTTCATTATCTATTTTGTTGTATTTGATAGTGTTCTTCGCTTGTCTTCCATTTGTTTCCAAATGGTGTCAGTTATGCATTATTTTTTTCTTTTCCTTGTTGGGTAAGATGTCGCAAGTTTCTTGTATGTTTTTCTTTATGCATTGCCATTTTGTTGAAACATTTTCATCATGATTTTTTCTTCTGTACTGCTCAATCCCTTCTTTTAGCATCTACTGATATGTGCTCTTTACTTGTATTATAAAAGTATCTCTAATATTTGTATGATTTAAAGCTGTTATGTCTAGTGGTATTGTTGATGAATTAGTCGTTTGTTTGTTTCTCTTTAATTTGACTTTCATTTTAATCATTACAGGATTATGATCTGAGTTAATTTAATATCTGTTCCTGGATAGGTTTTTGGATTTAACATTGAATGAGTAAGAATGTTCTTCGTTCTTCAATTAAATATGAAATTAATAATGTCCTCTTCCGTTAAGGGATTATACATGAAATTATTAATAAAGTCCTCCTCAGTCGGTGGGTTAAATATAAAACTATTAATAAAGTCCTCCTCAATCGGCGGGTTAAACGTAAAATTACTAATAAAGTCCTCCTCAATCGGTGGGTTAAACGTGAAATTACTAATAAAGTCCTCCTCAATCGGTGGGTTAAACGTGAAATTACTAATAAAGTCCTCCTCAATCGGTGGGTTAAACATGAAATTATTAATAAAATCTTCCTCAATCGATAGATTAAACAGTAAATGGATTTAAAGAAAGAGTCCTTAATTGATTTTTTAAAAAAATTAAAGAGCCCCCGTCACGCCAAGTGGCGTATAGGGAATATGGTATTAGTGACCATAATTTTTTACAGACTTTCGGCACGTGATTTTTGGGGTAATGTGGTCGGTATTACGCCCGTGCTGCTTTACTTTCCCAGAAAAATACCCGATACCCATTTAAGGCTGGGTGAGCCCGAAATCTGTCGGTTGGGATCGAACCCTACCCCTTGTCCTTTGTAGTCCAGTTCACGAACCACAGAGCTATCTCTCAATTGATAGATTCGACATTAAATGACATTAAAGAAAGAAAGTAATCAATTGATGGATTCAACATTAGATGGCTTTGAAGAAAGAAAGTAATCAATTGATAGATTCAACATTAAATGGCTTTAAAGAAAGAAAGTAATCAATTGATAGATTCAACATTAAATGGCTTTAAAGTAAGAAAGTAATCAATTGATAATTCAACATTAAATGGCTTTAAAGAAAGAAAGTAATCAATTGATAGATTCAACATTAAATGGCTTTTCAAAAGTCTTCAGTTTAGAGATTAGAACATTAAATAATCAAGAAAGTCCTTCGTTTATGGATTAAATATTAAGCGTTTAATAAAGCTTCTTCATCCCTTTTAATCCCTGTATATGTTCAACGATTAAAATGAGCTGTCATAAAAGCTATTTAAATGATCTATCACAATAACTATTATAGTGCTCCATCACAATAACTGCTAAAATATGCGTGTTTGTCACAGATTTCGAGAGGCAACCGCTGTTAAGTCGACAAGTCTGCAATTATCAGCCCCTTTTGAAGAAACGCGCTATTTATGACGAGGTCACCTTAAACCAGAGCTGCAAGATAAATGTGATGACTGTGGTGAGAACAAGCACATCAATCTTGATATTTGTTTGGATGTGATTGTAGGAGGGGGCGTTAGAGAGAGTTCGAGGGAGGGAGATATTTCCAGAAAGAGTGTGTGTGAAAAAATGAAAATGTGAAAGATGGATGGAAAAAAAACATTCACAGAAAGAGTGTTAGTGAGTGAGAGAGAGAGAGGGAGAGTGCGAGGGGGGGAGACATTTCCAGAAAGAGTATGTGTGAAAAAATGAAAATGTGAAAGATGGATGGAAAAATAACATTCACAGAAAGAGTGTTAGTGAGTGAGAGAGAGAGAGGGAGAGTGCGAGGGAGGGAGACATTTCCAGAAAGAGTATGTCGGAAAAAAATGAAAATGTGAAAGATGGATGGAAAAATAGCATTCACATAAAGAGTTTTAGTGAGTGAGAGAGAGATAGAGAGAGAGAGAGAGAGAGAGAGAGAGAGAGAGAGAGAGAGGGAGGGAGACATTTCCAGAAAGAGTATGTGGGAAAAAAATGAAAATGTGAAAAATGGATGGAAAAATAGCATTCACAGAAAGAGTGTTAGTGAGTGAGAGAGAGAGAGGGAGAGAGAGAGAGAGAGAGAGAGAGAGAGAGATAGAAGGCGTAAGGAACTGATTGTTAGCGGGATGTAAAAGAACCGCGAAATAGCAAGAGAGATAGAAAAAAAAACAGAAGGAGCGGAAAAAAAAGAAACATAAAAAGTGAAAGTGCGAGCAGAGAGAAAATAAGACAGATAAAGTGTTAGTGGCGAGATAGATTTATTAGAGTAAGCTTTAGAAGAAGTAGCGAACAAGAAAGAGGCGGACATAAAATGAGATAATGGCTAACAGACAGAAGGACGAACTGATGTATAGATAGATACAGATGTATATAATGTGGCAATTGCACAAACTCTTTTTTTTTTAAATCGTATTTCTCAAATCTATATTTTTTATATGACGATCATCATTTTCAGGAGTACGTGAACTTCCGGTATATGGTGGATAGGCGGCAGGAACCATTGAAGGCTCTGCATGAAAAGTGTTCCTTGTTGCAGTTTCCTTATATTCCAAGTCCATGGCGGACTTTTGGTCTCGAGGCACTTCGAGACAGAGAAGTCGTGGATTCAAATCCCACCTACACCGGTAGGGATTTTTATTTATGCTTTCTCTCTTCGGCAACCACCCCTGGTCTCAGCAGCGAGGCCTGGCTTGTAACGTCAGTTACTCATCGACGGAAAAAACATGAGTACCTCCGAAGTCGGAGTTATCTGCCTGTGCGGCGAGGGACCCCTGTGCACACGGCTGCCGTTGAAAATTGGATTAACAGGCAAAATTCATTTCCTAGTCTCTAGGGGCTTCGTCAGAGTTGAAAGCTGACGAACGCAACAACAACAACAAACAACAAATTGAGGAGCTGCTGTAAAGTTTATTTTAAATCTTAAGTATCGAATCATTATCAAGTACCGGGCCTGCTGGCGTAGGTGATCATGTCTCTCCGCAACTTTCGATCTCTACAGTTATTTATCATTTCTGTTGTTGACCTTCTGTCAAGCCATTCCCTTAAGCTGTTTGGAGCTTCCCTCCTTACTTCTCTTTATCTCTTTGTCTCTCAATTCTCCTAGTTGTTACAATATGTTCCAGCTGTTCCCTTGTGGCCAAACCTGGCCAAAAAATGATTATTGTCATTCCAAATTTTGGATATTAGCTCTCTTTTTGCTTTGGTCTCTTTCAGAACATTTTCACTGCTCGTCATAGCTGACCATGTTATTCTCAACATTCTTATGTAAAAACCATATCTCTCAAGTGATTTTCTTGTCTGTTGTCCTATTCCTAATGATTCACATCCATATGTTAAGACTGGATCTACATAACTTTTAAGAACTCTTTTTCTTGTTTCTATTGTCAAATCGAATTATATCAATGCTGTTAAGCTATTTAAAAAATCACAAATATCAATTGTGGCAGTGATGTAAAGCTATTTAAAAAAATCACAAATATCAATTGTGGCAGTGATGTAAAGCTATTTTAAAAAATCACAAATATCAATTGTAGCAGTGATGTAAAGCTATTTTAAAAAATCACAAATATCAATTGTAGCAGTGATGTAAAGCTATTTTAAAAAATCACAAATATCAATTGTAGCAGTGATGTAAAGCTATTTTAAAAAATCACAAATATCAATTGTGGCAGTGATGTAAAGCTATTTTAAAAAATCACAAATATCAATTGTGGCAGTGATGTAAAGCTATTTTAAAAAATCACAAATATCAATTGTGGCAGTGATGTAAAGCTATTTTAAAAAATCACAAATATCAATTGTGGCAGTGATGTAAAGCTATTTTAAAAAATCACAAATATCAATTGTGGCAGTGATGTAAAGCTATTTTAAAAAATCACAAATATCAATTGTGGCAGTGATGTAAAGCTATTTTAAAAAATCACAAATATCAATTGTGGCAGTGATGTAAAGCTATTTTAAAAAATCACAAATATCAATTGTAGCAGTGATGTAAAGCTATTTTAAAAAATCACAAATATCAATTGTAGCAGTGATGTAAAGCTATTTTAAATCTTAGATACCAAACTGTAGAAATGAGCGATGAAACTCTTTGTTTAAATATTTAAATATTATGTTGAAGTCGGAATGTATACATTACCTTAAATCTTAAATACAAATTGTATCAGTGCTATAAATCTACAAGTAGTATCAGTGATATAAATCTAAATCTTAAATATCAAATTGTATCAGTGCTATAAATCTAAATCTTAAATATCAAATTGTATCAGTGCTATAAATCTACAAGTAGTATCAGTGATATAAATCTAAATCTTAAATATCAAATTGTTTCAGTGCTATAAATCTAAATCTTAAATATCAAATTGTATCAGTGCTATAAATCTACAAGTAGTATCAGTGATATAAATCTAAATCTTAAATATCAAATTGTTTCAGTGCTATAAATCTAAATCTTAAATATCAAATTGTATCAGTGCTATAAATCTACAAGTAGTATCAGTGATATAAATCTAAATCTTAAATATCAAATTGTTTCAGTGCTATAAATCTAAATCTTAAATATCAAATTGTTTCAGTGCTATAAATCTAAACATTAAATATCAAATTGTTTCAGTGCTATAAATCTAAACATTAAATATCAAATTGTTTCAGTGTTATAAATCTAAACATTAGATATCAAATTGTTTCAGTGCTATAAATCTAAACATTAAATATCAAATTGTTTCAGTGCTATAAATCTACAAGTAGTAACAGTAATATAAATCTTAATCTTAAATATCAAATTGTTTCAGTGCTATAAATCTAAACATTAAATAAA
Organism: Megaustenia siamemsis; assembly: GCA_032433765.1. Classification (NCBI taxonomy): domain Eukaryota; kingdom Metazoa; phylum Mollusca; class Gastropoda; order Stylommatophora; family Ariophantidae; genus Megaustenia; species Megaustenia siamemsis. The sequence continues at coordinate 81,015,474 of JAVIAB010000047.1, read as the reverse complement.
AATTGTATCAGTGCTATAAATCTATAAGTAGTATCAGTGATATAAATCTAAATTTTAAATTTCAAATTGTTTCAGTGCTATAAATCTAAACATTAAATATAAAATTGTTTCAGTGCTATAAATCTAAACATTAAATATCAAATTGTTTCAGTGCTATAAATCTAAACATTAAATATCAAATTGTTTCAGTGCTATAAATCTAAATCTTAAATATCAAAATTGTGGAAGTACCTTCAGATAAATGGTCATCTAAATTTTGGGCCAAGATATTTCATTGGAATCATAATATCAAAAGAAGAAGTATGAAACTCTTCATTTACATCTTTAAATATCATAGCCTGAACGTATATCTTTGTAGCCATACCGAAGAAGTCAGGCGCCACTAATTGTGAAGACCATCGCACTATTAGTCTCATGAGCCATATGACTAAAATATTATTAAGAATCATCATGAGACGTGTAAGGAACAAAATAAAACCAGAAATAAGTGAGGAACAATGTGGATTTGTAAAAGGAAAGGGCACCAATAATGCAATATACATCTTAAGAACATTGATAGAAAGATCTATAGAGGTAAAGAAAGATATATATATATATATATATATATATATATATATATATATATATATATATGTGTGTGTGCTTTATAGACTACACGAAAGTATTTGACAAAGTAAAGCACATGGAAATAATAAATATGCTGGAGAAATCAAACATTGATGGCAAGAATCTGCAAATCAAAAAAAGCATGTACTGGCAACAAACAGCAGCTATACGAATTAACAACCAAACAGGACAATTTTAATTTATAAAACAAGGCGTCAGACAAGGCTGTGTTCTGTAGCCGGATTTATTTTCACTTTACAGCGAAAATATTATGAGATCAATAGTAGACAAAAAAAAAAGAATTGAAGTCAACGGTGACAACATAAAAAATTTACGATATGCGGATGACACAGTCTTAACAGCAGAGACAGAGAATGAGCTACAAGAAATGATAGATATAATAGTAAAAGAAAGCAAAAAGAAAGGTCTCAGTCTGAATAGTAAGAAAACAGAAGTAATGGTTATATCGAAGAAACAATCATCACCATCATGCAGCATGAAAATAAACAAGACAAATCTGAAACAAGTGCAACGTTCAAATACTTGGGCACAGTGATAACATCAGATGGGAGATGCAACACAGAAATAAAAAGCAGAATAGCTCAGGCCGAAATAGCATTTCAGAAAATGAAAAATATCTTATGCAACAAATCTATGCCAATAGAAATGAGAAAGAGAGTTCATCGATGCTATATAGAACCAATTCTGACCTATGGAAGCGAATCATGGACAATAGACAAATAAATGAAAAGACGATTAGAGGCCACAGAGATGGGATTTCTCAGAAGAATGTTGAAAGTTCCCTGGACAGATAAAAAGACCAATAAGAAAGTTATCAAAGAGGCCAACACAAAAAGGGAGCTCTTAAAAAACATCAGAAAGAAGCAATCAACATTTTTTGGGCACATCGTGAGAAGAGGAAAGTTGGAATACTTGGTTACAACTGGCCAAATAAAAGGAAAGAGAGATCGCGGACGACAAAGAGAGACAATACTGGATAGCTTGGTGTCATGGCATGGAAAACAGTCAACAACAGAACTCATACGATGTGCAGTGGATAGAGATTGTGGAAGGACATGATCGTCAACGCCAACCGATACGGCACAAGATGATGTTGATGAACGTATAACTTATTTAAAACTAAAATATTACATTGTGACAAAGATATCAAGTTGAATATATCTAAACATATTCTGTTCTATTCTTTCTTTTTTTTTAACCCCTCCACCACCCCTTCCCCTATTGGGGCATAGACCATCAACAAGAACTATCCAGTCTTGTCTATCCAGTCTTGTCTATCCAGTCTTGTCTATCCAGTCTTTGCTGCTTCCTCTATTCGTTTCAGGGTGTAGTTTATAAAACCCAAGTCTCTATGTTCAGTAAAAAAAAATAGAAAAAAGTAAAGTACCCCCGTCACGCCAAGTGGCGTATAGGAAATATGGTGTTAGTGACCATAGATTTTACAGACCTTCGGCACACGATTGTTAGGCTCTATGTTCAGTACAAGTTGCTATTTCACCACAATGCCTCTGATAAAAATAAATTTTATTTACCCTACTGTGAATCGAACCCACTACACTTCATTTGGAGAACGACTATGGTTGTCATTCATTCGATCATTCGCTCTCCTTTATTACATAAAGAAACTTCTACAAAGTGTATCAGTACTTCTAACAACTAACATATCTGAGCTGCATTATCATTAAACAATGAACTGCTGATTATAAAAATGTTCATGAACATACGAGCTTGTAACAAGCAAAATGTGACTTTTTCTTAAAAGTCAGGAATCTCCAAACTCTTGTCCTTTATCAAAATGGGAAGAATTAGGTAGAAGGAAAAGAAGACAAATAAGAAAGTTCTAAATCAGCTGAAAATGAAAATAAATGAACTACCCATCACAATTCGAAAAAGACAACTGCAATTTTTGAAACACGTGAAATAAAAAAAAAAAAAGAAATAAGAAAGAAATAATAAAGAAAAGAAATAATACCCCACTAAACGTTATCTTGGAAAGGAAAGTATAAATTAGACGAGACTGAGGCAGACCAAGATTAAAGTGGACGGATAACACCAAAAGATGGACATGTGAACCTATGACAACTTGCACCACCAAGACAAGAGACAGGGTCAAGTGGCGCTTCATGGTAGCCAACCTTCGTTGTGGAGACAGCACCCGATGAGTGAATCTTTCTCATGAAAACAACACGGTTCTCTACTTTATAACTATTTTTCTTGTCAAGAAGAACTAGCAAAACTATCATTACAAAGTTAATTCAACTTGTGGAGTCTCTCGCGACGTTTCTGAGCTTCACATTTGTTAAAACAACCAACTGCTGTTACTACGAACATTGTCAAACCAGACTATAATCGATCACACGAAACTAATTAATCTAACTCGTAACAATACCTACTCATCTTTACTTGTTTCCCTATCACGACACATAGTGAGTACTTTGGTCTATCTCACCTAGAATCAATTGTAGGTATGCAGTAACTTGAAAAGTCACGCCTACACTATTTGTCTCTACAGGTACCATTTGACCAAAAATACATAATTCACGTACACAAGTGTTGCAACTCTTGTAGATAAGAACACATATAAAATATATCAATTGTGAAATAATATGCAGGGCCGCGAACTGCAGAAAACATGTAAAATATAATTAAAGTGTTAATACTTTGTTCCCAATCAGTAGTCAATGAAATGAACTACAAAGGACAAGAGACGATCCTGATCGACGACTTCCGGGTTCTATTCAGCCTTAAATGGATACTGGGAAGGTAAAGCGGCACGGGCGTAATACCGACCACATTACCCCAAAAATCATGCGCTGAAGGTCTATAAAAATGATGTTCACTAACACCATATTTTCTATACGCCACTTGGCGTGACGGGGCTCTTTACTTTGACTTACTTGGCGTGACAGGGCCCTTTACTTTGACTTACTTGGCGTGACGGAGCTATTTACTTTGACTTATTGGCGTGACGGGGCTCTTTACTTTGACTAACTTGGCGTGACGGGGCTCTTTACTTTGACTTACTTGGCGTGACGGGGCTGTTTACTTTGACTTACTTGGCGTGACGGAGCTCTTTACTTTGACTTACTTGGCGTGACGGAGCTATTTACTTTGACTTACTTGGCGTGGCGGGCTGTTTACTTTGACTTACTTGGCGTGTCGGGGCTCTTTACTTTGACTTACTTGGCGTGACGGGCTCTTTACTTTGACTTACTTGGCGTGACAGAGCTATTTACTTTGACTCACTTGGCGTGACGGAGCTATTTACTTTGCCTTACTTGGCGTGACGGGCTCTTTACTTTGACGTACTTGGCGTGACGGGGCTCTTTACTTTGACTTACTTGGCGTGACGGAGCTCTTTACTTTTATTTTAATTTGTACTTAACGAAAGCTTTTGCCCAAATTTGAAGTTTGTCTCGTTTCTGTACAAGTTTAGCTGCTTATACCAGTTTATGTTTATTTTATATCTGGAATTATGTGCCGATGAAAATAAAATGGTGAATATAATGAATTAAATGAAATGATAAAATGATCAATATGACGAATGAAATGAAAAAAAAAGGTCAATATAATAAATGAAATGAAATGATAAAATGGTCAATATGATGAATGAAATGAAAAAAATGGTCAATATAATGAATGAAATGAAATGATAAAATGATCAATATGTTGAGTGAAATGAAAAAAAAATGGATCAATATGATGAATGAAATGAAATGATAAAATGATTAATATGATGAATGAAATGAAATGATAAAATGATTAATATGATGAATGAAATGAAATGATAAATGATTAATATGATGAATGAAATGAAATGATAAAATGATTAATATGATGAATGAAATGAAATGATAAAATGGTCAATATGATGAAAGAAATGAAATGATAATGGTCAATATGTTGAATGAAATGAAATGGTAAAATGATCAATATGTAGAGTTTTCTTTCTCTTCTTCTTCTATCCTTCCTCCATTGCTGTTGGCGTCGAGGGGAGATACAATCTGCGATTCTTTGCTCTTCTGTTGGCCTCTTCTGGTGTTATCCCTCCTAGTGACTCTTGTATTCCCTTTATCCATCTCTTTCTCGGTCTTCCTCTTAATCTGGCGTTTTCGTAGCGTTTGTTTATGGCTCTTTGATTCATTGTTAGTTCTTTTTGTCTTGTTATGTGGCCGAACCAATTTATCTGTTGTTTCTTTATGTATTCAATGGCTGGTTCAATTTAGAGTTTCTTTCTCAGGTCGGTGTTTCTTACTCTGTCCCTTAAGCTGTTTCCTGTCATTTTTCTGACACATTTCATTTCGGGGGTCGTTATCTTTCTTATTGTTCTAGAGTCCAGCGTCCACTGATAGCACAGAGTTGGTAGAAAAATTGATTTGTATATTGCCCTTTTTGCTTCCGTAGTTATTGCTTTGTTTTTCAATAGTGTTGATACTTGGCCTATAACTTGGCATGCTTTGTTACACCTTATATCTATCTCTGTCTCTTGGTTATTGTCTTGTGTTAACGTGCTACCCAGATATTTAAAATTGTCTACTTGCTTCAGAGTTGTATTATCTATTATGATGTTTAGTTTTTCTTTCTTTCTCGCTATTGCCATTACCTCGGTTTTGTTTTTATGTTGATCTTCATGTTGTATTGTTTACAAGTGTTGTTTAGCCTGTTGATATGTTCTCTTGCAGGTCCTCAGTTGTTTCATGTATCAGAACTTGATCGTCTGCAAATAGTATTTCATTTATTTCTTCCTCTCTTTTGCTGTTTTCTGGTACGTATATTTTGTTCACTTTTGTGTTATCGCTTGTTATCATCCTTGTTGGTATATTTCCTTTGATTGGGCATGCTAATTTGCATATATTGTTCATATATGTGATGAAAGGTAAAGGGGAAAGCACGCAGCCTTGTCTTACTCCGGAGTTAATGGTGAAATGTTTAGAGTAGCCTGCTGAAGATCTTACTGTAGTGCAACTCCTTTCATAGAGGCTCTTGCATATCTCTACTAGGTGGTGACTCACTCCGTACAAGGGCAATACGGACCACAGTTGTTCCCTGTCCACGCTATCGAACGCCTGTTCTTGGTCAATAAAAGCTGTATACAGTGTTTCATTATGCTCTATTGTTTTCTCCGCTAGTTGTTTTATGATAAATAGGGCATCTGTGCAACCTCTGTTCCTCCTGAAGCCCATCTGAGCATCGCTTAGTTGTGGGTCTATAATTGGTCTCAATCTTTTTTCAACTATCTTGGCATATAACTTCCCTGTGTGGCTTAATAGCGATATTCCTCTATATTGGTTGCAGTCTCTTCTACTGCCCTTCTTTTTCCATATTGTTAATATAATGGACTGTTTCCAATCGTCTGGGACTTGCTGTTGTATCCATGCACCGTTGAATATTCTGTGTAGCCATTTACAACCTACCTCTCCCGCTGCTGCTAGCATGTTTACTGGGATGTTATCGATTCCGGGGGCTTTGTTTCTTGGTGCGAGTCGCAATGTTTCTTCTATTTCTTCAATTAGTATATTTGGTTCTTTATCGCCAACTTTTAGTTGCTTTTTGTGTGTTTTTGGACTTGTTGTTTCTACATTCAAAAGCTTTTCGAAATATTCTTTCCATCTCGTTAAGATTTGCGCTTTGTTTGTTATTGCTTGGCCTCGTTTATCATTGATGATTTCAGTTGGGTCATAATTGTCTTTCTTTTGTCTTATAGCTTTAATTGTTCTATAGAAGTCTCTGGATGCTGATATGTTGAGTGAAATTTAAAAAAAAATGATCAATATGATGAGTGAAATGAAATGATAAAATGATCAATATGATGAGTGAAATGAAATGATAAAATGATCAATATGATGAGTGAAATGAAATGATAAAATGATCAATATGATGAGTGAAATGAAAAAAATGGATCAATATGATGAATGAAATGAAATGATAAAATGGTTAATATGATGAATGAAATGAAATGATACAATTACAAAAAGTCATCCTGTTTTCGACATATATATTCTGTCTCAAATTACAATTTCCCTGAAATAAAATGGCAAAGGAATGTTAAATTACTTGAAAATACTTCTAATATGACATTTGGACTTTGGTATCATCAGGCGCAAAAGTCCAGCTGTAGCGAATAAACTGCACTAAGATATGTCCACATACAAAAATCGATGTTCATGAAAAGCATTAGGCAGTCAGACCAACGATCGAACTAGTATCAACTACCACGGCGCCTTGCTGTTGGGGGTAAGAGTGTGCTAACGAAGACAGCTAACTTGTTATTCCCATACCCTCTGCTCCACCACCATCTTAAAAAAAAAAGTTAATTTTAGATTGTCTCCAATGCGTACCTAAATAATAAATTAAAATTTACATCTAAAAAGTCACATCTAAAAAGTCACATCTTAAAAGTACATCTAAAAAGTCACATCTTAAAAGTCACATCTAAAAAGTCACATCTAAAAAGTCACATCTAAAAAGTCACATCTAAAAAGTCATATCTAAAAAGTCACATCTAAAAAGTCACATCTAAAAAGTCACATCTAAAAAGTCATATTTAATGTTAACTTTGACAGCGTGAACTTGTGCCATATTCACAGCCAGACATTGTGATAAAGATAACTGTATTCTATAACATAACAAATTTATGACTATCTAATAACTGTAATAACCACAAACGGAGACTGCAAGAAAGAGATCAAAAGAAGATTAGCAATAGCAAAACAAAAATTAAACTTCATCAAGAACATGAGCAACGATATCAGCAAGGCGGTAAAATTAAAATTACCAAGGACATGTATCTTTCCGATAGAACATACGGTTGTGAATCATTGACAATCTCGAAAATACCAAGGAAGAAAATCGATTAATTCGAAGCAAAATGCTACAGAAAAATCCGTAAGATACATTTGAAAAGTAAAAAGAGCAATGAAGAGATACTGAAAGATGTAAACATTAAACAGAACAGGCTTATAAACAACGTTCTACAGGGGAAATTAAATTACTATGGCTACGTCAAACGACACAACGGAATGGAAGGCATGGTTCATGTCGATTCATCAAGCTACGCCAAACGACACAGCGGGTTTGAAGGCATGGTTCATGTCAACTCATCAAGCTACGTCAAACGACACAGCGGAATGGAAGGCATGGTTCCTGTCAACTCATCAAGCTACGTCAAACGACACAGCGGGTTTGAAGGCATGGTTCATGTCAACTCATCAAGCTACGTCAAACGACACAGCGGAATGGAAGGCATGGTTCCTGTCAACTCTTCAAGCTACGCCAAACGACACAGCGGAATGGAAGGCATGGTTCCTGTCAACTCTTCAAGCTACGCCAAACGACACAGCGGGTTTGAAGGCATGGTTCCTGTCAACTCTTCAAGCTACGCCAAACGACACAGCGGGTTTGAAGGCATGGTTCCTGTCAACACATCAAGCTACGCCAAACGACACAGCGGGTTTGAAGGCATGGTTCCTGTCAACACATCAAGCTACGTCAAACGACACAGCGGAATGGAAGGCATGGTTCCTGTCAACTCATCAAGCTACGCCAAACGACACAGCGGGTTTGAAGGCATGGTTCCTGTCAACACATCAAGCTACGCCAAACGACACAGCGGGTTTGAAGGCATTGTTCCTGTCAACTCATCAAGCTACGTCAAACGACACAGCGGAATGGAAGGCATGGTTCCTGTCAACACATCAAGCTACGCCAAACGACACAGCGGGTTTGAAGGCATTGTTCCTGTCAACTCATCAAGCTACGTCAAACGACACATCGGAATGGAAGGCATGGTTCCTGTCAACTCATCAAGCTACGCCAAACGACACAGCGGGTTTGAAGGCATGGTTCCTGTCAACTCATCAAGCTACGCCAAACGACACAGCGGGTTTGAAGGCATGGTTCCTGTCAACTCATCAAGCTACGCCAAACGACACAGCGGGTTTGAAGGCATGGTTCCTGTCAACTCATCAAGCTACGCCAAACGACACAGCGGGTTTGAAGGCATGGTTCCTGTCAACTCATCAAGCTACGCCAAACGACACAGCGGGTTTGAAGGCATGGTTCCTGTCAACTCATCAAGCTACGTCAAACGACACAGCGGAATGGAAGGCATGGTTCCTGTCGACTCATCAACGGCAGAGCAAGAAAAAGATGGGTTCATGATATCAAACAGACCTTGAACATGAAAACAGAAGTGGGAGATCTGGCTGGAGGCAAAGATTCGTTCAGTCGGACTGTGGTGAATGCGACGTTCTGCAAAGGATATACGACCTAATAATGAACATCAAGAATGAAATTCACAGAAATAGCTAAAACTGAGTGATATAGTAAGTATAAAGTGAAAGTAAAGAGCCCCGTCACGCCAAGTGGCGTATAGGGAATATGGTGTTAGTGACCATAATTTTTACTGACCTTCAGCACATGATTTTTGGGGTAATTTGGTCGGTATTACGCCCGTGCTGCTTTACTTTCCCAGAAAAAATCTAGTACCCATTAAGGCTGGGTGAAAGTGGAAGGCGCCAATCAGGATCGAACGCGACCTCTTGTTTTTTATAGTCCAGTTCACTAACCACTGAGCTATCGCGGCTCCCTTATAGTAAGTATATGAGCAATAAAATGAGAGTGGGATATCGAAGGAGAATGTTAAACAAAGAGAGAGGAAGAACGAGAGATCGCAAAAGAGTTACTGACAAAGATAACGTTTGATATAATAGGAAGAGAACATATAGAGCAATAGTGGAGAGAGAAATATTAAAAGAGAGAGAGGATGTGAGATAGAAATAGTGAGTGAGTGAAGTGAGTGAGTGAGTGAGTGAGTGAGTGAGTGAGTGAGTGAGTGAGTGATGAGTGAGTGAGTGAGTGAGTGAGTGAGTGAGTGAGTGAGTGAGTGAGTGAGTGAGTGAGTCGTAGAGAGAAAGAGAGATGAAAATATAAATATGTCGAGAAAAACAGAGAAGACAAAATAGATAAATAATAAGCTATCGAACGAGAGGAAGGAGGGGGGGGGGGAGAACATGCAAGAGGACGACATGAATGAAAGAAAGGAGAGAAAGAAAGAGACAATGGTATAAAGAGAAAGAAAGAGACAATGGTATAAAGAGAAAGAAAGAGACAATGGTATAAAGAGAAAGAAAGAGACAATGGTATAAAGAGAAAGAAATGGCTTCTTTGTTTGACAGACAACCATTGACTTAAGAGGTTAGCGTCCGTCGTCAGTGTGGGCAGCCAGCAACAGCCGCCCCTGCTATTCGTGTGCTGGACTCATCAGTCATTAAACCTCTCCCGCAGTCAGCGGGGAAGCTCACTTGCTATCGTGGATTCTACTTTCTCTTCCCAGCTGCTGGATACACTGCTCTTAGCTGCTACTTCCTGGTATGACTTCCGGACACGGTAAGCTCATGTCCAATGTAAAAAAAAAAAATATCATTGTCTTTCTGTTATTAAAATGGTCGTTGATTCATATCAAAATATAAACAAACATGTTTCTGAACGTCATTATGTTGAAAGGTAAAGGTTGCTCTATAAAGTATAACGTTGTAGGGGAGTTAACTCTTTAATTACGAACTAACTTTCCTTTACGAATCTATGGTTTATATCCAAATATTATAACCCACCGGGAACTTCTGTAGTGAAATGTCTTCTCAGCAATTTCTTTTATATTAAGCTTTTACAAATAAAACAATTATCTTTTATGGGATTTTCCCTTTTCCGGGGTCTGCCGGTGAGAATTATAGGATCAGAGAATAAAGGCCGCTTGCCCAGTGCAATCGGCGCGAGGTGTATGGGTCTGAGTTTTTATTTCACCCTCACCGACATAACAAAAAAATGTTGACCCTACCAGGATTCGAAGCCACGTTCTCCGGATTTGGAACACGACAGGTTATCGATTAGGCCACCCCCCCCCCTCTCCAGTTTTAAGGACAAATATCGTACACAATGTTCATGAGTATAGGATGGTCTAGTCTATATATGCCTTTGGACAATAAAGTCCTGGATTCGAATCCCACTACAGGAGGTATACACTTTTTTTTTAAATCTCCGTATCTATTAATCAGCCTCCCTGGTCTCTGTGTAGTGACGTAGTGAGACGTGACGTCGGTCAAGCCGAGGGGACGGACAGGAAAGCTGTTGAAAGGCAAAATGAGTAGACCAAGGTGGCCGCTGCCAGGGCAAAATTGCTTGAAATCTACGTTGGTGGATGCGGGAGGTGGTATGGGGGAGGGGCTTGGTGGTCTAGAGGCAAGACGTCTTTCTCTGGACAAGAAGGTCCGATGTTGAAATCACGGCACGGGCGATGGCAAATCTTCACTTGAATCGATGGTTTCCTTAAGGCTATCTTCACCCTACCATGGTCCTTAGGTAGTGAGATCCGAGGAACAGCCTTATCGAAAAGCGGCGAAAAACAGGAAGTCCCGTGTGCACTCGCGCACGTTAAAGAACTCTTGGCAGCTGGAAGTTGAAAAGATTAGGCTAATTTACACTAGGTCCTCTAATACCTACACGAGCAGTGATTTTCATATTTAAAAAAAAAAAAAAACTTTGCTATCACTTTGTAGCGCGCTGCAGTAAATAATACAATTCTAAATTAATTATCGCTATTTGAAGTATATGTGGTGTAAGTGTAAATAAAGCAGGCAATGTGTGTGTATGTACGTTCATATGTATGTATGTATGTATGTGTGTATGTATGTATGTATATATGTACGTACGTATGTATGTATGTATGTATGTATATATGTACGTACGTACGTATGTGTGTATGTATGTATGTATGTATATATGTACGTACGTATGTATGTATGTATGTGTGTATATATGCATGAATGTATGTATGTGTGAATGTGTGTATGTGTGTATGTGTGCGTATGTATGTATGTGTGTATGTATGCCTATGTACGTATGCATATATGTACGTGTATGTGCGTATGCGTATGTATGTGTGTGTATATGTGTATGTGTGTATGCGTGTGTGTGTATGCGTGTGTGTGTGTATTTGCACATTTATGATTGTTTGTGTGTGTATGTTTGTATGTATTTATGTATATATGCACAACATTTACAAAGATACGATGGAAGCAAGCAAGTACTCAAAAGATATAACCACTACATAGTAAGAAACAAATAATCTAAAATCAGAGATAAGTATTACTGTTATAGTTGGATCCTAGTTTGCGTTTGTCTATTTGTATTGTCTGTTTGTATTGTTTGTTCATAACAGAAACAATGGAACGGCCTGAAATCTCTCGTTAGGGGCAACAAATATTATAAATGAAATTCATCATCCTCATTGAGTGCCGTCTCCGCAACGAAGGTTGGCTACCATGGATCGCCATTCTGCTCTGTCTCTTGCTTTGATGGTGCAGGTTGTCATAGGCTGATTTGTCCATCTTTTGCTGTTGCTCGTCCATGTTAGTCTTGGTCTGCCTCTTTTACCTTGTATTTTCCCCTACAGGATTACTTTTAGTAACAAATGAAATTAGGTCAGAGAAAAACCAACATTGTAGCTTTTTGTAACGATGTACATTAATAATAATAAGGGATGGTCACACCCAGTGCTGCTTTCAAAAGATTCGTTTTTTTTCTATTTCGTTTTGAGAGATAACAAATGCCAGCGGGAAAGATTTACTTGGTTGCATTATTGAAGGTTCACCCAGCCTTAAATGGGTACCGGATTTTTTTCTGGGAAAGTAAAGCAGCACGGGCGTAATACTGACCACATTACCCAAAAATCATGTGCTGAAGGTCTGTAAAATATAGGGTCACTAACACCATATTTCCCTATACGCCACTTGGCGTGACAGGGGGTGCTTTACTTTTTTTTTTTTATTATTGAAGACATATGACAATCAAAACAAAGTGCAAATTTGTAAATCGGTCATGCTGTTGAACTTAAATAGTTAATGCGTGTGATAATTTGTTGCGTGTGGTGTTATATCAGTTACAATTTATCTGCCCTGTGGGGAAATGGGGGTGCGGGTGGGGGGAAGGGGGATTAAGACACCAGGTAGCATAGACGGCTGTAAGCGGTCAGCAAATTATAGCTGACCGCTCAGAATCTGTGAAGCAGACCTGATCAAATAAGATCATATATTGTGCACTCAGAATCTGTGAAGCAGACCTGATCAAATTAGATCATATATTGTGCACTCAGAATCTGTGAAGCAGACCTGATCAAATAAGATCATATATTGTGCACTCAGAATCTGTGAAGCAGACCTGATCAAATTAGATCATATATTGTTCACTCAGAATCTGTGAAGCAGACCTGATCAAATTAGATCATATATTGTGCACTCAGAATCTGTGAAGCAGACCTGATCAAATTAGATCATATATTGTGCACTCAGAATCTGTGAAGCAGACCTGATCAAATAAGATCATATATTGTGCACTCAGAATCTGTGAAGCAGACCTGATCAAATTAGATCATATATTGTGCACTCAGAATCTGTGAAGCAGACCTGATCAAATTAGATCATATATTGTGCACTCAGAATCTGTGAAGCAGACCTGATCAAATAAGATCATATATTGTGCACTCAGAATCTGTGAAGCAGACCTGATCAAATAAGATCATATATTGTGCACTCAGAATCTGTGAAGCAGACCTGATCAAATAAGATCATATATTGTGCACTCAGAATCTGTGAAGCAGACCTGATCAAATAAGATCATATATTGTGCACTCAGAATCTGTGAAGCAGACCTGATCAAATAAGATCATATATTGTGCACTCAGAATCTGTGAAACAGACCTGATCAAATAAGATCATATATTGTACACTCAGAATCTGTGAAGCAGACCTGATCAAATAAGATCATATATTGTGCACTCAGAATCTGTGAAGCAGACCTGATCAAATTAGATCATATATTGTGCACTCAGAATCTGTGAAGCAGACCTGATCAAATAAGATCATATATTGTGCACTCAGAATCTGTGAAGCAGACCTGATCAAATAAGATCATATATTGTGCACTCAGAATCTGTAAAGCAGACCTGATCAAATAAGATCATATATTGTGCACTCAGAATCTGTAAAGCAGACCTGATCAAATAAGATCATATATTGTGCACTCAGAATCTGTAAAGCAGGCCTGATCAAATAAGATCATATATTGTGCACTCAGAATCTGTAAAGCAGGCCTGATCAATTATGATAATTTATGGAGCATATCAGCTGTATCATATAATTATATAAACAGACCTACTGGTTATACAGATCCCTTTGATACCAGAATATGAGCGGGCCTCGGTAGCCTAGTTGGGTAAACCACCCGACTGGGCTACCAACGTTCGGACAACCCGTGTTCGATTCCCGCTGGAAGCATGATTGGAGAAAATAAATACTCCCGCGGTCAACTCGGGAAAACAAAAACAATAGATGGTCAGAAACAAAATCGAATCCGTTCTCCTCGGCACAGCGCCTTGCCTCAAGAAACAAAACGCTAGAGCTTTCTAGAAACCCGACTCAAAGTAAAATATGTTCACTTAGCGTCCTTTTGGTGTTGGACAATGAAAACAGATAATCTTTGGGCCTACGCTGCAGAAGAATAACAATAATGAAACACTTGCACTCAAGAAGCAACACAGAACTGGAGTCGTCAGGCTCCATACACTAAAGGACATACAGGGGAGGGATTATGAACGCTTATGGACGTGTCCGATAATTATCCGTCGACTAAGTTAAATCGTCGCCTACGATCTACACTTTTATTATTATTATTATTATTACTATTATTAATATTATTAATATTATTATTATTATTCCAAAACTTAACTGGGTTGTATTGCTGTCGTATATAGCGTTAAATGAATCTAATAAACAGAACTCGACAAGAGCATAAAGAGCTCACCGGATCGTGGAGCTAGCGAGTTTACAGCGGCACCACTCCCAATTTTCTAAACAAAGTATCCACTAAGAAAAATCCGCTTGGATTTACTAAATTATATAGACCGCTGTCCCATCTGTTAAGCTCACTTGAGATAAGTATATAACGTGATCTCATTATTTGATGTGTCTTTCCCACACACAGGTTGGGAACCTCGAGCGCTTGGAAGCGCAACTCTGTCAAGTAACTAAAGTGGTAGTTGTTAGTTAAGTGGACAAGATAAAAAAAAGTGACGTACCTACCACCGCTAGTTACAACTTCAATGCGCATCTACAACCAGCGAGGAAATCTTGAATTAACCAGCTTGTTGTTCGAAGCCGGTGTTGAATTTTACAGTTACAGTCAAGAACCGTGTGTATTCAATTAACTTTGCTCTCACTTTAATTTTTTTTTTCCTTTGAGGTTTTATTTTTCTGGGAGGGGGGTAGGAGACAGGTAGAATAAGGAAAGAAAGAAAGAATTAAGGAAGGAAAGAAGGAAGGAAAGAAAGAAAGAAAGAAAGAAAGAAAGAAAGAAAGAAAGAAAGAAAGAAAGAAAGAAAGAAAGAAAGAAAGAAAGAAAGAAAGAAAGAAAGAAAGAAAGAAAGAAAGAAAGAAAGAAAGAAAGAAAGAAAGAAAGAAAGATTCAGTGCTTATAGCGAGCAATAAAATATTGTGAATACTTTATTTTAGATGGTTTGTGATTAAGGATTAAACTGATGTAAGAGGGCCACAGACAGGCAACAGCTCATGTATTAATCGCGGTCGGCGATTTGTTGTTGGCAGTTTGCATCAGAATCGGCAAATCAAAGCTAACCAAGATCCAGCTCCACTTTCATGTATTCTACAACAGATTAACCAGTCTGGCTAAATGTGTACTAATAGAAAGGGAAGGCAATCTGAGCTCCAAACATGTGGTGAAGTCATATATGTTAGGCCCCGAAGGGGCCCATAACACGACGGTGTCTATAAAAAACTTATTGAGAGTGTCTCTAACGCGATAGAGTCTATATCAATAAGTTATACTCATCTATGTCGCAATTGAGTCTATACCAATAAGTTGTACTCATCTGTGACACGATAGAATCTATATAAATAATTTGTACTCATGTGTGACGCGATAAAGTCTATACCAATATGTTGTACTCATCTGTGACGTGATAGAGTCTTTATCAACAAGTTGCACTCATCTATGCCGCGATACAGTCTATATCAATAAATTGTACTCATCTGTGACGCGATAGAGTCTATATCAATAAGTTGTACTCGTGTGTAACGCGATAAAGTCTATATCAATAAGTTGTACTCATGTGTAACGCGATAGTCTATATCAATAAGTTGTACTCATGTGTGACGCGACAGAGTCTAAACCAATAAGTTGTACTCATGTGTGACGCGATAGAGTCAATATCAATAGGTTTTACTCATCTATGACGCGATAGACTCTATATCAACAATGTTCCTTGAGCTTTTAATGCCACTGAATGGATGGACTTAATTGGATCTGGCCATTAAGACTGGAAAACAAGCAAACGTTTTCAAGATGTGTCCACACGCCAAACCATTCATTGTTCTTTTCTATTGTAGCAGTATCTTAGTGTCAGTCAATGTAAATTGTTGACAGTCAAGTGTAATATATGAAATGTCAAGTGCAATATGTGAACAGCCAAGTGTAATATATGAAATGTCAAGTGTAATGTGTGAACAGCCAAGTGTAATATGTGAACTGTCAAGTGTAAAATGTGGACAGCCAAATGTAACATGTAGACAACCAAGTGTAACATGTGGACAGCCATGTGTAGTAACATATAGACAGCCAAGTGTAACATGTGGACTGCCATGTGTAGTAACATATAGACAACCAAGTGTAACATGTAGACAACCAAGTGTAACATGTTGACTGCCATGTGTAGTAACATATAGACAACCAAGTGTAACATGTAGACAACCAAGTGTAACATGTTGACTGCCATGTGTAGTAACATATAGACAACCAAGTGTAACATGTAGACAACCAAGTGTAACATGTGGACTGCCATGTGTAGTAACATAAAGACAACCAAGTGTAACATGTAGACAACCAAGTGTAACATGTTGACTGCCATGTGTAGTAACATATAGACAACCAAGTGTAACATGTAGACAACCAAGTGTAACATGTAGATAACCAAGTGTAACATGTTGACTGCCATGTGTAGTAACATATAGACATCCAAGTGTGACATGTAGACAACCAAGTATAACATGTAGACAGCTAAGTGTAACATGTGGACAGCCAATTGTAACATGTGGACTGCCATGTGTAGTAACATATAGATAGCCAAGTGTAACATGTAGACATCTAAGTGTAACATGTAGACAACCAAGTGTAACATGTAGACAGCGCAGTGTAACATGTAGACAGCCAAGTGTAATATGTGAACGTACGAAGAGATTATTTTGCGGGAAAGGGGGGCGTTGGGGGGGGGGCTGAGTGGATTGTGCACGTGCTTACGAATCGGGTTGGCTGAGTTCAGCTCTAAAAAGTGATGAGCGTCATTTAATGACAAGAATTCGCTGTTCATACATCTCTTGAAGCCCTGAGGTTGAAACATTTGAGAGTAGATCCCTTATCGGAGAGTAGATCCTGGTAGCGTTGAATCATTCCCTTGGAATACAGCACACTTTCCTCCAGCAAAGTCAACTAACATGGCTAAGTGACCTTTGTCCAACACACATTGAATAAAATGTAAAAGAGTTGAGTAAGAACAAACATTGAGTTGCAAACATCGTCCACGCATGTTAACTCGGCACATAATGATTATGTAAAAATAGTAATTAAACTATTGTGGCTGCTCACGTCATGCTTAGTAAAATACACAAGTGTTCGAAAATCCGGAAAATGTAAGAAAATGTTGGAAAATCCAGAAATTTCAGGAAAATGTAACATTGGTTGAAGGCTGTAATAGTTTATTTGTTAGTGACCAGGACTATTGGGGAGATAAGGTCGCGGGGTATTCTTATTGATGGCTTCTAAGTTCAACCAGCCTTAAAAGGGGAGAAGGTTTTTCTGGGAAAAGAAAGACTGCACTGACGTAATGCTGACAACGTAGCCTAAAACTATGGTGATTGGATGGAAAAAAATGAGTATAAACATTTCCTCCATGCCATGGGTAATGGCTGTGTTCCTTCATCTTTCTTAAAATTATTTCACTTAAGAAAATAGGCAAGAAAAACAAAGATCAGGACAAGGCGGACAATTTAGAAAGCCCGTGGGCAGAGAGGGTTTTCCCGAAAATACCCAAAGCTTGTTACGTCTTTAGTCATACCTTATATAGACGGCTGACGACATTTTACCCACAACCGCCTCTGCACTCTGTGATGTAAACGTCACAAGCTTTGGGTGATCCCTCTCAGCACGCGACATTTCTGTATAGTCGGCGTTGGTCAGGCAGATGAAGGTGTAATTGAAAGTTGCATGAATTATCGGAGGCGTAAACCACTTGACATAGCAAATCATGAATACCAGAATTGCATTTGTATTAGTTTGTAGTAGAGATTATTCTTACTTAAAACCATTATCCCACTGAGTTCATACATGACAACGACGGACAGCCAATATCAAAGCCAACATATGCTACAGAGATGGAAAGAATATTTTGAAGACTTATTAAACATGGCATCAACTACCAATTACACAACAAAAACCACCCAAGGATGCACAAACACTGAATCCAACATCATGAAAAAAGAAATCGAAGAGGTAATCAAATATCCACCAAGAAATAAAGCACCGGAGATCGATATTATGCCATTAGAAATAATAATAGCAGCAGGAGAAACAGGAGTTACGTGGCTGCACAGAATATTCAGTGCAGCATGGTACCAACAAAACAGTCATAGAAGACTGGCAACAGGCAATCATCGTACCATATCAGAAAAATAAAAGTAGCAAGACAGACTGCAATCAATATAGCGGTATTATCGCTTCTCAGCCATGTAAGAAAGCTATACGCCAACAATGAGGAAAAGAGACTGAGATCAGTAATATAATTACAGTTAAGTGAATCTCAAATGAGGTTCAGAAAAAAAAAACAGAGGATGTACTGACGCTCTATTCACCATAAAACAACTTGCAGAAAAGACGACAGAACACAATCAAAATGTGTACATCGCTTTCATTGACCAGGAAAAAGAATTCGACCGAGTAAACAGAGAACAACTGTGAGAGATACTAACAACATACGGAGTAAGCCAACATCTAATCAACCTAATTAAAGGTCTCTACATCAACAGCGGCTACACAGTCAGAACAGCAGCAGGTTACACAGACCACTTAGAAGTTAGATCAGGTGTAAGACAGGGGTGCGTACTATTCACACTACTGTTTATTACATACATGGACTATATGCAAGTTAGCCAACCCATCAGAGGCAGAGGAGATCAACGAGCTTTTATTTGCAGACGATCAGACACTAATACATGAAACAATAGAAGACCTACAAGAACATTTAAACAAACTGAACATCTCAGGCACAAAATACAACATGAAAATCAACATCAACAAAACAGAAGTCATTAATATTCGCAAAAGAGAAACAGAATATCAAGATAACTTAGACGGCAGACAACTAAAACAAGTAGAGGAATTTATATACATAGGAAGTCTAGTGACAAAGGACAATTCACAAACAAAAGAGAATCAAGATGCAACAAAGCTTGTCAAATCATTGGACAGTTATCACCACTATTGTCCAACAAGGAAATAACTCTGGAGGCAAAACGAGCACTATACAATACAATCTTCATCCCAACGTTGTGCTACCAATGCCAGACCTGGACCCTAGATGCAAGAACAATAAGAAAAATAACCTCTATTGAGATGAAGTGTGTTAGACGAATGACAGGAAACAGGCTGAGAGACAAGAGCAGAAATGAAGAAATAATAAAAACGCTAGGAATAACTCCCGCCATAGAATATATAAAGAAACAACAGATAAAATGGTTTGGCGACGTGATAAGGCAGAAAGCTCAAAACACAACACAATGAGCCTTCAGTAAACGTTGTGAGAATCCCAGACCCATGGGCAGACCACGTTAAAGATGGATTGACGGAATATTAGAAACACTAGGAAACAACAGCAGCAGAGGCGAATAGAAGAGCAAAAGCCCGCAAATCATATCTCCCCTCGACGCTGAAAGGCAAACGCGGTAGGAAAGAAAAAGAAATTACCCCGACTCAATGCATCTTCTTGTCTTATGTTTTACCAACTTGTTTATGTTTTACTTGTTTTATGTTTCTTTCCTGCTGTAGTATATTTTTGTTATTCAATATCAGTTCTTGACAATCTTGATTTAGTACGCACCAACTTTACTGAAACAGCTGCATCGATGAGTTTCATTCAGATCAGTGTGTCCAACATGACATTGCTTACTTCGTAGATTGTGTTATCCAGTGCAACAATCTTTCAGTACAGGATGCCTTACATCGCTGCGACACAACATCGCTGCGACACAGCTGTAGAACGTTTTCTCGCCGACGACTGCGACCTCAGCTGTTCCCACAACCAGACGGTACTACATATAGTAGCCTTGACCTTCCGGCTCGATCACATGATCAGCGTCCACCAGTAGAGAGAATCAATTTTTTTCAAGCCGTGTCCTGCAATTTGACTCGCCAACTCCTCCCCAACCCCCGCTCACTCGTGTCGTCTTTCGCCATTTTTGGATTGGCTGTGCCCAATCGCTCTCCATATTCGATATTTACGTTGCAGCATCATCGATATATATCAAAATCCATCTTATCTTGTTCTATTTTCCTATTCAACCCTCCGAGAACGCACCATTTCCGCGCACTCAAGTGCTCGAATAGTACTAAACAATAATGAAATGACCATACATGAATCACCAACTTTTGAGGAAACCAGCAAGTACTATTCCCACCAATCACAGGTCGTGTTTCATGTGTATCGACCAATCAGCCCGCATATTCCCACCGAACTACAGATCTCCATCTTGCGGGAGAAAAATATCTGGGAATTTGTTCCAGAAACAGCAATTATTATTTGCATTGCACGGACAATTAAAACCTTCCATATTCTAGCAGAATTGTGTTTACCAAGGACCAAGCGCTGTTGTATACATCTTCTTCCGTGAACTACTTCAATGGCTCAAGGTAGGACATTTATTTACAAATTCGTTCAGGGGATTCACATAAGCGACCAACGCTGTATATTTTCAGACTGGTTATTTTTGTCGGGGAATACCTAAATTCGATAACTGCGTTATGATATTCGTTTTTAACGGCCCAATGTAAAATATTACGATCAAATTTATCATAGTTAAGTTATTAATGATGTTGTCAGTGCAGTAAGTTAAGTTCTACCATTAACTATTCAACCCGTCGTGAATCACATGTCTTCAAGAATCCTCTACTATTTCTTTCTGTCTTACCCTCGCTTCTCCAATGATTTTAATTTCTTGTCTGCTTCTCATATCAAATTCTCTTCTAATTGTATTTCCAACTATTTCTCTGCTTGTATCTGTCTCTTCCACAGTAAAGTCCATCCTGCAATTCTCTGAGATCGATTTTCTCTGAATTTTCAAACAATTGGTCTCTTACTTCGTTGCTATCCGATTTGTGAGAACAAGAAATGATGCTCGCCATTCCTAGCGGGATGCAGACACTATGATTCTACTGAAACTGATATTGTCTGACCAGCTGCATATTTAAGGTCATTGTGGTCAGCATCACGCTAGGTCGTGCTACTCACCTACAGAACATGTCTACTTAGCTATAGAACATGTCTACTTACATATAGAACATGTCTACTTACCTATAGAACATGTCTACTTACCTAGAGAACGTGTCTACTTAGCTATAGAACATGTCTACTTACCTATAGAACATGTCTACTTACCTATAGAACATCTATATTTACTTAGAGAATATGTATACTTACCTAGAGAACATGTATACTTACTTAAAGAATATATATTCTTACTTAAAGAGCATGCATATTTGCCAAAAGAACATGTCTACTCACCTAAAGAGCATGTATACTTACCTAAAAAACATGTCTACTCGCTTAAAAAATATGACTACTTGCCTAGAGAACATGTCCACTCACCCAGAGAACATGTCTACTCACCTAAAGAACATGACTACTCACCTAAAGAACATGCTTACTCACCTAAAGAACATGCCTACTCACCTAAACAACATGACCACTCACCTAGAGAACATGTCTACTCACCTTTTGAACATGACTACTCACCTAGAGAACATGTATACTCATCTTTTAAGCATGACTACTCACCTAGAGAACATGTCTACTCACCTTTTGAACATGACTACTCACCTAGAGAACATGTCTACTCACCTTTTGAACATGACTACTCACCTAGAGAGCATGTCAACTCACCTAAGGACCATGACTACTCACCTAGAGAACATGTCTACTCACCATTTGAACATGACTACTCACCTAGAGAACATGTCTACTCACCTTTTGAGCATGACTACTCACCTAGAGAACATGTCTACTCACCTAAGGACCATGACTACTCACCTAGAGAACATGTCTACTCACCTAAGGACCATGACTACTCACCTAAAAAACATGCCTACTCACCTTTTGAACATGACTACTCACCTAGAGAACATGTCTACTCACCTAAGGACCATGACTACTCACCTAGAGAACATGTCTACTCACCTAAAGAACATGACTGCTCATCTAAATAACATGACTACTCACCTAAAGAACATGACTACTTACCTAGAGAGCATGCATATCACACATTTTCAAAGCCTGGGTCAACCCCCAAGCCGAGTTGCTCGGAGGTTGATTCCCTACCACTTTTGAGGATAGAGTCTGCAACACCAGTAACGAATACACTAACCACCACGCTACAGTAGTATTCAGCATTGTTATCTTTAGTATTATTGTCGTTTTTTTTTTGGGTGTGTCTCAGAAAACATAACTATCCTATTTCTGTTCAGTGCTATTTGTAATGCTTCGGAATCTATTGCTTATTTCACAAGGGAGCTAATTCATGCAACAAAAGTAAACACCTGCCAGATTCGGGGTGTTTACCAACTAATTTTTTACCAAAACACTTTTTTCTTTGTATAATTTATTTTTAGCTTTAATTATTTTTTTTTATTTGCTTTTGCCAGTTAAACTGTTTACTTGCCTGAGTGGCTTCTTGTCAAACTAATTTGTGGTCTATGACAAGTTCAGCATATTGGAATACTAGACTCCAGGAATCATACTGTCCGTCATATGAGCTTTGTTGTTAATTTGTATCTTTTTTTATAATTTGTATATATTTTTTTAAGTTGATGAGTTATCTCTATCTATTGTCCTTTCGAGCCGAAGACGGCACATAGGGCAGAACCACAATCTCAAAAACAGAAACCTTGCGTGCCAAAATGGCACATATTGCAGCGATCACTGCTCTAAAATATATGGCACTGTTTTCATAACAATACTTTTTACAATGACAGTTTGTCAAGCCATCAATCAACCTCCTTAGTCGCCTCTTACGACATACCTGGAAGGTCACAGTGTCACTATTCTTTACTTCCCTCATAATGATGCCCCGGTGGCACACAGGAAAGTGATGAGTATATATATATATATATATATATATATATATATATATATATATATATATATTATATTTGTGACCTTTGGCGTCTTGACAGACGGTTGGTAGCAAGCAATCATGATAAGTCAGTAGTCCGGTAAAGAAGTAGTGTCTCATACTAGGTGCTGTTTTGCCGAACAACTTCTCTCGTGGCTGAATCTGCCAATATTGGACAGACAGATCCAATCGTAGAACGGACAAGAGTCATAATCTTAAATAGTTCCATATGTCATTTGTTGTGTTACCACCTATTATTCATCATCATCAGCAGCTTTGAATGTTGATTAAATAACAATTCTCTAATTGACGACCTCAGTGCAGAAAGTTAACCCCAGCACGTGATCAATTTGTCAAACCGGTACAGCATTTGAAACAAAGCGAAAACAAATTGTGGGTCGTTTATTTTGGTCTCGCTTTACAATCTCGTCACGAAGTACACCAGTTATTAAAACATGATATTGTCATTTAGATGTCAAATTGCATGAAATACGATCTTTAAAAAGTGAGCGTTCTTCAGCACATGAAACAATATGTTGAAATAACGTACTACATTTTCTCATCTATTTGACAATAAATATTTCTACATTTAAATTCGTGTGATGTTTTATGATCAGAGAAATCGTGGCACTTATCACAAATATTAAAATATCCATCAATTAAAGCGTCAACAATACACACATTGTCTCATCTTCCTAGAGCTGTGTTTCAAGAGCTGGCCAGTCAATGAGTGAGTCGTTCTTTGTCAATAAATAAACAAATTATAACTAGCAGTAAAGAGATGAAAAGGCAATTTGCTCGTAATATTGAGAATTGTTTGTGAACATTGTTGTATATAGTGGAGGGGGGGGGGGTATCCCAGCGGTGTACAGGGAAGTATGGGGAGAGAAGAGGACCCAGCGGTGTACAGGGAAGTATGGGGAGAGAAGAGGACCCAGCGGTGTACAGGGAAGTATGGGGAGAGAAGAGGACCCAGCGGTGTACAGGGAAGTATGGGGAGAGAAGAGAACCCAGCGGTGTACAGGGAAGTATGGGGAGAGAAGAGGACCCAGTGGTGTACAGGGAAGTATGGGGAGAGAAGAGAACCCAGCGGTGTACAGGGAAGTATGGGGAGAGAAGAGAACCCAGCGGTGTACAGGGAAGTATGGGGAGAGAAGAGGACCCAGCGGTGTACAGGGAAGTATGGGGAGAGAAGAGGACCCAGCGGTGTACAGGGAAGTATGGGGAGAGAAGAGAACCCAGCGGTGTACAGGGAAGTATGGGGAGAGAAGAGGACCCAGCGGTGTACAGGGAAGTATGGGGAGAGAAGAGGAAGGCGTTTGATGATGTACTTTAGTTGTATGCACATTTGAGTCCTGCATGGAAATAAATGATGGCAGGTAGAAACAGTTGGGAGATAATAATTACGTGAGTGTAAACATGAAGCGAAGTGAACGTAAAATACATGCGAATAGTTGTGAAGAAAAAAATGGAGTGGGAAGATATGAAAAATCACATGTGAAAAGATGTTCAAATAAATCAACATCAAATTGTGTTGCCACCAAAAAAAAACAAAAAACAAAAAACACACACACACAATGTGATATGTGTTTTTTACCAGTTTACTTCTGATGTTGTTAGTCTTATATTTGTCTTTGTATCTTCCTCTTTCTCCTAAAGTCTATATTCCTTTATACCATAACATTGAGCATATCCAACATATTTTCCCTGTTGTTGTTTAAATTATATTTAATTGTACTTTTTAAAATCGTTAACTGCATCCAGACTTTGCTAATTATTTTCCTTATCTTAGCATCATGTTTCCCATTCTTTAGAGATCAGTAAGTATAACTTCAGTTGTCTTTCTGCTACCTTATTTATTGCTCATTTTATGACCCATGTATTAAAATAATAGACAGTATTACACAATCTGAGGTAGATGGATACAGACTTGATGTATAGTGTTCATTATTGCTGGAAGTTATTTGATAATAATATCATATGGGGAGAACATATAGGTGGGACGTTGTATGAAGATAACACATACACAGATATGTTAACTTAACCTGATGAAAACTATCGAAGTAAACGTCAAGCTCTCTCTCTCTCTCGTATTCTCTGACATACATATAATGCCTAAACATATATATATATATTTATATATATATATGTATATATATATATATATATATGTGTGTGTGTGTGTGTATAGGTGTGTAAAGGTAAAGTATATTTATAAAGTATATGTATATGTGTGTATGTGAATAATACATATATATGTTTGTGAATAATATGTATATACATACATATACAAAAATTATATATATTAAATACATGAATGTAATTATATGTGAATGGTTAAAAAGAGAGAATAATGCTATAATTTCTTAAGTGATGAAAGAGAAAACATAAATACTGATGCCGAGGGAGTATTTAGAGGAAATATAGATACTGATGTCATAGTTTAGTAAGAGATGACATAGATAAGGATGTGAATAGATTAGGAAATAAAACTATACATACTGGTACAAACACACAAAAAGAGATCGTGTTAATATTTATGTCAGTGTTTTCTTTAAAATGAAAATATAAGTATTGTTTTAAATACATTTCGTTGAGAAAGTTAGTAGTATGAATGTTTTAAGAAAGTATAAATGTAAAAGATAAACCACATGGCGATAAGTAATAATTTGTCAACACTGGTAAAATAAAAAGTAAAGAACCCGTCATGCCAAGTGGCGTATAGGGAATATGGTGTTAGTGACCATCATTTTACAGACCTTCAGCACATGATTTTTGGGGTAATGTGGTCGGTATTACGCCCGTGCCGCTTTACTTTCCCAGAAAAAAATTCAGTACCCATTTAAGGCTGGGTGAACCCGGAAGCCGTTGATCAGGATCGGACCCGACCTCTTGTCCTTTGTAGTTCAATTCACTAACCACTGAACTACCGCGGATGTTAACACTGGACAACGGACAACAATAATTATACTTTGATTGTGCGTTCGTCTTAAAGAACTTTCAAATCAATACGACTGTTGACCATGTATATCAAAGTTGTGTCATTATGACCGACATTGATTTCAACTCAGAGGATTTATTTTGAGAATTGAAAGCTTGTGACAATTTCTGTAGTATAAATTTTTAATGATTAGCCAAAAAAAAAATAAATAAATAAAACCGAAAAGAGAAGGACAATTTAAATATGAATAATTTATATATCTGAAGTACTGGGGCTAGAGTCTGATAATTGTGCGTTGTCAGAATGTATAATTTTTTCAATAAGATCATGGTAAAATCATGGACAAACCAGTAGAATCTACTATTCTGTCTACCTCTGGGCCAGGGGCTCATGAATTACTCTGCCAACTAGAAGTCGTGATAATGTCAAGACATTAAAGAGACCTTGAACATGACAACAGAAGAAATGGCAGATCTGGCTAGTGACAGATTCTTTCAGAAGGGCTGTGGTGAATGTAACGTTCTTCAAAGGACATGCAACCTGATGATGATTAACACCATGATGTCCTTAAGCTAAGATTTATATATTGACGTGTTTATTTATTGTTCTATTTTTATTGAAATATTTCTTATGACGGCATGTGTCCGAAAAGTTATATTTTGTCCTGTTTCGCTATTACTTCAGGTGCCCACTACAATTTTATGTTGTTTCTTTTCATTCATTGTTGATATCCGTATTAGAAGATGAAGATTCTTTATCGCATGTGAGTGCAGGTATAGAGAGATCCGTAAACATGAATGAGTAGATGTGACTGCATGTATAGAGAGATCAGTTAACATGAATGGGTAGATGTGACTGCATGTATAGAGAGATCAGTTAACATGAATGGGTAGATGTGAATGCATGTATAGAGAGATCAGTTAACATGAATGAGTAGATGTGACTGCATGTATAGAGAGATCCGTAAACATGAATGGGTAGATGTGACTGCATGTATAGAGAGATCAGTTAACATGAATGGGTAGATGTGACTGCATGTATAGAGAGATCAGTTAACATGAATGGGTAGATGTGACTGCATGTATAGAGAGATCAGTTAACATGAATGGGTAGATGTGACTGCATGTATAGAGAGATCCGTAAACATGAATGGGTAGATGTGACTGCATGTATAGAGAGATCAGTTAACATGAATGGGTAGATGTGACTGCATGTATAGAGAGATCAGTTAACATGAATGGGTAGATGTGACTGCATGTATAGAGAGATCAGTTAACATGAATGGGTAGATGTGACTGCATGTATAGAGAGATCAGTTAACATGAATGGGTAGATGTGACTGCATGTATAGAGAGATCAGTTAACATGAATGGGTAGATGTGACTGCATGTATAGAGAGATCCGTAAACATGAATGAGTAGATGTGACTGCATGTATAGAGAGATCAGTTAAAATGAATGGGTAGATGTGACTGCATGTATAGAGAGATCAGTTAACATGAATGGGTAGATGTGACTGCATGTATACAGAGATCAGTTAACATGAATGGGTAGATGTGACTGCATGTATAGAGAGATCAGTTAACATGAATGGGTAGATGTGACTGCATGTATAGAGAGATCAGTTAACATGAATGGGTAGATGTGACTGCATGTATAGAGAGATCAGTTAACATGAATGGGTAGATGTGACTGCATGTATAGAGAGATCAGTTAACATGAATGGGTAGATGTAACTGCATGTATAGAGAGATCAGTTAACATGAATGCGTAGATGTGGCTGCATGTATAGAGAAATCAGTTAACATGATGTGACTGCATGTATAGATAGATCAGTTAACATGAATGGGTAGATGTGACTGCATGTATAGAGAGATCACTTAACATGAATGGGTGGGTGGGTGTGAGTGCTGGTATAGAGAGATCAGTTAACATGAATGGGTAGGTGTGAGTGCTAGTATAGAGAGATCAGTTAACATGTATGGGTAGATGTGAGAGCAGGTATAGAGAGATCAGTTAATATGTATGGGTAGATGTGAGTGCTGGTATAGAGAGATCAGTTAATATGTACGGGTAGATATGAGTTCAGGTATAGAGAAATCATTAACATTAATGGTTAGATGTGAGTGCAGGTATAGAGAAATCATTAACATTAATGGTTAGATGTGAGTGCAGGTATAGAGAAATCATTAACGTGTATGGGTAGATGTGAGAGCAGGTATAGAGAGATCAATTAATATGTGTGGGTAGATATGAGTTCATGTATAGAGAAATCATTAACATTAATGGTTAGATGTGAGTGCAGGTATAGAGAAATCATTAACATTAATGGTTAGATGTGAGTGCAGGTATAGAGAAATCATTAACATTAATGGTTAGATGTGAGTGCAGGTATAGAGAAATCATTAACATGTATGGATAGATGTGAGAGCAGGTATAGCGAGATCAGTTAACATGAATGGGTATATGTTAGTGCAGGTATAGAGAGATCAGTTAACATGCATGGGTAGATATGAGTTCAGGTATAGAGAGATCAGTTAACATGCATGGTTGGATGTGAGTGCTGGTATAGAAAGATCAGTTAATATGCACGGGTAGATGTGAGTGCATGTATAGAGAGATCAGTTAACATGAATGTGTAGATGTGAGTGCAAGTATAGAGAGATAAATTAACATGAATGTGTAGATGTGAGTGCAAGCATAGAGAGATCAGTTAACATGAATGGGTAGATGTGAGTGCAGGTATAGAGAAATCAGTTAACATGAATGTGTAGATGTGAGTGCAAGTATAGAGAGATCAGTTAACATGAATGTGTAGATGTGAGTGCAAGTATAGAGAGATCAGTTAACATGAATGGGTAGATGTGAGTGCAAGTATAGAGAGATCAGTTAACATGAATGCGTAGATGTGAGTGCATGTATAGAGGAATCAGTTAACATGTAAGGGTAGATGTGAGTGCAGGTATAGAGAGATCAGTTAACATGAATGGTTAGATACGAGTGCAGGTATAGAGAAATCATTAACATGAATGGTTAGATGTGAGTGCGGGTATAGAGAAATCATTAACATTAATGGTTAGATGTGAGTGCAGGTGTAGAGAAATCATTAACATTAATGGTTAGATGTGAGTGCACGTGTAGAGAAATCATTAACATGAATGGTTAGATGTGAGTGCGGTTATAGAGAAACCATTAACATTAATGGTTAGATGTGAGTGCAGGTGTAGAGAAATCATTAACATTAATGGTTAGATGTGAGTGCAGGTGTAGAGAAATCATTAACATTAATGGTTAGATGTGAGCGCAGGTAGAGAGAAATCATTAACATGAATGGTTAGACGTGAGTGCAGGTAGAGAGAAATCATTAACATTAATGGTTAGATAGAATTTACGCGAAAAATTTTGAAAGCCTATGTCCTAGCCTAGGCTAAATGCATTCCATATGCGATATATGCGCCGAATTCTGAATGATATTACGAAAATATATGCGCCGAATTCTGAATGATATTACCTAGAATGACAAAGTTACAAACGTGGAGGTCTTCACTCGCTCAGGCCTCCCGAACATCTATACGCCGCTCAAACATCGTAGTTTTTTTACGCTGTCTTGATCACTTAAATCGTGTGAAACATGGCCGCGTACCATAAGACGTACTCTATTGACAACTAGCAGATGGTAAAAGAACTAGGGGGCGTCGTTAGTGGTAGGGGGCGTCGTTAACTTCGATTTGTAGATGTTTGTAATGTGACATGAAGACTTTGAACATAAACCTTGCAGTCTGGGAAGACATAGCTGCAGACCGCAACATGTGGAAACACATTCTAAAGCTCCATCTCAGACAAGACGGAGACAAATTCATAGTAAAAAGAGAATACACGGCGAAAGAAAAGGAAAAAAAATAACATTTCTAGGGACGCTGCAAAATCCACAGTTAACTATGACTGACGGAGGCGACTGGCCTAGACTGTTGTAAATGTATGTGTGTGTGTATATATGTATATATATATATATATTATATATATATATATATATATATATATATATATATATGTCTATATATATATGTGGGAAAGTAGGGCGACTTGGTGTAGTACCTACCACGCCGCCCTTCCATTGTATGTTCACCGATCATTGAAGATTATGGACGCTAGCACAATATTCTCCATATACTTGAAGGCGTGGACGGAAACGTCACTTCACTGAAATTATTAAACAAATTATCATATTGAAGTTTCTATTGACATAATATGCAAATATCGAGCAATCACACCCCACCATCCCCGTTGTGTATAACCTTGGTCTTGCAGCCCTCAATAAAACCTGCGCATGCTGATCACACGGAGAGGTTTGTTCCCCCATCCACACCTGACTCTTCCTCCCTCGTTACCCTCGTTGATGTCTCCGAGATGATAAGTCACGAGGAAATGTACCAGGAGAACACAATACGGGAATTCCACCCCCCATGCTTGGAATGCCACGTGACATCTTGTGTCATCCTTGCTGTACAACATGTTTATTGTGTTTTACGTGGGCTAATCTCAACATTGTCATTTATGAATGGTCGTGTTTTTGTGAAGGCTGCAGTGATGTGTTTGGACCGCTTCAGTTGTTATTCTTTCTCGTGGTTTCATCAAAACAATTATTCAGCTGACCCATAGAAGAAGAAAAAAGTAGTTTTAGTCTTTCTATCCATCTACTTATTATTCAAATGTTTATGTTGATTATTGTATATTTCTTGAGCTTTTTATCATTTTAAATTTTATATATGATCTTTCTGTTGATTCTTTTAAACGTGCTTGCTTGCTTGCGTTCGCCCGATGACTAAAGTATTCTAGAGTATTCCTAGACTGTAGAATTCCTCTTCGTCATCCGTCCCTAAAAGGACGTTAATTGGACGTGTCTGCGCTGTGTTGTGGTTTGCAGTATAACTGTTATATTTGCGCCTTTCGGCCCAACACATCCGACTTCTGCACGACATTTTTGAGTACCGGGTTGTCTTCCCTCTTCGATCCCTGCTCGCTTGGCCAGACTGGACAGGTTAGTCTGTTACTGGAAGCACCACGGAGAGGTGGAGCAGGATCTGGATGGTTTTGGTTCACCGATCCTGGCGCAAGCCATCAGCTGTGGGTCGCTGACAACGTCCAGCTCTGGTGCTGGGAGGCGCGCCTCATGTTGACTCTGCGATGATACTCTTTTTCTTCATTCATTTGTGTAGTTTTTAATGATCTTTTACTTTGTCTATTCATAAAAAGAGAGGGAGCCGCGATAGCTCAGTGGTTAGTGAACTGGACTACAAAGGAGAAGAGGTAGGGTTCGATCCCAACCGACGGCTTCCGGGTTCACCCAGCCTTTAATGGGTACCTGGTTTTTTTCAGGGAAAGTAAAGCGGCACGGGCGTAATACCGACCACATTACCCCAAAAATCATGTGCCGAAGGTCTGTAAAATATAGGGACACTAACACCATATTTCCTATACGCCACTTGGCGTGACGGGGGTACTTTACTACTTTACTTACTTATTGATAAAAAGAAATATTTTTGATTGTTGATTTTTAGAAATGATGTTTTAGTAGATCCTCTTAGGAT
This sequence comes from Megaustenia siamemsis, assembly GCA_032433765.1. Classification (NCBI taxonomy): domain Eukaryota; kingdom Metazoa; phylum Mollusca; class Gastropoda; order Stylommatophora; family Ariophantidae; genus Megaustenia; species Megaustenia siamemsis. The sequence goes on along the minus strand of JAVIAB010000047.1, from coordinate 80,983,820 downwards.
GTCTCTGTTTATGCTTCGATATATTTTAGCTGCTTCTTTTTTTTTTTTTTTTTTTATATTTTAAGTGAATCTATTGTACTATTTGTGCTTATCCTTGCATATCGTTCCTATAGAATCTTTTATATTCTTTATATCGATTCTCTTGCGCTAGTCATTTTAATTCCTTTTTAGTGTGTCAAATGATTTGCTGGGCTTATATTTCTTTTTGGTTATTTTATAGTTTCTGATTATTATTTTAATTATTTAATTTTCTTATTTTCTTTCATGTATAATTTATACGAGGGCAGTTCTCTGCAATATGTGCCATTTTGGAACGCTAGGTTTCTGTTTTTGAGATTGTGGTTCTGCCCTATGTGCCGTCTTCGGCTCGAAAGGACAATAGATAGATAGATAATTTATACTATCGTTTAGTTATATGAATTTATACAATTGAACATTAATTCTAAATGTTTGTTTCCCAATTGATATCATAAACATTGTTTTGCGATTTATCATTATCAGTGAAATAATGACTCATATATATATATAAAATAAATATCTCTTTGCCTCACGTTCTTGAAGTTCTGTGTGCATTAGGCAATAATATCTGCTACCTCCTTTCAACCCTCAATATGGGTCAGATAGATCGAAGAATGTACAGAAAGACAGCAAAAACAAACAATTGCTTGACTATAATAAAACACAACGATAAATAGGTCAGCCAATAACTGATGTGATGGGCTACTGGGGTAGAGGACTATTTTGGGAGCAGAAGTCTCTCCGCAGTTTATTGATTTTCCGTTAAATCGGTGTTACCCTTTTTTGTTTCGTGCTGGTGCTTGTTGAGAGAGACAGAGAGTCAGTGGGAGGTACACTGCCTGATCGAACAGCTTGTGATGAAACTGGAGCAAGATAGTTAATTAAGACTTTTAATAAGGCATCGCTGTAGAGAAATGTGTTACAAGCCTGGAAAAAAATTATGATTGTACCAATCTAGAAGAACAGAGGCGGAAAACGAGAATAACACATGCTGAGGCATATCTGTACTTTCTCGTGTAGAAAAATGCAGGATAAAATACTAGAATATGGTAGTAGTAGTAGTAGTATCCCCCGTCAGTCACAGTTGACTATGGATTTTGCAGAGCCCCCAGGAAACGTTATTTTTTCTCTTCTTTCACCGTGTATTCTCTTTTTCTATGAATCAGTCCGCTTCTTGCTTGAGTTGGATCTTTATAGCGTGTTTCCAAAGATTGCGGTCTACAGCCATCTGTTCTCAGGTTGCCGGGTTTATATTCAGAGCCTTCTTGTAATGTTTACTCCCATCTATAAATCAGAGTTTTGAACAAATTAGAACAGTGAACGAGAAATAAGGTGGAACTATTGCAAAGTTAATCTCAGTTTGGACTTTACAAATCAGCGGATTCAATTTTTGCACCAAGAAAATTAAGCCAGAAAAAAAACTTAAAAGACTATAAAAATGTGAGAACTAGATATTTTGCTCATTTCATGCCCTTTCCTCTCGGACCGAAGACAGCACAATGGGCAGAAGTTACAATTCTCCGCGATTGGCAATCTACTGTTAGTTCTTGTATTTCTTGGTTGCTGTTTCACAAACAGGGCTTTGATTAAACCAACAGAAGAAAATTGTGGGGTTGGTGGTGGTGGTGGTGGTGGGATATAATATAAATATGTCAGTCCTAATGTGAACATTTACAATTCTCTCCAAAAAACAATATGCGTGACAAACTAGTTCCTTTTAAAAGTAGGTTTAAAACAAATCTGCGTTCTATTATCACTCATATCCACCAAATGTAGGGACAACATTACTCAATTTACAAGCGCTAACCTCGGTTGTTTAACTTCTTTCAGTACAGAAGGTTTTTATCAATTTAACGGTAGAGATTTCAGAGACAACAATTTTCATGTTTGAAAATATTATTCTACATGTTTATATTTATATAACACTTAACATATTATATATGAATTTTTAGAAAATTGAACGAGGAATTAGATTTCACCAATACCAAGATGATACAAGACATGTACAAATAATATCGTTTGATGACAGTTAACACTATTCAAATTGAGAGTGACGCACTGTGCGGCTAAACGGACATGACCGAAATCGGCATGGCGCATGGTGCGTCGAAACGTACGGAAAGAGTTAAAGGGACTGCTACTTAAGTATTTGCCGATGGCCACAATCTTATAACGATAGAAATGAGATTCAGCGTTGTTTCACTCCTTCCAGTACCATATAGAAAGACCACAACACGAGGGTGATCAAACAGGAAAACAGAGATAGTGTCAATAAACCGAAAGCAGTGACAACGTTTTGTTACTAACAACGGATAGACACGAAACAATAACAAAAAAATCATGAAGATAATTCAAGACACACTTCAGGATACAATCAGTTGGATTTAAAAAGATACAAAGATCGGTGGAAAAATAGATAGATCGACTGACAAATCGAAAAGTTGTCGACCTATCGTAAAATAGATATATATAATAAACATAAAATTGTACGGAACAACTAAACTAATAGAAAGACAAGACAAATTACGACGTTTCGGTAAAATCCTTCATCAGATTTAACAAACAATACAAATTAAACAAATCAATCAGAAAAGAAAGATCGGGAATGCAACACGATTGTCTCTAGCCTTAGTCTTGTTGGGGTAACCACTTAGCCTTGTTGGGAAAACCACTTAGCCTTGTTGGGAAAACCACTTAGCCTTGTTGGGAAAACCACTTAGCCTTGTTGGGAAAACCACTTAGCCTAGATGGGAAACCCACTCGACTAGGCTACCGACGTTCGAACAACTCGTGTTCGATCCCAGCTGGATACAGTGTTAATTGTACTCGTTTTTAGGGGGAAAAAATACCCGCCGTCGATCCTGCCGCTGGCAGAAATGGGTACCAGGGTATTACTCTGGGAAGGTGAGGAATGCCGCTTAACATCGTCAGTTTCGATGCTTGAAGCGACACTGTTCAGAAGTCTCCGAACACTCCTGCATAGGCGGATGAGCACATATGGGTGAAAACTCGCGTGCTAAGACGCCGATTCAAGTCTCGTACTTTACCTTTACCTTTACCTTTATCTTTACCCTACCCACGCTTTTGTTAAAGTGTTGCATAAATTGAAGGTTGGAAACTAGACGCTAATTCTGATATTTTATTATTATCATAAATACTCGACTAACATTGCTGGAGTCGATGAATTAAAATGTCATATTTTTATTAAGTCACAAAATTGGATCACGCCCCCTGCTGAACGTTATTTTCAAATACCCGACACCCTAGTTCAAGTTTTTTTAGCTTGACGTTTGTGCACATTATTACATCACCGTGCTCATAAATGCTGCCTTCTCAACATTTCTAAACAACGTCACATTGTGGAAACCCTAAACAGCGCACTTGCGTTGCTTTCCATCAATCGGAAGATGCAGGGACAAAACAAATGAATAGTTATTATCAGTTTGCTAACAACATTTTGTTCATTACGAATTTTGTTGAATATATTGGCCCCGGCTGTTGCCTCACTGAATTGTACTCTCGTGCACTGGTTCACATACGTGGAGACAAATAATAATAAATTAATATTATTATAGAGTGAAACCTCCGAGGCGATAATTCAGGGAATCATAGGAGAAGGAGGAGGTATATTTACAGCCCTCAGAAAAAATGACAAATAATCAATAACAGAAGAAAAAAAACAAAGAACAATATATGGTCCGAAGCAGGATTGAACCCATACTCCTTGTCACAGCGCCTTGCCACGAGAAGCCGAACGCTAGGGAACACGGCCAATTCATCTAACTAAAGTCGAGTCGACTTTAAACAGAACTACGTCAATGATATTGGAAATGAAGCAGAAAATATTTCATTAACAAACTGTTTGTACCCAATGCCAAACAATATGGAAGGCAAAAGTTCAAGCCGACTTGAATTAGCTGAATTGGCCGTGTTCCCTAGCGTTTGGCTTCCCGTGACAAGCCGATATCCCAAGGAATACGGGTTCGATCCTGCTTCGGACCATATATTATTCTTTGTTTTCTTTTTTCTGTTGTTGATTATTTTACATTTTTTTCCCGAGTGCTGTAAACATACCTCCTCCTCCTTCACATACACGGCTGGTTCTAGGACTAATACGCAAATGGGGGGGGGGGGGGGGGTTTAAGGAAATAAGACAAGGAGTTATTCTCTCATGCAAATCTTCATTAACAAATCTAATACAAGGATATTCGTTCACAAATCTAATACAAGGATATTCGTTCACAAATCTAATACAAGGATATTCGTTCACAAATCTAATACAAGGATATTCGTTCACAAATCTAATACAAGGATATTCGTTCACAAATCTAATACAAGGATATTCCTTCACAAATCTAATACAAGGATATTGCTTCAGAAATTTAATACAAGGATATTCCTTCACAAATCTAATACAAGGATATTCCTTCACAAATCTAATACAAGGATATTGCTTCACAAATCTAATACAAGGATTTTCATGCACACACTTTTTCACTTTTCTAAAGCCGATAAATAGACACACAGCCCAAAAGGACCTGGTTTGTAGGTGGTCGAATACTCATAGTTGACTGCTTGAAACAGGATCAATGAACCAGAATTGACAAAGATCCTACTCTACCTCCAGTTGGTAGGCCTAAATACAGACTTAACTAATTTGGTTAAAGGCGTAGGGGTTGCAGAGGGAAGACAAACCCAGTAAAAGAAATGTGTTGAAATGTGTTGTTGGGCTTCACGACGCAAACATCGCAGCTTGCTGTAAATCACAACACAACATAGTCACACCATCTTAACGTTCTTCTAAGAGCGAAAAAATCCCGTCACTTGAAACACCCGCTATATTTTGTAATTGGAAGACGTGTACACCACAACTACTCTCGTTATTACGCTTTCATCTCCAGCTGAACTCGAAGCTACATAATGAACTATAATTCAATTAAACAACAAAAACAAACAAAAAACCTGTGGGGTATGTAGTAAACACTTTGCGTGATGTTCCCTCTATGCATTTGTTACGTAGCTATCGATTTTCAAGCTTCCCGATGTTTATTAATATCTATTTATGTCAACAAATCGTTGGTAAATAATTGTCGTTTGAAAATAAAGTAGAGATGTGCCACGTGACTGTATAAGTGGTTGAGTGGTTGATTCATTATTTAGAATGTCATACAATGTCGGACATTAAGCTGGTTATGAATAAAGTTGATAATGTGCTTAGAAAGTGTTTGCTTGCCTTTCAACATCGGGGAGAGGGCACTATGACGTGAGGGTGATGGTGTTACTTTCACGCCCACTCAGCACTCAGAAAGTAACTGATTAAAATATAACAAGGAACGATCGGAGGACTTATTCCATTGATTTTAGTCGATACATTGGGAAAGGGAGGGAATGGGCGCTATGGCGTGACCGTTTTGTCACTTCCATGTAACTCAGGGGGCAAGGCAGCTGACAGAAACAGAGTTGGAAGCTGCCAGAGACTTATAGCTGAAGGAGGAGGCAAAGGCGTGGTTCATAGCACCAGAGCTGGAAGTTATCAGCGACCCAGAGCTGATGGCCTGCGCCAGGATCGGTGAACCAGAACCATCCAGACCCTGCTCCACCTCTCCGTGGTGCCTCTAGTAACAGACTAACCTGTCTAGGCTGGCCAAGTGAGTAGGGATCGAAGAGGGAAGATAACCCGGTACTAAAAAATGTCGTGCAGAAGTCGGATGTGTTGGGCCGAAAGGCGCAAATATTACAGTTATACTGTAAACCACAGCGCAGCACAGACACGCCCACTTAGCGACCTTTTAAGGGCGGATGATGAAGAGGTACATTCCTTTAGTCATTGGACGAGCGCAAGCAAGCATAGCTGAAGGATTGTGCCAGAGTCGGTGCACCAGAACCATTCAAAACCTACTCCACCTGTTTGCTGTGCCTTGTTTGGACTAACCGATCTAGTCTGGTCAACCTAATAGACATTGCATTGGTAAGGCAACCCGGTACTAAAATATGGCGTGCTAAAGTCGGATGTGTTGCGGTTAAAATGAAAAAAAAATCAAAACACTACGCATGTAGGCACACTTAACGTTCTTTTAAAGATGATGACGTAATCAGGTGAACCCCAGAAAGAGAGAAACTTCCACCTTAATCACACCCCCCCCTCCCCCCAATTGTAACGATGACGGGATTTATTCCGTAGGTCAAAATAAGCAATACGGATAGGGAATGTCAAAGGAATAGTGCAACCAGGCACCACGAAACGAGAAAGCAGGATGATCATCCTTAGAGGAAAAGAACGCGACGCGTCCAATGAATGGGACAAGAACAGTCAGTAGCTGAGTGGCAGTGTTCCCTAGCGTGGGCTTTTCGTGGCAAGGCGCTGTGCCACTTAGTACGGGTTCGATCCTGCTTTGGTCCATATTTTTTTCTGTTGTTGATTATCCGTCATTTTTTTCCGAGTGCTGTAAACATAACTCTTCCTCTGAATTGATTCACAGTCAGTAGGCGGACACTACGAAGGTTGCCAGAACAGTCCGTGTTACGGATATGTAAATGCTTCTACTGTAATTACGCCAGTTGGAACTAAATACAGATACCGAGTCATATCGAAGTCGCACGATGAAACGTAGACCACGTGTTCAATCCGATTACATAAAGAACCATCGCATGTGAAAAAGTTCATCCTCAATGCAATTTGACATAGTTCATTATTACTCCTCATAAGCAGTAAAATCTCAGAACAGAGCACGATATCCATAGCATCTTTGATAGTTCTGTTTCTAAATGTTCATAAAAATAACCTGTACACAAGTTCTTACCGGAGAACGTTGGCCGAACAGATATAAAAAAAAACATGTCGATCTACGAAAGCGATGTACGCCGGTTCAAATAAGATAAGATAAAAGATAGAAGTTTATGTCGGGGTTGACATTTTTGATAAATCTAACCCGAACATCTCGTGACGATAGCATTGAACATGTGGGCATTATTCTCCCTACCCATTAAAGAAAACGCAAGGCGAAGGTCTACAGAGGAAACACGGTAAAAGCCGTCAAATTATGCGTTCTTACCAAATTGATAAAATGTTCAATAATAAATAGAAGCAAAGTGAGATCCTAGCCAAATTGGTAAAATGTTCTACAAGAGAACAACTACAGAGTGAGATTCTAGCCAAATTGGTAAAATGTTCTACAAGAGAACAACAACAGAGTGAGATTCTAGCCAAATTGGTAAAATGTTCTACAAGAGAACAACAACAGAGTGAGATTCTAGCCAAATTGGTAAAATGTTCTACAAGAGAACAACAACAGAGTGAGATTCTAGCCAAATTGGTAAAATGTTCTACAAGAGAAGAACAACAGAGTGAGATTCTAGCCAAATTGGTAACTATTCTATAAATAGAAGATCAACAAAGTGAGATTCTAACCAAATTGGTAAAATGTTCTAGAACAGAACAACAGCAAATAGATATTCTAGCCTAGTTGGTAAAGTGTCATATAACAGAACTGCAACAAAGTGAGATCCCAGCAAAGTTTGGTAAAATGTTCTAGAACATAACAATAACAAAGTGAGATCCCAGCAAAGTTTGGTAAAATGTTCTAGAACATAACAAAGTGAGATCCCATCAAAGTTTGGTAAAATGTTCTAGAACATAACAATAACAATGTGAGATCCCATCAAAGTTTGGTAAAATGTTCTAGAACATAACAATAACAAAGTGAGATCCCAGCAAAGTTTGTTAAAATGTTCTAGAACATAACAATAACAAAGTGAGATCCCAGCAAAGTTTGGAAAAATGTTCTAGAACATAACAATAACAAAGTGAGGTTCCAGCCAAAGTTGGTACAATTTTCTAGAACATGTTTGGTTCCAGCCAAAGTTGGTACAGTTTTCTATAACATGTGAGGTTCCAGCCAAAGTTGGTACAATTTTCTAGAACATGTGAGGTTCCAGCCAAAGTTGGTACAGTTTTCTATAACATGTGAGGTTCCAGCCAAAGTTGGTACAATTTTCTAGAACGTGTGAGGTTCCAGCCAAAGTTGGTACAATTTTCTAGAACATGTTTGGTTCCAGCCAAAGTTGGTACAGTTTTCTATAACATGTGAGGTTCCAGCCAAAGTTGGTACAATTTTCTAGAACATGTGAGGTTCCAGTCAAAGTTGGTACAGTTTTCTATAACATGTGAGGTTCCAGCCAAAGTTGGTACAATTTTCTAGAACATGTGAGGTTCCAGCCAAAGTTGGTACAGTTTTCTATAACATGTGTGGTTCCAGCCAAAGTTGGTACAATTTTCTAGAACATGTGAGGTTCCAGCCAAAGTTGGTACAATTTTCTAGAACATAACAAAAAAATTGGGGTTTTACCGAATTAGTAAAATGTTATAAATCTATTGTCTCAAAGTGATGTCGATTAAAGTTATAGCATAGACACTTTCTTACCAAACTGGTAAAACGTTCTAGGGAGAGATAGTAGTATAATGAGATTCTAACGAGGTGTTTAAGATGTTGGATGAAACATTGTCTACAATCCAGTACAAAATATCAGCATAGTAAGGTTTCAACCAAAGTATTAAAATGTTGGTATTCTATAACATCCAAGATAACATTTTCTAGAATGTACAACAAAACAATAACAATGCTAACATTATTCTTATATTCAACAATGTCCCCCCTACCGGCCTCCCCCTCGGTGTCTACCAAACTTCAAGACGTGGGACCGCCACACTGAAATGGGGAATCCCACCTACAGTGTCGTTTGCTAGCTCATTGATTCCGGGCCCGCCCCACGCGCGGGGAGACCCGCCTACCAACGGCAGTGGGCGCAGGATGGCTGCGCGCGCCGAACAATAATTGAGGAGGCCTTTTAGTGGCTGGGACATTTAGCTTGCTGCTTGCACATCCCTCCCTCTCTTCCTTCCTTTCTCTTTCTTTCCTCTCCTCAATCCCTCCATCATCGGCAGCCATCTTTTCAATGCCGGGTAAACTGTAAGAGAAAAATCCTCTCTCCCTCCCGCTCTCTCTCTCTCCCTCCCTCTCTTCTCTCCATCCCTCTGCCATTTTCTTTTCCCATTAACATCTTCATTTCAAATGCACATCATTGGTGGCGTCGCATAACGAATTTGTATCAGTGCTGCAGCAGTGGTTAGCTCGCTGGCTTGTAGATAAAGTGGATATGGATTCAACCCTAGCTTGTCACAATGTCGATATCAACTTGATCCAGCTCCCCCCTCTCCCCTCCCCAGCTTTTTTTCCTCCCCGCAGAATAAAAAAAAAAGAAAATTAAAAAAACTAACCTTTTTCAGTTGAGAGTAACAACAGCGAGCAAAGCCTAGGTCCCTTAACTCTCAGATAGCACTGTGGTTTAGCCTGATGAAATAGTTCACTCCTCGACGGTAGAAGCTACGTTAATGTTCAGTGAGTGGAAATTGTCATGCGCATAGCGTGGCGACTGCACTCATCTATCTTCTCCCGAGAATCAGAATTTGCCATCGTCCGTCCTTCCATAAGCGAGCCCAGATTGGGTTTACTTGTCTTGTGCTGTGGCTTGCTCCAAGCTTTAAATGTCTGCACTTTTCGACCCAACACATCCGACTTTATCATGGCATTCTTTGCGGGCGGTGTTGGTGGGTGGTATGTCGGATTGCACTCCCGTCCTTGACCTGAATTCTCTTGGCGCTACTAGTTATCGTTTCCAGACTCAACTCAGTGAAGAGTGATAGGCAGTCACTTCTATTTACGGATCATGATACACAGTCAACTAGGAGTCACTGAACACTTTCGGTCCAGATGCTCTTGAACCACACTTTGACTTCACTAATCATGCGGTCTTTATTCTCCAGTACTATATACTCTTTCTCAGTCCTCTAGAAACCCCAACATTTCTCTCCAGAAATGGAATAAATGCAACAACGACGGCGACCACGGAGCACAGCTTCACCATCGCCCCTGCTGGCGTCCATCAGCTTGTGATTTAACTTCTTCAACGCCTTAAAGTCGAGATGTCCAGGATTTTCTATTTTTGTTGTTCTTTACATCTTTCACGGACATTTTTGCTTCTTGTTTTTCTAGACTTTTCCTTCACACTTGTCCAACAATTGCATATTTCTGATGTGTGTGACACATTTTCTCTCTATAATGACATTTCTGATGTGTGTGACAAGTTTTCTCTCCATAATGACATTTCTGATGTTTGTGACAAGTTTTCTCTCTATAATGTCATTTCTGATGTTTGTGACAAGTTTTCTTTGTACAATGGTCTCTCAGATGTTTGTGACAAGTTTTCTTTGTACAATGATCTCTCAGATGTTTGTGACAAGTTTTCGTTGTACAATAATCTCTCAGATGTTTGTGACAAGTTTTCTTTGTACAATAATCTCTCAGATGTTTGTGACAAGTTTTCTTTGTACAATAATCTCTCAGATGTTTGTGACAAGTTTTCTTTGTACAATAATCTCTCAGATGTTTGTGACAAGTTTTCTTTGTACAATAATCTCTCAGATGTTTGTGACAAGTTTTCTTTGTATAATGACCTTTCTGGTGTTTATGACAAATTTTCTTCGTACAATGATCTCTCAGATAAATCTGACAACTTTTCTTTGAATAATGATTAATCACATGTTTGTGACAATCATTCTTTGTACAACGATCTCTCTTATGTTTTCTGACAAGTGTTTTTTTAGACACCATCTTAACAACACACCAACCAAAACAGCTCTCGATATTCTCTTATTTTTTTATCACTTATAAAAAAAAAATAACTGTGAACCTCCTTTAATGTTTACAAACAGTTCAATAGCTTACAATTTCTTTTTACATTTGCATCAAACTGAATTTGTAATATTATAAAAGAAAATAAAGTTACTATACACTTTGCGATGTAATTCCAACTTTATATCCAATGGACTAATATTAAATTGGGAGCCGCGATAGCTCAGTGATTAGTGAACTGGACTACAAAGGACAAGGGGTAGGGTTCGATCCCAACCGACGGCTTCCGGGTTCACCCAGCCTTAAATGGGTACCGGATTTTTTTTCTGGGAAAGTAAAGCAGCACGGACGTAATACCGACCACATTACCCCAAAAATCATGTGCTGTAGGTCTGTAAAATATATGGTCACTAACACCATATTTCCCTATACGCCACTTGGCGTGACGGGGGTACTTTACTACTTTTTTGTTAAATATTAAATTAGCGCACCACTTAAAGCGATGGTGTTCCCAGCGTAAGTACAACCATCGTCAAATTAACCACCGAGTGTTTCCCAAAACTATCATCGCGTCTTTTTGAGCATTCAATATTCGTTTGTTCCCCAATTTTAATTTACAAAATTAGTTTAAAATCTACTGTCATTGAAATATGTAAGAGGCAGATGGAAGAAGAATTAGCAAGGGACAAATTGTTGTTACTTGTAATCATTAAAACATACATGACACAATAAAACCGATTGTGTATATTATTTTACAAAACAATGTACTCGCTGAGAAATTACTCCTTATATTCATAAATTAATCATTCACTTCATCGGAAATGATGATTTCACTTAAAGAAATAAATCATTAACGTATCGGTTCTAATTTGTCTTAACGTGTTTTTATTTTCTTTTTCAACCGTAGCATTGTTGTTCACTATATGTGATGAGGAGAGATAATAACCGAATAGCAAAGCAAGCCCTCATGTGGAAAAACAGGTAAGAGGAAAAGAGGAAGACCCAGAGAGACACTGAGAAGAACATTGATGAGAGAGGCAAGAGCAGCAGGAATCGGCTCCCTCAATGAGATAAAGCTGCTTGCAGAGAACAGGGACAAATGGCCAGATTTGATAAAATATCTTTAAAAGAATTGAAGACTGCTAGAACAAAAATTCAGATAAGAGAGGGAGTATCTTGGTCTACGCCCTATAGGCCGGCTACGGCTCGAAAGGTCAATAGATGGATAGATAGATTGTTTTCGAGATTGTTTTCTTCCCCTTGTTCACCTCCCCCTTCTCCTCCTCCCCCTTCTTCTCATCCCCCTTCTTCTCCTTTCCCTTCTTCTCCTCCCCCTTCTTCTCCTCCCCCTTCTTCTCCTTTCCCTTCTTCTCCGCCACCTTGTTCTCCTCCCCCTTCTTCTCCTTTCCCTTCTTCTCCGCCACCTTGTTCTCCTCCCCCTTCTTCTCCTCCCCCTTCTTCTCCTCCCCTTGTTCTCCTCCCCCTTCTTCTCCTCTCCCTTCTTCTCCTTTCCCTTCTCCTCCTCCCCCTTCTTCTCCTCCCCCTTCTTCTCCTTTCCCTTCTTCTCCTCCCCCTTCTTCTCCTCCCCCTTCTTCTCCTTTCCCTTCTTCTCCTCCCCCTTCTCCTCCTCCCCCTTCTTCTCCTCCCCCTTCTTTTCCTCTCCCTTCTTCTCCTCCCCCTTCTTCTCCTCCCCCTTCTTCTCCTTTCCCTTCTTCTCTTTTCCCTTCTTCTCCTTTCCCTTCTTCTCCTCCCCCTTCTTCTCCTCCCCTTCTTCTCCTTTCCCTTCTTCTCCTTTCCATTCTTCTCCTTTCCCCGTCTTCTCCTTCCCCTTCTTCTCCTCCCCCTTCTTCTCCTTTCCCTTCTTCTCCTTTCCCTTCTTCTCCTTTCCCTTCTTCTCCTTTCCCTTCTTCTCCTTTCCCTTCTTCTCCTTTCCCTTCTTCTCCTCCCCCTTCTTCTCCTCCCCCTTCTTCTCCTTTCCCTTCTTCTCCTTTCCCTTCTTCTCCTTTCCCTTCTTCTCCTTTCCCTTCTTCTCCTCCCCCTTGTTCTCCTCCCCCCTCTTCTCCTCCCCCTTCTTCTCCTCCCCTTCTTCTCCTTTCCCTTCTTCTCCTCCCCCTTCTTCTCCTTCCCCTTCTTCTCCTCCCCCTTTTCACCTCCCCCTTGTTCTCCTCCCCCTTGTTCACATCCCCCTTGTTCTCCTCCCCCTTCTTCTCCTCCCCCTTGTTCACCTCCCCTTGTTCTCCTCCCACCTCTTCTCCCCCCTTGTTCTCCTCCCCCTTTTCACCCCCCCCTTGTTCTCCTCCCCCTTGTTCACATCCCCTTGTTTCCCTCTCCCTTCTTCTCCTCCTCCTTGTTCAACTTCCCCTTCTTCTCCTCCCCCTTGTTCTCCTCCCCCTTGTTCACCTCCCCCTTGTTTACCTCCCCTTGTTCTCCTCCCCCTTGTTCTCCTCCCCCTTGTTCTCCTCCCCCTTGTTCACCTCCCCCTTGTTCTCCTCCCCTTTCTTCTCCTCCCCCTTGTCCACCTCCCTCTTGTTCACCTCCCCTTGCTCTCCTCCCCCTAGTTCTCCTCCCCCATCTTCTCCTCCAATCTTGTTCTCCTCCCCTTCTTCTCCTCCCCCTTGTTGACCTCCCCCTTGCTCTCCTCCCCCTAGTTCTCCTCCCCCATCTTCTCCTCCAATCTTGTTCTCCTCCCCTTCTTCTCCTCCCCTTGTTCACCTCCCCCTTGCTCTCCTCCCCCTAGTTCTCCTCCCCTTCTTCTCCTCCACCTTCGTTCTCCTCCCCATTCTTCTCCTCCACCCTTGTTCTCCTCCCCCTATTTCTCCTCTTGTTCACCTCCCCTTCGCTCTCCTCTCCCTTGCTCTCCTCCCCCTAGTTCTCCTCCCCCATCTTCTCCTCCAATCTTGTTCTCCTCCCCCTTCTTCTCCTTTCCTTCTTCTCCTCCCCCTTCTTCTCCTTTCCCTTCTTCTCCTTTCCCTTCTTCTCCTCCCCCTTCTTCTCCTTTCCCTTCTTCTCCTTTCCCTTCTCCTCCTCCCCCTTCTTCTCCTCCCCCTTCTTCTCCTCCCCCTTCTTCTCCTCCCCCTTCTTCTCCTTTCCCTTCTTCTCCTCCCCCTTCTCGTCCTCCCCCTTCTTCTCCTCCCCCTTCTTCTCCTTTCCCTTCTTCTCCTCCCCTTCTTCTCCTCCCCTTCTTCTCCTTTCCCTTCTTCTCCTTTCCCTTCTCCTCCTCCCCCTTCTTCTCCTCCCCCTTCTTCTCCTTTCCCTTCTTCTCCTCCCCCTTCTTCTCCTCCCCTTCTTCTCCTTTCCCTTCTTCTCCTCCCCTTTCTTCTCCTCCCCCTTCTTCTCCTCCCCCTTCTTCTCCTCCCCCTTCTTCTCCTTTCCTTCTTCTCCGCCACCTTGTTCTCCTCCCCCTTCTTCTCCTCCCCCTTCTTCTCCTCCCCCTTCTTCTCCTCCCCCTTCTTCTCCTCCACCTTCTTCTCCTTTCCCTTCTTCTCCGCCACCTTCTTCTCCTCCCCTTCTTCTCCTCCCCCTTCTTCTCCTTTCCCTTCTTCTCCTCCCCCTTCTTCTCCTTTCCCTTCTTCTCCTCCGCCTTCCTTCTTCTCCTCCCCCTTCTTCTCCTTTCCCTTCTTCTCCGCCACATTGTTCTCCTCCCCCTTGTTCTCCTCCCCCTTGTTCTCCTCCCCTTCTTCTCCTTCCCCTTCTTCTCCTTTCCCTTCTTCTCCGCCACCTTGTTCTCCTCCCCCTTCTTCTCCTCCCCCTTCTTCTCCTCCCCCTTGTTCTCCTTCCCCTTCTTCTCCTCCCCCTTGTTCTCCTCCCCTTCTTCTCCTCCCCCTTCTTCTCCTCCCCCTTCTTCTCCTCCCCCTTCTTCTCCTTTCCCTTCTTCTCCTCCCCCTTCTTCTCCTTTCCCTTCTTCTCCTCCGCCTTGTTCTCCTCCCCCTCTTCTCCTCCCCTTCTTCTCCTTTCCCTTCTTCTCCTTTCCCTTCTTCTCCTCCCCCTTCTTCTCCTCCCCTTCTTCTCCTTTCCCTTCTTCTCCTTTCCCTTCTTCTCCTTTCCCTTCTTCTCCTTTCCCTTCTTCTCCTCCCCCTTCTTCTCCTCCCCCTTCTTCTCCTTTCCCTTCTTCTCCTTTCCCTTCTTCTCCTTTCCCTTCTTCTCCTCCCCCTTCTTCTCCTCCCCGTCTTCTCCTTTCCCTTCTTCTCCTTTCCCTTCTTCTCTTTTCCCTTCTTCTCCTTTCCTTCTTCTCCTTTCCATTCTTCTCCTCCCCCTTCTTCTCCTCCCCATTCTTCTCCTTTCCCTTCTTCTCCTCCCCCTTCTTCTCCTCCCCTTCTTCTCCTTTCCCTTCTTCTCCTTTCCCTTCTTCTCCTTTCCCTTCTTCTCCTTTCCCTTCTTCTCCTTTCCCTTCTTCTCCTCCCTCTTGTTCTCCTCCCCTTGTTCTCCTCCCCCTTCTTCTCCTCCCCCTTCTTCTCCTTTCCCTTCTTCTCCTCCCCCTTCTTCTCCTTCCCCTTGTTCTCCTCCCCCTTTTCACCTCCCCTTGTTCTCCTCCCCCTTGTTCACATCCCCCTTGTTCTCCTCCCCCTTCTTCTCCTCCCCCTTGTTCACCTCCCCCTTGTTCTCCTCCCACCTCTTCTCCCCCCTTGTTCTCCTCCCCCTTTTCACCCCCCCCTTGTTCTCCTCCCCTTGTTCACATCCCCTTTGTTTCCCTCTCCCTTCTTCTCCTCCTCCTTGTTCAAATTCCCCTTCTTCTCCTCCCCCTTGTTCTCCTCCCCCTTGTTCACCTCCCCTTGTTTACCTCCCCCTTGTTCTCCTCCCCTTGTTCTCCTCCCCCTTGTTCACCTCCCCCTTGTTCTCCTCCCCTTTCTTCTCCTCCCCCTTGTTCACCTCCCTCTTGTTCACCTCCCCTTGCTCTCCTCCCCCTAGTTCTCCTCCCCCATCTTCTCCTCCAATCTTGTTCTCCTCCCCCCTCTTCTCCTCCCCCTTGTTCACCTCCCCTTGCTCTCCTCCCCCTAGTTCTCCTCCCCATCTTCTCCTCCAATCTTGTTCTCCTCCCCCTTCTTCTCCTTCCCCTTGTTCACCTCCCCCTTGCTCTCCTCCCCCTAGTTCTCCTCCCCTTCTTCTCCTCCACCCTCGTTCTCCTCCCCATTCTTCTCCTCCACCCTTGTTCTCCTCCCCCTATTTCTCCTCCACTCTTGTTCACCTCCCCTTTGCTCTCCTCTCCCTTGCTCTCCTCCCCCTAGTTCTCCTCCCCCATCTTCTCCTCCAATCTTGTTCTCCTCCACCCTTCTTCTCCTCCCCCTTGCTCTCCTCCCCCTAGTTCTCCTCCCCATCTTCTCTTCCAATCTTGTCTCCTCCACCCTTCTTCTCCTCCCCTTGTTCACCTCCCCCTTGCTCTCCTCTCCCTTGCTCTCCTCCCCCTAGTTCTCCTCCCCCATCTTCTCCTCCAATCTTGTTCTCCTCCACCCTTCTTCTCCTCCCCTTGTTCACCTCCCCCTTGCTCACCTCCCCCTTGTTCACCTCCCCCTTGCTCACCTCCCCCTTGCTCACCTCCCCCTTCTTCTCCTCCCCTTCTTCTCCTCCCCTCGTTCTCCTCCCCCTTCTTCTCCTCCACCCTTGTTCTCCTCCCCCTATTTCTCCTCCACTCTTGTTCACCTCCCCCTTGTTCTCCTCTTCTTCCTTGTTCTCCTCTCCCTTGTTCTCCTCTCCCTTGTTCTCCTTCCCCTTCTTATCCTCCACCATAATCCTCCTCCTTCTCCCCCTCCCTCCTCCTGCTTCTTTTCCTCTCCTCTGTCTTCATCTTCTACTTGTTATTCTTCTTCCTTTAACTTTTCCTCCTCTTCGGCGCTCATTTAACAACTATTCCTTATTCATTACAACATTAGAAACTAATGTCTATTTATTCCTTATTCATTACAACATTAGAAACTAATGTCTATATATTCCTTATTCATTACAACATTAGAAACTAATGTCTGTATATTCCTTATTCATTACAACATTAGAAACTAATGTCTATATATTCCTTATTCATTACAACATTAGAAACTAATGTCTATTTATTCCTTATTCATTACAACATTAGAAACTAATGTCTATATATTCCTTATTCATTACAACATTAGAAACTAATGTCTATTTATTCCTTATTCATTACAACATTAGAAACTAATGTCTATATATTCCTTATTCATTACAACATTAGAAACTAATGTCTATATATTCCTTATGTGGGCACCTGTTGTAAAAGAGTGTGTGCTGACATAGGCTAATTTGTGTTGTAGCGTGCAGAGTAGAGAAAGAGAAAGGGAGAAGTGAATATTGAATGTGAGAGATTTAGATCCTAAGATTTTCGGAGATATATATTAGGAAGGAGAGAGAGAGAGAGAGAAAGAGAGAGAGAGAGAGAGAGAGAGAGAGAGTAAAAATATTGGAGTAACAGATAAAGTAAAGGTAAAGTACGAGACTTGAATCGGTGTCTTAGCACGCGAGTTTTTACACATATGTGCTCGGCAGCCTATCCAAAAATGTTCGGAGACTCCTGGATAGAGTCGCTTTTAGCATCGAAACTCACGATGTGAGGCGGCATTCCTCACCTTCCCAGAGTACTACCCTGGTACCCATTTCTCCCAGCGGCTGGGTCGACCGCGGGGGTAATTTTTTTTTCCAACCACGAGTACAATTTACACTAGCGAGAATCGAAACATGGGTTGTCCGAGTAACAGATACAAAGATGGAGAGAGAGAAGATAAAACGAGAGAAAAGATCACGTTAAGACTGAGTCGGATATAAAGAGAAATATGACGAAAAGCATCTATAGCACTTAAACCTGTATGGAAACAACTCTGATGTAACTGGGTAAAACTGTGATTTAACATAAAAATAATATTTTCGTTAGAATTATTGTAACAATTTGCTGCATCGATATGCTGCTTAATACATTCCACTCATTTATTACACCGTTATTGTATTACTGTGGTTCCAATTTGTGACCCATTACACAAACATAGACTTTTATCATTTAATGAAGTATTTGCAGGTGGTATTTTAGTAAGTTGTAGTAAGTTGTAGTTGTAGTAAGGTGGGTGAAGAAGGGGCGTGTGCTGAGACTGCTACCATGGGAACTACAGTTTCTACCTTTCTTTGTTTGGGAGATGAGTTAGTAATTCGGATGATTCCACTGGCACGGGCGGTTTGAGCAATTATGGATTTTAATTCGTTTGCAGTGATACCGAGGCCTTCCATAACCAATAACCAATAACCAATTTTAATAAGTTATTACATATGACAAGAAATAATATTTCACATATTTACAAATTTGTTTCCGATTTGAAATATTACATTTTTGTACTACAAATATTCTTCAAATTCTAGACTACAACTTCTTGTAATCATCTTTAAAGAATCATATACAAATTGAATTTCTGAAGTAAATAAGTATTAGTAAAGCAAAACGACTAAATTATCAGTGACAACGAGCCGTATAAAGTAAAATAGCACGTTAGAATAAACAAAAAAAAAAAAATACAGTTCTGCTTCCCTTGATAGCAAGAGAATCCATTACAACACAGCAGCCAGCGGCGTTAACACCAGGCGGAACTGAGTGAAAACTCTTAAAAAAAACACCACCCACCCAACAAGACCCCCACCGAGTGTTGGAACTACTCGTGACCTCCTTTCGACCAATGATATCACTATATATAACATCGTCGGAAGACACTAAAAATAGAATAACTGTACGATATTTAATAAGTCAGTGTGAGAAATACTATCACAAAGATTTGAAAAAAAAAAATTAATTAATTAAACCGGAAGTAAATATACAAATGTGGGAGAGACGTACATTCTACGGTCTGAAAGTGTAGTGCATGCGGGGAAATAGTGAACTTCGCTCCCATTCAGAGACGACCTCTGCAATGTTTCTCTCCCCGCTGTGCTGCCACCTGGAATTTGTACTCCCCATTCATTCATTCATGGGGCTGCTGCAGTTGCGCTAGGCCCAGTGTGTAGATACACGCGTTCAGCGAAGAGCGTTGCATATGTTGTTTGAACAATCGGAAGGTAGTTATTTGTCTCAGATGATTGCCACTGTATTTTTACTGAGATCAAATTGATCCCTGGACTGCTGAATCTCCAACGACCGCCAGTCAGTCAGATTAGTTTGCATGCATTGACTGAAGGAATAGTCAAACTGTCGCGTCCAGCAGTATTGAAATGACCACAGGTAAGATTGTATCATTGTACGATACCTCTATCCTAGTCGTCAATATAATCAACAATTTATTTTTGCACCTAAAATTATTTCAAATAAAATGCAATTCAAATAGTGTTTTCTTTAAAAGTAACACAGCATTCTTATTCAACATAATTGTTGAAGTTCAGAATAATGACTCTACAAACTACTTCATTGTTAACGTTATCATATATGCCTACCCTACATCAATGTTAACGTAATACTGTCTACCTACATTATTGTTAATGTTTTCATATCTAACTTCATTATTGTTAACGTTATTATATCTACCTTCATTATTTTTAAATTTCATATCCCCCTGAATCATTCTTAACTTTTACAACATCCTCCTGAATCATGGCTACATTTCAAAATATTCTCTTACATCATTATTCAATTTAGTACGCACTTCTACATTAGTATTCAGTTTCATAATTTCTATCTAAATCATTATTAAATCGCATAATACCCCCCTCCCAATAGTTATTACATTTCAGAATATCCTCCTACATAACTAGTACATTCCAGAATAGGGAATAGGCAAATAATTGCGATGCTGCAGTAAAGCTGGTAAGGCAAACAATTGCTTACATTCCAGAATGCCAAACACAATTACTAATTAGTTTCCTCTTCTTATTTTTCTTCGCAAAATGACCGATAATTATCTAACACTAACGTACATCCTCGCCAAATTTGTTCATAATGTCTAGCTTATGTGTAAAATATTAACAAATATAAAGCAGCAACTTACTAAGCTAAAAGAAAACTTCCACACAGCCGGTCACAAATTATATATTAGTCGAAATTACTACAAAATGTATTACTTTACTCTACTACATAACTGGAAGCTTTCATTCTAATTTCTAACTCTCCTACATAACTGCAGAATTTCTAACTATCCTACATAACTACAGAATTTCTAACTATCCTACATAACTGCAGAATTTCTAACTATCCTACATAACTGTAGAATTTCTAACTATCCTACATAACTGCAGAATTTCTAACTCTCCTACATAACTACAGAATTTCTAACTATCCTACATAACTACAGAATTTCTAACTATCTTACATAACTACATAATTTCTAACTATCCTACATAACTACAGAATTTCTAACTATCCTACATAACTGCAGAATTTCTAACTATCCAACATAACTGCAGAATTTCTAACTAACCTACATAAATACATAATTTCTAACTATCCTACATAACTACAGAATTTCTAACTATCCTACATAACTGCAGAATTTCTAACTATCCTACATAACTGTAGAATTTCTAACTATCCTACATAACTGCAGAATTTCTAACTCTCCTACATAACTACAGAATTTCTAACTATTCTACATAACTACAGAATTTCTAACTATCTTACATAACTACATAATTTCTAACTATCCTACATAACTACAGAATTTCTAACTATCCTACATAACTGCAGAATTTCTAACTATCCAACATAACTGCAGAATTTCTAACTATCCTACATAACTACATAATTTCTAACTATCCTACATAACTACAGAATTTCTAACTATCCTACATAACTGCAGAATTTCTAACTATCCTACATAACTGCAGAATTTCTAACTATCCTACATAACTGCAGAATTTCTAACTATCCTACATAACTACATAATGTCTAACTATTCTACATAACTACATAATTTCTAACTATCCTACATAACTACATAATTTCTAACTATCCTACATAACTGCAGAATTTCTAACTATCCTACATAACTGCAGAATTTCTAACTATCCTACATAACTACAGAATTTCTAACTATCCTACATAAATACATAATTTCTAACTATCCTACATAACTACAGAATTTCTAACTATCCTACATAACTGCATAATTTCTAACTATCCTACATAACTACATAATTTCTAACTATCCTACATAACTACATAATTTCTAACTATCCTAAATAACTACAGAATTTCTAACTATTCTACATAACTACAGAATTTCTAACTATCCTACATAACTACATGATTTCTAACTATCCTACATAACTACATAATTTCTAACTATCCTACATAACTACATAATTTCTAACTATCCTACATAACTACATAATTTCTAACTATCCTACATAACTACAGAATTTCTAACTATCCTACATAACTACATAATTTCTAACTATCCTACATAAATACATAATTTCTAACTATCC
The DNA here is from genome assembly GCA_032433765.1 of Megaustenia siamemsis. Taxonomy (NCBI): domain Eukaryota; kingdom Metazoa; phylum Mollusca; class Gastropoda; order Stylommatophora; family Ariophantidae; genus Megaustenia; species Megaustenia siamemsis. Next base: position 80,962,713 of record JAVIAB010000047.1, on the reverse strand, counting down.
TACATAACTACAGAATTTCTAACTATCCTACATAACTACATAATTTCTAACTATCCTACATAACTACATAATTTCTAACTATCCTACATAACTACATAATTTCTAACTATCCTACATAACTACAGAATTTCTAACTATCCTACATAACTACAGAATTTCTAACTATCCTACATAACTACATAATTTCTAACTATCCTACATAACTATAGAATTTCTAACTATCCTACATAACTATAGAATTTCTAACTATCCTACATAACTATAGAATTTCTAACTATCCTACATAACTATAGAATTTCTAACTATCCTACATAACTATAGAATTTCTAACTATCCTCCATAACTATAGAATTTCTAACTATCCTACATAACTGCACAATTGTTTATATCCTATGTAGTCTCACAACTCTCTTACATAACTAACTGAAACATTTCTTACCAACTTCATAACTGCAAAATTTCTTATTATTCTACATTTCTGCAAAATTACATACCATCCCAAAAAAACTTCTAATTATCCTGCAAAACCGTAAAACCTCTTACTTTTCTATATAATGGCAAAAATCCTAGCTATCCTGTATAATGGTAACATTACCATCCTGTATAACCGCAAAATTTCTTATTATCCCGTATAACAGGAAAGTTTGATATTATCCTGTATAACTGCAAAATTGGTTATTATCCTATATAACTGCAAAATGTTATTATTATCCTGTATAACCGCAAAATTTCATATTATCCGGTATAACCGCAAAATTTCTTATTATCCTGCACAACCGCAAAATTTTGTATTATCCTGCATTACCGCATAATCTCTTATCCTACATAACCGCAAAATCTCTTATTATCCTGCATAACCGCAAAATCTCTTATTACCCTTCATAACCGCAACATTCCTACTTATCCAGATCCTACATAACTTCAAACTTTCACACCATTCTACAAAACTGCTAAACCTCTAACAATTGTACTTAGGCGCAAAATTTACGACTGTCCTACGTGACAGCACGTTTTTTTTTTCCCTGTGCCAAATATCTGCGATGCTTCATGATATCCTACATAAAACGTTTCTATCACACACACAAATGACAATGTTCTGAAAGAGGCCAACGCAAAAAGAGAGCTAATTTCTAATATTAGAAACCTCATCAAGGCCAGCTCCTTGTCGTGGGGATGGGGCTTAACAGTCACCAGGGACTGAAAACCAAGACTGGCCAGGCCTTCCTACACCCGTGCAAGACCACAGTCTGCTCTAGTAATTTTAAGTGCTGAAGTCGGAGGCAACCAGCCAAAAGGCGCACTACAACAATCAGGATGCCACGCACTCACGCCAATGGGAAGTATGTCTATAACTGCAAATCAATATGGCACTCGCCCTGTGATGGACACTCAGGCAGGTGCAGCGCCGGGCCCTCAGCCTCGAAAGGGCCCAACCTCTATTACTGGATGTCCTTCTCAATCGCTCTGTGGAGTCAGGGGGTGAGAGAATAGAGCTACTGGCCAACCCAAAATAAGACCACTCAAAAGACTAAGGAAAATCCATTGGCCCATAGATACAACACTACAGACAAAACTATATGGGCCACTGCAAGAATTACAAAAAACAGTAACATTTATATAGGAAACGACATTGCAGATATAGACAATACTTCAGGCGAACGAAAGATAGATAATATTAGGAAGAAACAATCATCAATTTTTGGCCATGTAATGAGAAGAGAACAATTGGAATATATTGTAACAACTGGAGAAATTGAGGAACGAAGAGAGAGAGGGAAGCAAAGAGAAAAAAAATAACAGACAGCTTAAGAGAATGGCTTGGCAGAAGGTCAACAACAGAAATGATAAATAGCTGCCGAGATCGAAAGTTGTGGAGAGACATGATCATCTACGCCTGCAAGCCCGGTACTTGATGATGATGATCACACACACACACACTCACACACACACACACACATATATGTATATGTCCATCTCCTCCTCTCCCTATATAGCAATAAACACATATTTATGATTTTAATTTTGTATAGTTTCTTTGTCACACATGATGAAGGATTTTGCCGAAACGTCGTAGTTTGTCTTTTCTTACTATAAGTTTAGCTGCTCCATACCATTTTATGATTATTCTATTTGTTCTCTGCAGCTATACTCGCGGCCCCGCATTATATTTAATATTTTGTATATTTCTGCTTATCGCCCTATATAAGATCGTGACATTTTTAACTGAGGTTTCACCTTGAACTTGACATTATTTCAAATCATTGTAAAAATATCTCATTTATTTAATGTCTTGTTCGTTCATAATTCTTCAAACCGCTGGCTATTTGTTTTCTTTTGTTTGCCCTTCTAAGTAGTTGCCCCTCATAACAACTACCGACCTTTCTATATCTTATGCGATATGTTTCCAGAGTCCGTTGAAGTTAATTGCAGCTCAAAAAAAAAAATATATATATATATATATATATATATATATATATATATATATATATATATATATATAAACGCTATGGTTAAAGCTTTACGTAACAAGTGGACAACACAAACCAGAACGACGTTTCGGCTCAATAGGCCTTCGGCAGGAACAAACATACAACGCACATTCAAATATGTATTTAAAATAAATAAAAAAAAATTAATACATATTTGAATGTGTATTGTATGTTTGTTCCTGCTGAAGACCCATTGAGCCGAAACATCGTTCTAGTTTGTGTTATCCACGTGTTACGGGAAGCTTAACTATACGGTTAAAAAGACAATTTTTTTCTATATTATTTTTTTGTCATTTTCCCTCACAATTAGCTTCACTGCAGCTTCGCATGTTTATACATTTATGTGCATTTCTTTACCTTGACCGTTAATTGCAGCTCACTTAACACCTTTCTCCCATCGTCTTCTTAGTCTTTTCTTGTTTACCAGCCGCCATGCCATCCATAAAGTTCTTGTCCTAGACCATTATATCATTCTATGTAATCACAATATGTCCCCCTCCCACCACTGTTTTTATAATCTTTAACATCGAGTTTTCTGCAAAATAAATTGTTGCTAAATGTCGTAAATGGACATGTTTGTTATTATTTATGTCATTGCTATTCTTAGTATTTTTTTTTTTGCAGCGCTTTCACTTGAAAGCATTTATACACTTTACAGCAGATCTATAGTCCACGTTACAACGTTTCATAGATGTCTGCTAGTTCCAAACTGTCCAAAATGAGAACTTCCTCCGTCTTTCTTTCGTTTGTTTCGGGCGAAATGGATCGGAACTTGGTGTGACTTTTAAATTGTCATTAAAATATACTAACAGTTCTAAACGCTCACTTCAATGATGAATTTATGTACTGTGAAGTAAATAACATCATACACGCCCACTTAAATCAAGAATTTATGTTCTATGAAGTAAATAACATCATACACGCCCACTTAAATCATGAATTTATGTACTGTGAAGTAAATAACATTATACACGCCCACTTAAATCATGAATTTATGTACTGTGAAGTAAATAACATCATACACGCCCACTTAAATCATGAATTTATGTACTGTGAAGTAAATAACATCATACACGCCCACTTAAATCATGAATTTATGTACTGTGAAGTAAATAACATCATACACGCCCACTTAAATCATGAATTTATGTACTGTGAAGTAAATAACATCATACACGCCCACTTAAATCATGAATTTATGTACTGTGAAGTAAATAACATCATACACGCCCACTTAAATCATGAATTTATGTACTGTGAAGTAAATAACATTATACACGCCCACTTAAATCATGAATTTATGTACTGTGAAGTAAATAACATTATACACGCCCACTTAAATCATGAATTTATGTACTGTGAAGTAAATAACATCATACACGCCCACTTAAATCATGAATTTATGTACTGTGAAGTAAATAACATCATACACGCCAAATAAATCATGAATTTATGTACTGTGAAGTAAATAACATCATACACGCCCACTTAAATCATGGTTTGTTCCGTTCATGGAATCAGTATCACTACATCATCATCATCATGTGCCATACCGGTTGGCGTAGGTGATCATGTCCCTCCACAATCTTCTATCTACAGTGCATCGTATCAGTTCTGTTGTTGACTGTTTTCCATGCCAAGCTATCCGGTATTTTCTCTCTTTGTCGTGCGCGATCTCTCTTTCCTTTCATTTTGCCAGTTGAAACCAAGTATTCCAACTTTCCTCTTCTCGTGATGTGCCCGAAAAATGTTGATTGTTTCTTTCTGATGTTTTTTAAGAGCTCCATTTTTGTGTTGGCCTCTTTTAGAACTTCCTCATTGGTCTTTTTAGCTGTCCAGGGAACTTTCAACATTCTTCTGAGAAATCCCATCTCTGTGGCCTCTAATCGTCTTTTAGTATCACTACAGTTGAGAATTTTCCATATCCGCTCCACTCATTTCACAGCTCCCGCCAAAGAACGGTGGCAAATTCTGTTGACATGTTCGACTATCGTGCAAACCTGATCTCGACGCACAGGCGACGATTTCAAACGAATTCCATTGAACAGAGAGTGCCCAGTTATTTCCTTACCCCAGTTTCCTATAAAACACACATTTAAAATAAAGAAAAGGAATCGAAAAGGTTTAAGCGACTGCTTTAGTATCTGCAAAGAAAAAAGACAAAAACACTGTACACAACTATTTAAATCATAAATGTATGCACTGAAAAATTACTCAACAGCCCACACGACCATTTAACCCACGAATTTATGCACTGCAAAATTACTAAATTTCGTACACGACCACTTAAACAATGAATTTATGCACTGGAAAATTACGAAACAGCCAACATGACCATTTAATTCACGAATTTATGCACTGTAAAATCCCTAAATATCATACACGACCACGTTATTCACAATTTTACACACCGCAAAATCACTAAACATTATACACGACCACGCCATTCACAATTTTACACACCGCAAAATCCCTAAACATTATACACGACCACGTTATTCACAATTTTACACACCGCAAAATCCCTAAACATGCTAAAGAAGCACTCGATTCATGAATAAAATAACAACATTTCTAAGCAACCTCATATGATCGCTAAGTCAAGATCATCCATGCACATCAAATAACAACTACTTAACATACCATAAAGTAAAAAAAAGTAAAGAGCCCCCATCACGCCAAGTGGCGTATAGGAATATGGTGTTAGTGACCACAAATTTTAGAGACCTTCGGCACATGATTTTTGAGGTAATGTTAACATACCATGCCACCACTGTATTCATGAATGTATAAACCGCAAAATTCCAAAAAACTACCTGTCACGGTCGCTAAATTTATAAATAAATACACGGTAAACATTCCTAAACATATGAGACCGCTAGATTTCTGAATATACACAACGCAAAATTTCTTAACTTTCACAAGCGTTAATTTCGAGAATTTACACCGCTAAATTCCGGAACATCTCACGGAAATGCTAAATTGCAGAACAGCTCGCACAAATTCTAAATTCCTGAACAGCTGACACAAATGCTAAATTCCCGAACAGCTCACACAAATGCTAAATTCCTGAACAGCTCACACAAATGCTAAATTCCTGAACAGCTCACACAAATGCTAAATTCCTGAACAGCTCACACAAATGCTAAATTCCCGAACAGCTCACACAAATGCTCAATTCCTGAACAGCTCACACAAATGCTCAATTCCCGAAAAGCTCATACAAAAGCTAAATTCTGTTCTACCTTCTCTAACTTCTCAAATTCTAAACTTCTCATATGACAGTTAACTATTTAAAATAGTTACTAAACTTTTGAAGTCAATAAAAAAAAAATCTCCTGATGAATAAATTGTAAATAATTAATTAATGACCAGAGCACCATTTACAATCGCTGATGTAGATCTACATAATAAATAACAAAGTACTAAATATATAAAGATGTGTTACGTCTGACTAACAATGCTCTTTGCTAATGATTCTGTATTTAAACGTAATCAGATCTTTACTAAACTTATTATAAACACATTTATCTGCGGTTTGTAGAAAACAATGGAGCCAATTATAAGTAGTTGGTGATTTACTTTTATTTTTGGCATCGGAATTATTCATTTTTGTGCACCACGTACTGGACATATATATATATATATATATATATATATATATATATATATATATGAGAAGTTCAATGTTAAAATAAGTTCTCTACTGCATCTATAAAATAAATGTACTACTTTTATAGCTACTGCCTGTTACAATTAATGTAATATTTGCATAGCTGCTGTTTCTTTCTACAGTTCAAAAAACTATTTCTCCATCAGTTTTCTGCTACAACTACTGTCTTATGTACCTGTTTCAGGCTTCATTTACTCTATAAATTCTACAGCGATTGCTTTCAGTCATTATTGTACTGTTTCTATAATTGTTCGTTTGTTTGTTGAGTACCCCAGCTTTATATCTGTAGCGAAGTTCGGAGGAACTGAATTTTGCGTGAATATCATTCTCCCGCTTATTTTTCACATAGACAGTCGTCACTCGACGAGCCTCGCCATACAGGAAGGCATTCTTTGACTTGGTTACTCTCATATTTTACACATTATTGGGGATCATTGTTTTTCTATTTCCGGTCTTCATTTTTGGCATTCTCTTTTCCATTTCTAACTGCCAAGATTTCTTGAACGTCCGGTTTTTCGCCGTTATCAGAGTGGTGATAGATATCGTATCTAACTGTCCAAAGACCGGGGGGGGGGGAGGGTAAAGCCACAAAGAAATCACGGATTCGAAAAGAACATTTTTGCACCGTTTATGGCGAGATTCGAACCCAGGACTATCTCGTCTTGAAATCAGTGTTTTACTTCTAGACCACCTAGTCTCCGCTTTTACAGCTATTTGTTGTAACATTTATTTTACTACAATTCCTACAGCTATCTTTTATTATTGCTATCACTGCATATTCCTACAGATTTGTCTTATACCCATCACTGCATATTTCTACAGATATTTCTTATACCCATCACTGCATATTTCTACAGATATTTCTTATACCCATCACTGCATATTCCTACAGATTTGTCTTATACCCATCACTGCATATTTCTACAGATTTGTCTTATACCCATCACTGCATATTTCTACAGATATTTCTTATACCCATCACTGCATATTCCTACAGATTTGTCTTATACCCATCACTGCATATTTCTACAGATATTTTTTTATAGCCATCACTGCATATTTCTACAGATATTTCTTATACCCATCACTGCATATTTCTACAGATATTTCTTATACCCATCACTGCATATTTCTACAGATATTTTTTTATAGCCATCACTGCATATTTCTACAGATATTTTTTATAGCCATCACTGCATATTTCTACAGATATTTTTTTATAGCCATCACTGCATATTTTTACAGATATTTTTTTATAGCCATCACTGCATATTTCTACAGATATTTCTTATACCCATCACTGCATATTCCTACAGATTTGTCTTATACCCATCACTGCATATTTCTACAGATATTTTTTTATAGCCATCACTGCATATTTCTACAGATATTTCTTATACCCATCACTGCATATTTCTACAGATATTTCTTATACCCATCACTGCATATTTCTACAGATATTTTTTTATAGCCATCACTGCATATTTCTACAGATATTTTTTATAGCCATCACTGCATATTTCTACAGATATTTTTTTATAGCCATCACTGCATATTTTTACAGATATTTTTTTATAGCCATCACTGCATATTTCTACAGATATTTCTTATACCCATCACTGCATATTCCTACAGATTTGTCTTATACCCATCACTGCATATTTCTACAGATATTTTTTTATAGCCATCACTGCATATTTCTACAGATATTTCTTATACCATCACTGCATATTCTTACATATATTTCTTATAGCCGTCACTGCATATTCCTACAGATATTTCTTACAGCCATCACTGCATATTCCTACATATATTTCTTATACCCATCACTGCCCACCTCTAACGCTGTTTTTCCAAACCGTAACATTTGTATAATTCTACAGTTATTTCTCACTTTTACAACTTTCCAAATTCAGAAGAAAAAAATAAAATTAAGAAAGATCATTGGCAGCTTAAAATCAAAATGCCATGGGCAAGACAAAATGAAGATGAAGAGTTATGTAATGGCCAAAATTACTTAAATTCATTTGTTTTCTCAAAAAAATCTCAAATTTTAAATATCGGAGTACAGAGTGGTGAGTATTTATTTATGTTATGTATTCTTTTTTATGCGAATGACTTGTTTTTACAAAAATCTACTCCCAATTGTATTTTAGCATGTAGTACATAAGGTATATGAGGTATTCTAATATTACAGTGATAAGTCGCAACTTTGTGAGGAGACAGGATTGTACTTTATGTCGTCAGAAGTACCTCGAGTCAGGTACCAGTTTTACAGCTGTTAACATGAACGTAGGGATGCCATTTTAGTTTTTCTGTGCCGTGAGCAAGCAAGCGACCACTAGGCTACACCCCATGTATAATATTTGTTCTTGAAAACTGCAAGCGATAGTGGTGTCTGGACATTACCTATTTTCGAGCATTGCGTTAACAAATTATTTCACAGTTAAAATCAAATAAAAAGGCACTAGACTTTTATTTATGTCGATAAAGAACACGCGGAAAAATATGTGTTTAAAAATAATTCTAAAAAAAATTAAATGTAAATAAAACAGATAAACATATGCCGAGTGATGTAAAAAGTGCATAATACAAAACAGTGTTTTAATGAAAATAGACTTTAACAGCAAAACAAAACAATAAAATTGGTATAACTACTGGATCGAGAACTCTAAGGAAAATTGAATGTAGCAAAAAGAGATAATATCAGGAATAAAGATATTAAGGTATGTGTATGATGAATGTTGGATTATGTTCTCTAATAGTAAACTAATAGTGACAGGAAAAAAAGAAGAAAAAAAGTTGTGTGTTATTGTTAATGTTTTCATGACAGCCACTGGGAGGTGTACTACGATCTTGGTCAGTTCTGGTTTACATATCTTGACGCAAGCTTTCGGAAGTAGCGCCGACATTTTGAAATCACGCGCTTTTCTGCGTCCTGACACTTTCGGTTTGAAAAGCTGAAATATCCTCAAAGCATTTATCAAGATCATGCTTCAGACATATATTTCCCGACTAAAATTATTATAAATATGCTCCTGGTGCGAAATGAAACGTCTAATAATTATTGAATTTAATTATTTCTAATTATTGTATTTAATTTCTTACAATTATTGTATTTAATTTCTTACAATTATTGTATTTAATTTCTTACAATTATTCTGGACAGAAATGGGGAGAAAAGTGATATAGGCTTGTTTTCTCTCTCACTTTAACGCCCAGTCGTTGATGATCCAGGCAAAGTTAGTGGGTGAACTTGAAGGTCCCGATATCTCTAAACAGTCCTTTGTGGAAAAGGATTAGGTGCTGGCATGTGGTACTTCTCCGCGCTGTTTTAGGGAATTCGAAAACAGACATCCACATACCACTCAGCTGACTCATCTGTTGAGTTTCTGTAGATAAGTTTTGTTCAAGTCGCTTGTTTTTTGTCCACATTAAAAGAATGGTGGCTAGATGTCGTTTTTAGGCAGCTTGTTACAGGCACGTTGTGCTATCAATTCCAGACCTGGACCCTAGATGCAAGAACAATAAGAAAAATAACCTATACTGAGATGAAATGTGTTAGACGAATGACAGGAAACAATCTGAGAGATAAGATCATAAATGAAGAACTGAGAAGAAAGCTAGGAATAACCCCCGCCATGGAATATATAAAGAAATAACAGACAAAATGGTTTGTTCACGTGACAAAGCAGACAGATTAAAACACCACAAAACGAGCCCTCAATAAATGTTGCGGGAACACCAGCCCAAAGGTAGACCACAAAGAAGATGAATCGACTGAATATTAAAAGCATTAGGAAACAACAGCAGCAGAGGCGAACAGAAGAGCAAAAGACCGCAAATTATATATCCCCTCGACGCTGAAAGACAGATGAGGAAGGAAAGAAGAAGAAGAAGTTAAAGGCACAGTTTGTATAATCTATGGATAGATAACGCACAATACTTTCTTTCCCTATTATCGAGCATGACGTTTACAAACTAGTTTTCTTCTATCATCCTGAAGTACTACCAAGGCTTGCCCATTAACACATAACATGTTAGAAAACAACGATGCGTCTGGACTAACTCATCTTCTGTACATAGGCGTATCGGTGATTTTCTGCGGAGAATTAGGTCGACCTTGGGTATTACCAACATCACCCATAAATGGTCGTCACGATTATTATTTCAAGAATTGGACGATAACACAAGGCGTGACGTCATGCACTCTTTCATCCACCCCCGCTCCCTTTTTTCTGCACTAAAAGAACGTAGCTGTTGCCGTTATTTGTTGCGCTACAAGCGTGTAATTATGAAGAGTAATAAATGAAGCCACTTTCAGACAACGAGAACCTTTGTGGCTGAGTGGTTAGTCTGTTCGCTTACCGATCAGATGGGTCCGGATTCAATTACCGGAAGTGGCGGATTTGTTTTTAGACCGACAAAGCTCCTGGGTTCACCCTGCCTAATAAATGGTGTAAGAAATTTTTCTGGAAGGTAAAAACAGCCTGGCGTGATACCGGCCACATCACAATAATGTCAATGGCCATGACAAGATACGGCCATTAACACCATATTCCCCATGCGCCCGGACGAGCGTGGAGGAAATCGTGACTTAATTTCAGAAAATATTTAGAATTTGTGCGAGAGAGAAAAGCTGTTTTCGAGGAAGTTTAATATTATTTTCATCGGTGTAAGAGCGTTTGTGTTTGTGTGTGCAGATGTGTGTGTGTGTGTATGCATATGTGTGTGTTTTTGTGCGTGGAATGAAAAGTGGATTATCTTTAAAATGCAACCTACATTCAAGCCATTGATCGAATCGGCGTCCTTTAGTCTGTTTCTCACTTTCTGAGCCAGCTAGTCGCCTATTTCCCCGAGACCGCGGGTGGCGCATAGCTCTCCTGTAGGTCTCCAGGTAATAGGAGCAGTTCCAGTAACCAAGAGGGGCAGCATACGACAATGCCGACCTGTTACTCTGTTCGGCAAGACTTCCCCATCCTACCCGATATTCTGAATCCTTTGTCTTTTGTTGTCGCCATCTTTTAGGGTAATTTCCTTAGAATGGTTGTAAAAATAAATTTACAGTGGCAGCTCTGACGATAAGGCCCTCCGCAACAGGAAACCTGAGCAACCGCTCCGAGTTGCTCGACCTGGGGGACAGTATATTACTGACTCGCATAAGAAATCTCTGCCGCCTCCTGTGATTTCATTGGTGCTCTATAGGCGTACCTTCTAGACGTGACAGTCGATTTTGTGAATTTAATTGATTCACCTTATAAAGTAAAGTCACATATCTGGCACACAGTTTTTATTTTTTCATTATTAGGACGAAAACCAAATTCGGTGGCTATTTTACACGTGGTTTCTTTTTTTACTGTTAGGACGATAATCAAGTTCAGTGGCTTTACTTTCACAGGTGGTTTCTTTTTTTTTTTTTAACCTATAACATGATAATCATATTCACTTGTTTTACATTTGATTAATTTTTCTTTCCTTTTAGGACGATAATATGTAATTCGGTGGTTTATACGTTTTTTTTTTTACTTTTTACATTAGAATGATTATCAAATTAAATTGCTTTACATGTGGTTTCCTTTTTTTTTATCAGGTGGATTATTGTATTCAGTGACTTTACAAGTGGTTTATTTTTACTTTCTTTCTGCGTTTATTCTAGGTCCACCCCACTTCATCGTCCGCTCTAAACAGGTCTTTAAATAAGCGTAGATACGCTGTGTCGTAGCTTACACATCCACTTTCAGCATTGTCGGTACCCGTCTGACTTCTTTCATTATTCCCTCGTGCTTGGACACACTGGTTACTTAATGCTCACAGTCGACGCGGGGAGATTGAAGTAGGATCTTGACCAGTTGTTGTTCGCTAAACGTGACGTAAGCAATTATATTTAAGTCACTGACCGATCTCGGTTGATTACATACTGTCTTAAGTATTTGTACTTGTTTATTGGTCCAGTTGAAGGCCCACTTGGCCGAAACATCGTTCGACTTTTGTTTTGTTTCTCTCATAGGTAAAGCTGTTACCATACTACTTTTTTCTTTTTTTTTTCTTAATTTGTCATTTTTACAAACCACGGTACCAATTAATTGGTATAACTGTTATCATTATCATTTGCTTATTTCAGTAACATTTACATCATTCTACTGTGTTGTATACACGATAATTAGAACAAGTTATACTTTAACGTTTATTATCATTTATGGTTTAACAATGAGTAAATCGCACCTGCAAACATTCCAAGTTCAAAGTGTTTCTTACCTAACGCATTAAACAATTAAAATATTGTTAGTAGAAAATCACTTAAGCTAGAGAAAGTCATAAATGTAAAAGGTACAATACAAGACTTGATTCGGCGTCTTAGCACGCGAGCTTTCACTCATAAGTGCTCGGCCGCCTATCGGGAAGTGTTTGGAGACTTCAAAATAGTGTTGCTTCAAGCATCGAAACTCACGATGCGAGACGGCATTCTTCACCTTCCCAAGATACTACCCTAGCACCCATTTCTGCCAGCGGCTAGGTCGACCACGGAGGAATTTTTTTTTCCGACCAAGAGTACAATTCACACTGCTTCCAGCGGGAATCAAACACGGGTTGTCCGAACCCCAGTCGAGCGGTTTTCCCAACTAGGCTTCCGAGGCTTCAAAAAGCCGTACTTCTGTATAGTGTTACCATATGGAACCACTCCTAATAAATACATTTTAAGATATGGGAGGGATGTAGCAGATTCAGAGCATTAGGATTATGAAGATAATGTCGCTTTGAGACTAAATCAAGCAGCTGTAAAGTTCATGTTTGCTGATATTTCATTACACGAATTTATCGATAAGTTCATTTCTTGTCATGTGCTTTATGCAGACAAAATACTTCATTCTTTTAAAGAGTTAACAATGCTGTAAAAATAGGGTCCAAACGTCACATTAACTCTGGAGTAAAGGTTTGCACAAACGATGGCGCCGTCTTAACAGCCAACAATAAATTTGATTTGTTGCTGTTGATTTATTGACTGAAATGTTTGTTGGCACTAATTAATAATCAATCAATTTTTCCTTCTCTTTGTTTGCACAGAAGAAGGTGTTTGTTGTATTGATATTAATTGACAATATAATTACGATAAAAAAATCTCAAATCTAGGAGGACCTCCCCGCCCGAAAAAAAGGAATTAAATAAATACATGTACAAGTAATAACTGGCATTATGCAGGTATCTAATCAATGCAAATCAAAACGGCGCCCTAGAATTGGACTATGTTGCAAAAAATGTTGCACGACTTGGCCAAAAAAAATAAAAAAGTGAATATAGTAAAACTAATTAGCGAGATTTAAAATATAATATAAACACACACAAAAAAAACAGCGAAAAAAGTTCAGTTACTTATTAAACGATAGAAATATTTCATCAAATCTATTTTATTTTTGGCTCTTGTTTAAAACTGATATTAACTTCCTTATCGGCAGTATATCGTCAAGCCTGTCTCGTTCTATTAATGTAAGTCGAGAAGCATTATTGGGAGCAACAGTATTGTCATCTGGACATGATGTGTAGCGCTAGTCGTTGTTCTAACTTTGCTTCATGACAGACTTCTGTGATGTCTGCCGGTCTAATTTTTTAAGAAGTCATGTGATCAAATGTCTCCTTTCTCGCGAATGCTTCACAACTGTTCTGTTTGCCTTTAGAGTCCCAACAAAATACAAATATTTCTCATAGTGTCATCATTGGTGATGAGATAAATACCAGGATCGCTAAAGAAGCCAGCGGACTTGATGGACTATATCAAATAAATACCAGGATCGCTAAAGAAGCCAGCGGACTTGATGGACTATTTAAAATAAATATAAAAAGGGAAGGAGCAGCTAAACTAATAGATAAACAAGACAAACTATACTATACACATTAAGTATAATCGAAGTAAGAGGGAATGAAGTCAACTCTACTGTGCCTAATTTGTAAGGTTTGTTAAACCTGATGAAGGCGTTTGCCAAAACGTTGCACCTTTATTGTTTTTCTATTAGTTTAGCTGATCCATATAATTTTATGCTTATTTTATATAATATCTGCAGCTATACTCGCGGCACCGCATGGTATTTAATATTTTGTATATTTGATAATTGTGTTCATCTCCATTGATAGACTACAAATCGATGTTTGGCATCGTGATAGTATCATCTTACAGACAGAGCTCAAAGCTTGTAGAACTACTGTAGTGGTACTCATGTGGAACTTGGACTGTGTATGATAGTATCAGCTTACAGACAGAGCTAAAAGCTTGTAGAACTACTGTAGTGGTACACATGTGGAACTTGGACTGTGTATGATAGTATCAGCTTACAGACAGAGCTCAAAGCTTGTAGAACTACTGTAGTGGTACACATGTGGAACTTGGACTGTGTATGATAGTATCAGCTTACAGACAGAGCTCAAAGCTTGTAGAACTACTGTAATGGTACACATGTGGAACCTGCACTGTGTATGTCTATACACAGGCAGAGAAATCACTTCCCAAGTTACCCCCTTAGCAGGTTGTTTAAAATCATATGGTAAGGACAGTTCCCAGATTCTGCTTTTTTAGAGTTGAAATCCCCTGCATTGACACTATTCCTATGCATCCACAACCCTGCCCGGCAGGTTATATAGTTCGCATACCAAATTACCGATTGCCAATAATATTTGTATGTTGTGAGCTATAGAAAGTTAAAGCCAACAATGTTGACAAAGACAACTTTAAAGATACACTTAAAGCTTCATTAAAAGTTTTCAACATTAATTGTTGATACTTTGGAAATTGTAGCACAAGAAACAACTACTTGACGCATATCTCTTCGATGTGGAGCTACATTTTGTGAGACAAAGAAATAGTAATAATCGTAAATAAAGAAATAATATTAGAAAACAGAGACAGGGCTAGAAAGGTTCGTGAGATGATCCTCTATCACAACCAAGTAGGCTCAGGACACGTTCACATTGTTCTAGGTTATTCCGGGTCCGCAACAGGCTTAACATTCATACTCGCACACACAGACTACATTAACAACTTGATGAATTTGAGTGATATCTGTCAATCGTAATGGACAACCAATGAGTGGTCTTTATTTATACTTCTGCCTTGTCCGCTGAGGTAAATTGTTTTTTACAATCTTTTTCTTCTTATCCTTTCTGAGCCAGAGGTAAGAATTGATTTTAACTGGCGAAACAAGCCAGAGAGTGGGTCACAATACATCTATGTTAACATATGCTGATATGCAATACAATAAATCTTCGTATTTAAAAACATTACTTGATGAACAAGTGTGCTCCCTCTTTATTATTTCACATCACTACCGCTTCCTCCAACACAGTAGTAAAGTTAAGTAAAGGTTTCCTCCCCTGCCTTACTAGGCGTATGGGCAAATGTGGTGTTAGTGACCAGATCTGTCTATGACCACGGCGCATTTTTGGGTGATGTGGTCGGTATCAAGTCAGGCCGCTTTTACTTCCCAGAAAAATATTTGGTATCAATTTCTAGAGGCTGGGTGAATCCAGGAGCCTTGTCAGTCCGAAACATAATCCGCCACTTCTGGGGATCGAACCTGGACCCTTATAAAGCGAGCGCACTAACCACTCAGATCGGTAGGGGAGCCTGTATCATTGAAACTCATATATTGAAAGTAGAAAATAAAGTTTGGGGGGGGGAGAAGAAGGGTTTTAACAAAACACACAAACTCTTAAAACTCCAATTGTAAAGCATATATATATATATATATATATATATATATATATATATATATAAAGGAAGGAAGAAAGAAAGAAAGAATACTGCACATGTAAAATATCATGATATAACAATATTCACTGTTCCGTATAAAACAATGAAAACTCTTAATGTAAAGCAACAAATACAATAAAATAAATGTAAAACAAATTAATTAAAACTTCGAATGTACAGAAAACAAAACTCAAACAAAAGTTAAAAAAAAATAATGAAAAGGATCAAATATCAACTTGTAAATGTTAATATATGTTCAAAACATTGAAACTGCTTATGTAAAGTAGAAGTAAAGTAACGCAAAGTTGTACTGTCCCAAGAAAAAGCAGGGGATGGGGGAAAATAGGAATGTAAAGCTATTAAAAAAAAACATTAAAAAAAACTCCGAATGTAAAGCAACAAATAGCAATTTCAAACACAAAACAAAAAGCTAAATTTTGCTAAGAACAGCAAGTCGTTTCTTATTGTCCCCCCTAAATTCAATTTAATTTAACAGAGTGCTTTCAACAGACAACAGTTGCACTTTTCGAATTATGTCACCAAGTGCACTCTCTAGTATAGTATGTGCTAGCAAACCATTGAACCAGCTCGTGGTGGGGGGTTTACTAAAAGAGCACTATTGACTTTTGATCTCAGCTAAACCAAACTTCCGGAAGATAACTTGTTCAAGGGAGACAAGTTTAAAAGTAAAGCAAACGCCATGGACAAATTCCAAGTCACAGAAATTAAGCACTTCTCTTTATGCATGCCTCACCCACTCTCTTCCCTTGACACAACAAAACCCCCCCCCCCCCCCTGTGACCGAATTCTTGGGCCAGAGAACACTCGTTTGAATGCGCGTATTAAGTGCGCATATTAAAGTTATCAAGAATCTGTTCTAATTCGGTAGCAGTGGTACTTCATATGTGTAGCTCGTGGTTGTTGAATTGGGGGGGGGGGGGGGGGAACGGAATTTAGGGGGTGGGAAGGTTCTAGATAAAGTGCAATAACGTGGGGGTGGAGTTGGAGCTGGGACAAGTGGGAGGGAGAAGTAGAATGGAGATGTTTTATCATAATCGGAAGGCCAACACTTCATTTGCCAATTCTTTTCCTTTCTTTCTTTCTTTCTTTCTTTCTTTCTTTCTTTCTTTCTTTCTTTCTTTCTTTCTTTCTTTCTTTCTTTCTTTCTTTCTTTCTTTCTTTCTTTCTTTCCTTCTACTTTCTTTCTTTCTTTCTTTCTTTCTTTCTTTCTTTCTTTCCTTCTTTCCTTCTTTCTTTCTTTCTTTCTTTCTTTCTTTTTCTTTCTTTCTTTCTTTCTTTCTTTCTTTCTTTCTTTCCTTCTACCTTCTTTCTTTCTTTCTTTTTTTTTTCTACCTTCCTTCCTTATTTCTTTCTTTCTTGATCTTATACCGAGTGTCGTGTCGTGGACATGGCAATGGTTACCATAATCTAAAGACAAAAACACATTCTGTCTGTCCTCCTCCAAGTCATTTCAAGCTGAATGATCAAAGTCTGACCCACACTGTGTTTCTCTGCCTGCATTTCTCCCCATCAGGATTGATGTTGGTCTGCTCTCCGGTACCTTTACATTACTGTGTAGCTTCTTGCACTGGTTCTTGTGTCTATAGTATACACACCGTGCTGAGTATTTAATCTGCCTATATCTGCATTATAGTCTGTTATATCAAAGTTATAATCTGTTATATCTGCGTTATAATCTGTTTTATCTGTGTTATAATCTGTTATATCTGCGTTATAATCTGTGTTATAATCTGCGTTATAATCTGTTTTATATGTGTTATAATCTGTTATATATGTGTTATAATCTGTTATATCTGTGTTATAATCTGTTATATATGTGTTATAATCTGTTATAATCCCTGACCTAATGTTTTAAGCTCTGTTTAGTTTGACCAACGCACGGGCGATGGTTTGGTTTTGGGAATATGATCACAGTTCTTTGTAACTGATACTTTCGTTGATTTGTTCTGGATATTTTTTCTATAAATCATCATTATCATCATCATCAATTACCACGCCTGATGGCGTAGGTGATCATGTCTCTCCACAACTTTCGATATCGAAAGTCATTTATCATTTCTGTTGTTGACTTTCTGCCAAGCCACTCGTTTAAGCTGTCCTTTTCTCTTTGCTTCCCTCTATCTCTTCGTCCCTCAATTTTCCCAGTTGTCGCAATATATTCCACCTGTTCCCATCTCATTATATTGCCAAAAAATGATGATTGTTTCTTCCTAATATTAGAAATTAGTTCTCTTTTTGCTTTGGTCTCTTTCTGAACGTTGTCATTACTCTTCCTAGCTGTCCATATTGTTCTGAACATTCTTCTGTAAAACCACATTTCTATAACCTCCCATGATTTTCTTGTCTGTTGTCCTATTGTCCATAATTCACATCCATATGATAAGACTGGCTCTACATAACATTTAAGAACTCTTTTTCTCGTTTCCATTGTCCAAAATAGAATTCCGTAATTATAAAATGAAAATGTTCTTCTATTGTGAATTTAAGGTAAAAAAAAAGTAAAGTACCCCCCGTCACGCCAAGTGGCGTATAGGGAAATATGGTGTTAGTGACCCTATATTTTACAGACCTTCAGCACATTTTTGGGGTAATGTGGTCGGTATTACGCCCGTGCTGCTTTTACTTTCCCAGAAAAAATCCGGTACCCATTTAAGGCTGGGTGAACCCGGAGCCGTCGGTTGGGATCGAACCCTACCCCTTGTCCGTAGTAGTCCAGTTCACTAACCACTGAGCTATCGCGGCTCCTACTAATTTTTAGGGAATTAGTAAAACCCAGGTGTCCTCGCCAGGATTACGAACCCCGGCTGTTGCCGTGGTAAGCCAACCGCCTATCGATTGCGCTAACCGGACACCCGTGAATTTAAGGTGATTAGAAAAAAAAGTGTTATCTTCAAATAAAATAAATTACTTTGGTTAAAAATTGAATACTGCAGCGCCGGGAACTGTTAAGTCAGCCTCTCGTGGATATTGTTGTTATATGCTATGCATTAACTTCTAAAATGTCATCCAACACAAACATTGAATTTAGCCACACAAAAGTGACGTTTTGATGTTATGTTATAAAAAAATTGAAACCACTTACATGAAACACCACTTTAAAGAATGAATGGAATGTACTGAGCTTGGACCATAGTAAAAAAAAAAAAAGTAAAGTACCCCCGTCACGCCAAGTGGCGTATAAGGAAATATGGTGTTAGTGACCCTATATTTTACAGACCTTAAGCACATGATTTTTGGGGTAATGTGGTCAGTATTACGCCCGTGCTGCTTTACTTTCCCAGAAAAAAATCCGGTACCCATTTAAGGCTGGGTGAACCTGGAAGCCGTCGGTTGGGATCGAACCCTACCCCTTGTCCTTTGTAGTCCAGTTCACTAACCACTGAGCTATTGCGGCTCCCAAAACTAGGACCATGGACAACTGTAATCAAAAAGTGCTGCAACATTTCCAAGATTAGAACTAAAATATCAACGGGACCGCCTGTTTTTCTTCCATTGTCAGAGAAGGCTAGACATCGGATCTCCCTACCCAGAGAAGGCTAGACATCGGATCTCCCTACCCAGAGAAGGCTAGACATCGGATCTCCCTACCCAGAGAAGGCTGGACATCGGATCTCCCTACCCAGAGAAGGCTGGACATCGGATCTCCCTACCCAGAGAAGGCTAGACATCGGATCTCCCTACCCAGAGAAGGCTGGACATCGGATCTCCCTACCCAGAGAAGGCTGGACATCGGATCTCCCTACCCAGAGAAGGCTAGACATCGGTTCTCCCTACCCAGAGAAGGCTAGACATCGGATCTCCCTACCCAGAGATGGCTAGACATCGGATCTCCCTACCCAGAGAAGGCTAGACATCGGATCTCCCTACCCAGAGAAGGCTAGACATCGGATCTCCCTACCCAGAGACGAGGGGATGGTAAAGCCACGGATTCATTTTTTTTAAATTTTATTTTCCACTTGAGGTAGGAATCGAACCCCGGCATCTTCTTGTCCAGAGGCCCCGACGTCTTACCTCTACAGCCACCCCACCCCTCCCTCTCGAATGAAATGACCCCCACCCCAACAGCAGCACGCACAATATGTATGGGGTGACTTAAAGGAAACACTCGAACTATCAGCTGCTGCAGTTTTCATTCATTAAAAGCCAGGTCACAGTGGACTTCATTTTTTGTTTGTTGCAAGGTTAGCCTTTTTTTCAAGGTCGCCACTCGCCGGGGAAGTGAATTAGTTAACTCTTGACTTTCGGAATTGTTTATTATTTTATGGACTAGTCCGGACTGGGTTATTATTGTTTATAAATAAGAGTTAATTATTGTGAACACGTTTAATCTGTGGGCCCTTTTTTTTATGATACTTTAATCTCAATTATACGAAACAACCTCAGGTATGCAAATGATATAGAACTAATAGCAGAAAATCAACATGATCTACCAAATCAATTAGATAAAATTGTGACAAAAAGTGAAACAAAAACGCTTGTCCCTCAACATCAAAACGATAGAAACTATGACAATATCAAATAAAACAAAATCACAAGAATGTAAAGTAAAACTAAATGGCAAAAATCATGAAACATGAAAAGCATATATTCAAATACCTGAGATCTATAACAACATTAGATGGCAGGATGCACTGCAAAAATTAGAAGCAGAATAGGATAAAGAAAGACAGAGTTCCATCGAATTAAAAAACCATTATATTTAACAAATCATTGCCACTTAATGTTATAAAACGTGTCCTAATGTGTTACTTTGAACTCTATGGCATCGAGTTATGGAGGATAAGCAAGACAATAAAAAGAATATTAAATGCTGCTGAGATTGGGTTTATTAAATGTAAGCTAAGAATTCCATGTATAGCAAGAATTACAAATGAAGAATGATTAAAACGAGTTGGATAAACCAGAAATTTAATCAAAATATATAAGGAAGGGACAGTGTACGGCGAATCGTTTCAGAGGAAAAGGTATGTTGACAACACTCGGAAAAGAAAGAATAACTTCACAAATAATCAACAACAAATGCTGTCAATCCATTTCATGATACTGCCAGTCCACCCTCCATTTATTGTTGTTGATTGTGAATTTTTTTCCGAGTTTTGTAAAAACAAAACACCCTTGAAACGATTCGCTCTTTCCCAGAAACGATTCGCTCTTTCCAAGAAACGATTCGCTCTTTCCCAGAAACGATTCACTCTTTCCCAGAAACAATTCGCTGATCTATCGCCTAGGAAGTTTCCCTTCATAACAATACTCATTTATTATTATTTATCTACATCTATTGGGCATGTCATGCGAAATGAAAGCATTGAGAATACTATAACAAGAAGCAGAATGCATAACAGGAGAGCAGAGGAAAACCAATAGAAAAATTGCTGAGCGGCTTATAGAATGTGGCTTAATAAAATACCACCGACTGAAATTATGATGTGTTTCAAAGATCGATAGATGCGGAGAGATTATTGCTTACGCCAACACGCATGGCACCTGATGATGATGAAATTCAATTTTTATTAAAATTGAAGACACGGTGAGAAATTTTTTACAAAAAAGGTGCAGAATTAATTGCTGGTCAGCTGGACTATTGATGTCAAGAAATCGCTATTCATCCCGGTCGAGGATTCCTAGGTTCACCCAGTCTTAAATAGGTGCATGATTTTTCTGGGAAAGAAGGACGGCTTGGTGTGATATCGACCACGTCGACACAAGAGATGAAGAGACACATTATTGGCCTACTGAAAGTCATACTGTAAGAGTGCGTAGAAGGTAACAGAGGCAGACACACTTTAGAGTGGGATAACAATATCAAGATGTGGACTGACAACATCAAGAGATGACCTTGCAGCAGAAGGAGGTGGAATGATAACATGAGGAGGTGGAATGATAACATGAGGAGGTTAAATGACAACATGAGGAGGTGGAATGATAACATGAGGAGGTTAAATGACAACATGAGGAGGTGGAATGATAACATGAGGAGATGGAATGACAACATGAGGAGGTGGAATGACAACATGAGGAGGTGGATTGACAACATGAGGAGGTGGATTGACAACATGAGGAGGTGGAATGACAACATGAGGAGGTGGAATGACAACATGAGGAGGTGGAATGACAACATGAGGAGGTGGAATGACAACATGAGGAGGTGGAATGACAACATGAGGAGGTGGAATGATAACACGAGGAGGTGGAATGATAACATGAGGAGGTGGAATGACAACATGAGGAGGTGGAATGACAACATGAGGAGGTGGAATGACAACATGAGGAGGTGGAATGACAACATGAGGAGGTGGAATGACAACATGAGGAGGTGGAATGACAACATGAGGAGGTTAAATAACAACATGAGGAGGTGGAATGACAACATGAGGAGGTGGAATGACAACATGAGGAGGTGGAAAGACAACATGAGGAGGTGGATGACAACATGAGGAGGTGGAATGGCAACATGAGGAGGTTAAATGACAACACGAGGAGGTGGAATGACAACATGAGGAGGTGGAAAGACAACATGAGGAGGTGGAATGACAACATGAGGAGGTGGAATGACAACATGAGGAGGTGGAATGACAACATGAGGAGGTGGAAAGGCAACATGAGGAGGTGGAATGACAACTTGAGGAGGTAGAATGACAACATGAGTAGGTGGAATGACAACATGAGGATGTGGAATGACAACATGAGGAGGTGGAATGACAACATGAGGAGGTGGAATTACAACATGAGGAGGAGGAATGACAACATGAGGAGGTGGAATGACAACATGAGGAGGTGGGATGACAACATGAGGAGGTGGAATGACAACATGAGTAGGTGGAATGACAACATGAGGAGGTGGAATGACAACATGAGGAGGTGGAATGACAATATGAGGAGGTGGAATGACAGCATCAAGATATGAACTAGCAGCATCAAGAGATGAAATAGTAGCATCAAGAGATGAACTAGCCGCATCAAGAAATAAACTAGCAACATCAAGAGATGAACTAGCGGCATCAAGAAATGAACTAGCAGCATTAGTAGAGATACACTAGCAGCATCAAGAGATGAACTAGTAGCATCAAGAGATGAACTAGCAGCATCAAGAGATGAACTAGCAGCATTAAGAAATGAACTAGCAGCATTAAGAAATGAACTAGCAGCATTAAGAAAGGATCTAGCAGCATTAAGAAATGAACTAGCAGCATTAAAAGATGAACTAGCAGCATTAAGAAATGAACTAGCAGCATCAAGAGATGCACTAGCTGCATCAAGAAATGAACTAGCAGCATCAAGAGATGAACCAGCAGCATTAAGAAATGAACTAGCAGCATTAAGAGATGAACTAGCAGCAGAAGGAGGTGGAATGACAACATGAGGAGGTGGACCGACGTCATCAAGAGATAGACCGACATCGTCAAGAGGTTGACTGACATCGTCAAGAGGTGGACCGACATCGTCAAGAGATGGACCGACATCGTTAAGAGGTTGACTGACTTCGTCAAGAGATAGACCGACATCGTCAAGAGATGGACCTATATAGACCGACATCGTCAAGAGATAGACTGACATCGTCAAGAGATAGACCGACATCGTCAAGAGATGGATCGACATCGTCAAGAGATGGACCGACATCGTCAAGAGATAGACCGACATCGTCAAGAGATGGACCGACATCGTCAAGAGATGGACCGACATCGTCAAGAGATGGACCGACATCGTCAAGAGGTTGACCGACATCGTCAAGAGGTTGACCGACATCGTCAAGAGATGGACCGACATCGTCAAGAGATGGACCGACATCGTCAAGAGATGGACCGACATCGTCAAGAGATAGATCGACATCGTCAAGAGATAGACCGACATCGTCAAGAGATGGACCGACATCGTCAAGAGATGGACCGACATCGTCAAGAGGTTGACTGACATCGTCAAGAGGTGGACCGACATCGTCAAGAGGTGGACCGACATCGTCAAGAGGTTGACTGACATCGTCAAGAGATGGACCGACATCGTCAAGAGGTTGACCGACATCGTCAAGAGATGGACCGACATCGTCAAGAGGTTGACCGACATCGTCAAGAGATAGACCGACATCGTCAAGAGATGGACCGACATCGTCAAGAGGTTGACCGACATCTTCAAGAGGTTGACCGACATCGTCAAGAGATGGACCGACATCGTCAAGAGGTTGACCGACATCTTCAAGAGGTTGACCGACATCGTCAAGAGATAGACCGACATCGTCAAGAGATGGACCGACATCGTCAAGAGGTTAACCGACATCTTCAAGAGGTTGACCGACATCGTCAAGAGATGGACCGACATCGTCAAGAGATGGACCGACATCGTCAAGAGGTTGACTGACATCTTCAAGAGGTTGACCGACATCGTCAAGAGGTGGACCGACATCTTCAAGAGATAGACCGACATCGTCAAGAGATAGACCGACATCGTCAAGAGATAGATCGACATCGTCAAGAGATAGACCGACATCGTCAAGAGATGGACCGACATCGTCAAGAGATGGACCGACATCGTCAAGAGATGGACCGACATCGTCAAGAGATAGATCGACATCGTCAAGAGATAGACCGACATCGTCAAGAGATGGACCGACATCGTCAAGAGATGGACCGACATCGTCAAGAGGTTGACTGACATCGTCAAGAGGTGGACCGACATCGTCAAGAGGTGGACCGACATCGTCAAGAGGTTGACTGACATCGTCAAGAGATGGACCGACATCGTCAAGAGGTTGACCGACATCGTCAAGAGATGGACCGACATCGTCAAGAGGTTGACCGACATCGTCAAGAGATAGACCGACATCGTCAAGAGATGGACCGACATCGTCAAGAGGTTGACCGACATCTTCAAGAGGTTGACCGACATCGTCAAGAGATGGACCGACATCGTCAAGAGGTTGACCGACATCTTCAAGAGGTTGACCGACATCGTCAAGAGATGGACCGACATCGTCAAGAGGTTGACTGACATCTTCAAGAGGTTGACCGACATCGTCAAGAGGTGGACCGACATCTTCAAGAGATAGACCGACATCGTCAAGAGATAGACCGACATCGTCAAGAGATGGACCGACATCGTCAAGAGATAGACCGACATCATCAAGAGATAGACCGACATCGTCAAGAGATAGACCGACATCGTCAAGAGATAGACCGACATCATCAAGAGATGGACCGACATCGTCAAGAGGTTGACCGACATCTTCAAGAGATGGACCGACATCGTCAAGAGGTGGACCGACATCGTCAAGAGGTTGACCGACATCGTCAAGAGGTTGACTGACATCGTCAAGAGGTGGACCGACATCGTCAAGAGGTGGACCGACATCTTCAAGAGATAGACCGACATCGTCAAGAGGTGGACCGACATCTTCAAGAGATAGACCGACATCGTCAAGAGGTGGACCGACATCTTCAAGAGATAGACCGACATCGTCAAGAGGTGGACCGACATCTTCAAGAGATAGACCGACATCGTCAAGAGGTTGACCGACATCGTCAAGAGGTGGACCGACATCTTCAAGAGATAGACCGACATCGGCAAGAGGTGGACCGACATCTTCAAGAGATAGACCGACATCGTCAAGAGGTTGACCGACATCGTTAAGAGGTGGACCAACATCTTCAAGAGATAGACCGACATCTTCAAGAGATAGACCGACATCGTTAAGAGGTTGACCGACATCGTCAAGAGGTTGACTGACATCGTCAAGAGGTTGACTGACATCTTCAAGAGGTGGACTGACATCGTCAAGAGATGGACCGACATCGTTAAGAGGTTGACTGACATCGTCAAGAGGTTGACTGACATCGTCAAGAGATGGACCGACATCGTTAAGAGGTTGACTGACATCGTCAAGAGGTTGACTGACATCGTCAAGAGATGGACCGACATCGTTAAGAGGTTGACTGACATCGTCAAGAGATAGACCGACATCGTAAAGAGATAGACCGACATCGTCAAGAGATAGACCGACATCGTCAAGAGATGGACCGACATCGTCAAGAGATAGACCGACATCGTAAAGAGGTTGACTGACATCGTCAAGAGATAGGCCGACATCGTCAAGAGGTGGACCGACATCGTCAAGAGATAGACCGACATCGTAAAGAGGTTGACTGACATCGTCAAGAGATAGACCGACATCGTCAAGAGATGGACCGACATCGTCAAGAGGTTGACCGACATCGTAAAGAGATAGACCGACATCGTTAAGAGGTTGACTGACATCGTCAAGATATAGACTGACATCGTCAAGAGATAGGCCGACATCGTAAAGAGATAGACCGACATCGTTAAGAGGTTGACTGACATCGTCAAGAGATAGGCCGACATCGTCAAGAGGTGGACCTACATCGTTAAGAGATGGACCGGCATCTTCAAGAGGTGGACCTACATCGTTAAGCGGTGGACCTACATCGTCCTGAGGTGGACCTACATCTTCAAGATTTGGACCGACAGCATCAAGAGACGCGCTGTAGTTCTGATTTGTAGTTTGTTGAAAGTTCTCTTGTCGCTAACGATTGTTCATTTGGTGTGTACATGTATAAAATTATGAGAAGCGTGCGATTTTAAAGTAGACTGTTGGTAAGATAGAGTGACATCATCAGATAAACTCAACAAACTCATTCTATGACAATAGTTCAGTAAAATAAGATTAAATGAAATTCATCAATAAATAACTCTACATCCTCATCACTTTTCAATAGTTAACTCTTTCAGTAAATAAGTAAAGAGCCCCCGTCACGCCAAGTGGCGTATAGGGAAATATGATGTTAGTGACCCTATATTTTACAGACCTTCAGCACATGATTTTTGGGGTAATGTGGTCAGTATAACGCCCGTGCTACTTCACTTTCCAAGAAAAAAATCCGGTACCCATTTAAGGCTGGGTGAACCCGGAAGCCGTCGGTTGGGATCGAACCCTACCCCATGTCCTTTGTAGTCCAGTTCATTAACCAACTCTTTCAGTACGGAAGCTTTTGAGCAATGCAGCGGAAAAGATTTCAGACACAAAATTGTTCATGATTTTCAGAATCAATCTACATATTTATATTTATCTAACGTATAACATATAATATATGAAGTTTTAGGTAATTGAACACGGTATTAGATTTCACCAATACCAAGATGATACAAGACATGTAAAAAAAAAATGGGTTGGTTCACACTAATCAAATTGAGAGTGGCGCACTGTGCGTCGAAATGTACGGAACGAGCTGAGGTTTCTAGAAGTCGAGATATATAACTTTGTGTTTTCCTCGACACCAAAAAGTGTGCACGCGAAAAAAAGAAAAACATAACATAAATGACATTTTCAAAAAGTGAACAGATAATTAAACACTTAAATGAACCCAGACGGACAATTTGGAGGGAGGGGCCGTAAGGAGTTTGTCAACGAGCCGTGTCCTGGCCACTTTCTGACGACCCCTTCAATTTAGCTTTCATTTAAAATGTATTGACTAACACTACTTTCAATTTATTTGTCAAGGGTGTCGACACTGGATTAGTGTAACAAGAGTAGAACACATTAAGGATATAACAGTAGTCCAGACAAAGGGACATTATAAACATCACGCTCAGTTAACAATCTGCTTGCTTGCGTTCGCCCGATGACTTAAGGAGTGTACCTCGTCATCATCCGCCCTTAAAAGGGCGTTAAGTAGGCGTGTCTGCGTTGTGTTGTGATATAACTGTTATATTTGCGCCTTTCGACCCATACATCCGACTTCAGCATGACATTTTTGAGTACCGGGTTTTTACAATCTGAATGTAAACTAAACAACCCAGGGATATAATAACATTCGTGTCCGCGTTCATATTAAAAGTTTTAAACATTTAAAATAACTGGCTGATAAGCATCATTCTACTGAGGAAATTAAAATACTACGGCCGCGTCAACAGACTCAGCGGGATGGAAAAAACAATAATGAAAAGCATGGTTCCTGGGAGATGCATCAGGGGCAAACCAAGAAGGTTTCATGACATCAAGGAGACCTTGAATATGACACCAGAGGAAGAGGGAAATCTGACTAGAGATAGAGATTCTTTCAGATGGACTGTGGTGAATGCAACGTTCTGTGGGAGATCTGACTAGAGAGAGAGAGATTCTTTCAGATGGAATGTGGTGAATGCAACGTTCTGTGGGAGATCTGACTAGAGATAGAGATTCTTTCAGATGGACTGTGGTGAATGCAACGTTCTGTGGGAGATCTGACTAGAGAGAGAGAGAGAGAGATTCTTTCAGATGGAATGTGGTGAATGCAACGTTCTGTGGGAGATCTGACTAGAGATAGAGATTCTTTCAGATGGACTGTGGTGAATGCAACGTTCTGTGGGAGATCTGACTAGAGAGAGAGAATCTTTCAGATGGGCTGTGGTGAATGCCACGTTCTGTTGGAGATCTGACTAGAGATAGAGATTCTTTCGGATAGACTGTGGTGAATGTAACGTTCTGTGGGAGATCTGACTAGAGAGAGAGATTCTTTCAGATGGACTGTGATGAATGCAACGTTCTGTGGGAGATCTGACTAGAGAGAGAGATTCTTTCAGATGGACTGTGATGAATGCAACGTTCTGTGGGAGATCTGACTAGATAGAGAGATTCTTTCAGATGGACTGTGGTGAATGCAACGTTCTGTGGGAGATCTGACTAGAGAGAGAGATTCTTTCAGATGGGCTGTGGTGAATGCAACGTTCTCTGGGAGATCTGACTAGAGATAGAGATTCCTTCAGATGGACTGTGGTGAATGTAACGTTCTGTGGGAGATCTGACTAGAGTTAGAGATTCTTTCAGATAGACTGTGGTGAATGCAGCGTTCTGTGGGAGATCTGACTAGAGATAAAGATTATTTCAGATGGGCTGTGGTGAATGCAACGTTCTGTGGGAGATCTGACTAGAGATAGAGATTCTTTCAGATGGGCTGTGGTGAATGCAACGTTCTGTGGGAGATCTGACTAGAGATAGAGATTCTTTCAGATGGGCTATGGTGAATGTAACGTTCTGTGGGAGATCTGACTAGAGAGAGAGAGATTCTTTCAGATGGGCTGTGGTGAATGTAATGTTCTGTGGGAGATCTGACTAGAGATAGAGATTCTTTCAGATAGACTGTGGTGAATGCAACGTTCTGTGGGAGATCTGACTCGAGAGAGAGAGATTCTTTCAGATGGGCTGGGGTGAATGCAACTTTCTATGAAGGACATGCGACCTGATGATGATCTGCATTCCTAATTGCGTGTCTCTTTCTTTCCTGCCCTTTTCTGATGACTAAAGAAATATGGAGTCCTCTCCATAGTTCATTCGACTTAACACCTCCGACTTTAGTGTAACATCTTTCTGCACCGAGCTGCCTTTCCTCGCAATCCCCACTCACTTGTCAAGATTGACTAGTCTGTTTCTAGGGGCACCGCTTAGAGGTGGAGTAGGATTTGGATAAATCTGGTGCAAACAGCAATCTATGAATGGAGTACAGCGCTCGTACAAGTGCGGCAGTAGATGCCACGTGGCGTAGGGTTGTGTATACATGGGAACGTCACACCCTACTACTGGCTCCTTGCTACCAGCTTTACCGCAGCATTGCAATTATTTGCTTGTTCCCAACTCAATTTTTGCCGCTGCTACTTTATGTTTGTTTTATGTCATCCATCTTTCTGTGTTGTAGTTAGACTCTTCATCATAGATTTATTTCATCATCCTAATTGTTGTAGTAGGTATTTGTTCCTCGCCGTTTGTTGTTTTCTGAAGAAGGCACATGTAGGCCGAAACGTCAGTAATTTGTTGTGTTCATTTTTGTGTAAAGCTGTCACCATACCTTGTAGGAGTGTACGTCACACCCCACTACTGGCTCCTTGTGTAAATATGACATAATTGCAGTAACCTTATTGTGATCTAGATCTGTACCGCCCCTCTCCGCTAATGTAGGAACACTTTATACAAAGCTTTGCAACATAAGGCAATCTAACTACCAGAAGAAAAAACAATGCTCCTCGAGCAATTGTTTCGGCTTATGGCTAGTCCAGTCGTCATCTTATTTACAATCAGGAACGTCAGACATCGTCGCCATTATCTCCTCTGTGAACTGATGTATGTCAAACCACGCACATTTGATCTTGTTTCGTAGTTTATTCCTCTTCTTCTTTCCTTCCTCGTCTGCCTCTCAGCGTCGAGGGGAGATATTATTTGCGGTCTTTTGCTCTTTTGTTCGCCTCTGCTGCTGTTATGTTTTCTAGTGCTTCTAATATTCCATCGACCCATCTTGTTCGTGGTCGACCATTGGGTCTGGTGTTCTCACAACGTTTGTTGAAGGCTCGTTGTGTTGTGTTTTGTTCTTTCTGCCTTGTCACGTGGCCAAACCATTGTATCTGTTGGTTCCTTTATATATTCTATGGCGGGGGGCCATTCGTAGCTTTTTTCTCAGCTCTTCATTTCTGATCTTATCTCTAAGACTGTTTCCTGACATTCGTCTAACACATTTCATCTCTGTAGAGGTTATTTTTCTTATTGTTCTAGCATCTAGGGTCCAGATCTGGCATTGGTAGCACAACGTTGGGAGGAAGATTGTATTGTATAGTGCTCGTTTTGCCTCCAGAGTTATTTCCTTGTTGGACAATAGTGGTGATAACTGTCCGCGTAGTTTATTATATTTAGGAAATGAGTGATTGCTTTCAAATTGAAACAGAAGTAAAACACGGATGTATACTATCACCTTTTCTATTTAGGATTACCATTGATTACATAACGAGTAAATGTTGCAAAGGCAATAATGACATTAAATGTGCTAACAAAAATTACCTGGGTGATCAAGAATTGGCAGGAGATATGGTGCTCCTAAATGATAATATCAACAGGACTCAAAATATCACAGATACCCTATGATCTAGGCGAAAAGAATAGGACTTGAAATCAACAAGAATAAAACAAAAGTAATAACATGAAAAAAAAAAACACCAGAGGACAATATATATCTAAACCGTCAGATGTTGGAATGTGTGTGCCATTATGTATATCTTGGTAGTAATATAAATCAAGACGTTGAAACAGAGAAAAAGATTTTTTTTTAAAAAGCAGCATAGTGAAAGCAGCATCCTGTTTTTCGCCATTATCCGATAGAGTATAGACATCGGATATCCCGGCAGAATAAAACTGAGAACGATCCACGCATCATCATCGTTTGTTTTCTTTTCTTTCCGTCCAATTCTACCTATTCTTCTATATATACTGTATATCCACATTTCAAAGCACATCAAATATAACTATTTTATTTTTGTGGGTTCTTTCCATCTACTTTGATAACTCTTCAATATAACTCTTTGGTGAAACAGAAATTAACACTAATTTTTTTTTTTCAATTAGCTAAGTGTAATATAAAAAAAAAATTGCTTACAAACGACAATAATTAAAGATTGAATTAGTGTTTCAACAAAATGTGTTTTTAGAGAAACGTTTTCCGATAATCAGTGTCTGATTGGTCAGCGCCTGACCAAGGTCAGAGGTCGTGAACCCAGTCACTGACTGGGAGAACAAAGCAAATGGTGGAGATTTTGCCAGTCAGACCTGTGCAGCCATAGCGTCACCAAGAGTGTTGACCACGGGGTGGTTCGGGAAGGGGTGAGACAGATTGGGATATTTATCGCCGGCCTGACAATTTGGTTACTTTACACTCAACTCCCCATCTTTTTTTTGTTTTTGTTCCAAGGAATTGTCTGACTAATCTGACTTTTTATATTTGTTTTAATTACATTTACTAAACTAAAACTAAACATGACTAAAACTATGATCATAAACAAAGAACATTCTCAAGATCTACAATTAAATATCACAGTGCAGGGAATACATCTGGAGACAGTCCAGAGCTACAACTACCTGGGACATACTATAACCAATGATGGAAATGCAAAACTGAAATAAACAAAAGAATAGGTATGGCAAAAAGTAATTTTAATGCCATGAAAAATATAATAACAACAAAACAAATATCAGCAGGGCTGAAACTAAGAATGGCAAAATGTTACGTCTTCTCAATATTCCTGTATGGTGCAGAAACATGGACATTAGACAAGAAAACAGAACAGAAAATTGAAGCCTTTGAAATGTGGATTTATAGAAGAATAGGTAGAATTGGATGGAAACAAAAGATAACAAACGATGAAGTTTTAAAACAACTGAAAATAAAAAGAGAACTACTAAAGACAATTAAGACAAGACAAATGACATTTTTATGGCATGTTAAAAGACACAACAGCCTACTAAAAGTAATATCGGAAGGAAAAATACACGGTAAAAGAGGCAGACCAAGACTAACATGGACGAATAACATCAAAAGATGGACAAGTCAATCTATGTCAGCCGGCACCATCAAAGCAAGAAACAGAGTAGAATGGCGATCCATGGCAGCCAACCTTCATTGCGGAGAGGGCACACGATGATGATGATGATTTAATTACATAAATTTTTCGAAACAATCAAATTACATAACTTCTCTGAAATAATCAAATTACTTAAGTCCTCTAAAACAATCAAATTACAGAAGTCCTCTAAAACAAGCAAATTACAGAAGTCCTCTAAAACAATCAAATTATAGAAGTCCTCTAAAACAATCAAATTACAGAAGTCCTCTAAAACAATCAAATTATAGAAGTCCTCTAAAACGATCAAATTACAGAAGTCCTCTAAAACAATCTTATTACACAAGTCCTCTAAAACAATCAAATTACGCAAGTCCTCTAAAACAATCAAATTACACAAGTCCTCTAAAACATCAAATTACGCAAGTCCTCTAAAACAAATTACACAAGTCCTCTAAAACAATCAAATTATAGAAGTCCTCTAAAACAATCAAATTACACAAGTCCTCTAAAACAATCAAATTACAGAAGTCCTCTAAAACAATCAAATTATAGAAGTCCTCTAAAACAATCAAATTATAGAAGTCCTCTAAAACATTCAAATTATAGAAGTCCTATAAAACAATCAAATTACGCAAGTCCTCTAAAACAATCAAATTACAGAAGTCCTCTAAAACAATCAAATTACGAAGTCCTCTAAAACAATAAAATTACACAAGTCCTCTAAAACAATCAAATTACACAAGTCCTCTAAAACAATCAAATTACGCAAGTCCTCTAAAACAAATTACACAAGTCCTCTAAAACAATCAAAGTATAGAAGTCCTCTAAAACAATCAAGTTACAGAAGTCCTCTAAAACAATCAAATTATAGAAGTCCTCTAAAACATTCAAATTATAGAAGTCCTATAAAACAATCAAATTACACAAGTCCTCTAAAACAATCAAATAACAGAGTCCTCTAAAATAATCAAATGATATAAGTCCTCTATAACAATCAAATTACAGAAGTCCTCTAAAACAATCAAATGACATAAATTCTCTGAAACAATCAAATGACATAAATTCTCTGAAACAATCAAATGACATACATTCTCTAAAACAATCAAATGACATAAATTCTCTGAAACAGTCAAATGACATAAATTCTCTGAAACAATCAAATGACATAAATTCTCTGAAACAGTCAAATGACATAAATTCTCTAAAACAATCAAATGACATAAATTCTCTAAAACAATCAAATGACATAAATTCTCTGAAACAGTCAAATGACATAAATTCTCTAAAACAATCAAATGACATAAATTCTCTAAAACAATCAAATGACATAAATTATCTGAAACAATAAAGTACTTTCAAACAACCAAAGAGGGAAAGGCAAGACGCCGGCTTCGAGACAGAGAGGTTGTTGGTTCAAATCCCGGCTGCACCGGTTGGGATTTTTATTTATGATTTCTCGCTGCGGCAACCACCCCTGGTCTCTGTAGAGAGGCCCTGCTTGAAACGTCAATTACTCATGGAGCACCTCCGAAGACGGAGTTATCTGCCTGTGCGGCGAGTGACCACTGTGAAACCGGCTGCCAGAGAGAAACGGATTAACACGCAACATTCAGTTCCTAGTCTCTAGAGACTTCGTCAGAGGTAAAAGCTGTCGAATGCAAATCAAATTACACATATTCTCTGAAATAAACAAATCAGAAAAGTCCTCTACACAAGTCCTCTAAAACGATCAAATTACATAAACCTATCTAGCCAAGATAGTATATATTGGACACCTAAGAAGAGTAATGAAAACGTCCTGAAAGAGGTCAAAGCAAAAAAAAAGAGCAAAAACAAAGCCCTCTTTTATACCCCATGAAGGCAAAAGTTACTTTTCTTGCTCCAAAATGCAACGCATCTATGACAGGGAAAACATAGAAAACAAGCACCCTCAATTTTTCAGTTGACTGGAACTATTAAACAAAATGTAAGTCTAGACCACGCTCATCCAACATTTCATATATCGGGTTTGTTTGCGATGTGTTTTTTTTTTTAACTATCTTTTTTGTTTTCACAAAATTTCATGAGATCAAACATGAAGACTACTTCGCAAGTAGTAATCATACATGTCTTTTACAGAACATTGTATTTGTTCCTGCTGAAAGCCCATTGAGTCGAAACGTCGTTCAAATTTGTGTCGTCCATTAATGACGTAAAGCTTTAGCCATACCATTAAAAAAAAAATTTTTCATTTCTCCATCAAATTCAGCTTTACTGCAGGCTCGCATTTATATGCATTTGTTTGCCTTGACCCCTTGCATATCGTCCTACGTGTTTACTCTAGTACATATATTTTAGGTTTAAAGAATGTTTACTTACATATCCGTCTGCGTGTTGTTTGTTTGTTCCTGATGAAGGAATATTGAGCCGAAACGTCGTTCAAATTTGTGTCGTCCATTAATCACGTAAAGTTTTAACCACACAATTTCTTTAATTTTGTTCTCCTCTTCCTACCCATCACAGCCGGTCGGGACGATTCTTTGTCCTTAGTCAGGTGTTCCACTTCTCTAGTCAAGTTTATGATCTCGTTGACGTCCTCAAGTCACCTTCTTCTTGGTGTGTCTCATCTTCCTGAAATCACGTAGTTCCTTTCTTGTTCTTTTCATTCCACTGTGTTTTGGCGTGCCGTTCTATTTTAATTTACTCTGTAAAATGCTATTTATAAGAAAGTTATTTTCAATTTATTATAGTTATTTTCAATGTTTAAGTCTTTCAATATGTCTTCATTGAAATTTTTAATTAGCTAAGGCATCGTCTGATTTTTCTCTCGTACTTGGTTTAGAATGAGTCAATTTTCTTGACACCATCATCATCGAGTACTATGCTTGCTGGCGTAGGTGATCATATTTCTCCACAAGTCTCGATCTCGACAGTTATTTATAATTTCTGTTGTTGACCTTCTGCCAAGCCAATCTTTTCAGCTGTTGGGTATTTTTTTTTCTTTGCTTCCCTCTATCTCTTCGTCCCTCAATTTCCCGAGTTGTTACAATATATTCCAGCTGTTCTCTTCTCATTACATGGCCAAAAAATGATGATTGTTTTCTTTTAATTTGGGAAATTAGCTCTCTTTTTGCTTTGTCCTCTTTCAGAAAGTTTTCATTGCTCTTCTAAGCTGTCCACGGTATTCTCAACACTCTTCTGTAAAACCACATATCTCCAAGCCTCCAGTGATTTTCTTGTCTGTTGTCATATTGTCCATGATTCACATCCATATGTTATGACTAGTTCTGCATAACATTTTATAACTCTCTTTCTCGTTTCCATTGTCAAAGATGGATTGCACAGTATCGCCCTAATTTTTGGGAAAGTTGCTTTCGCCTGATCTATTCTGCATCTGAGCTCTGTTGTACTTCATCTGAGGTTAACATTGTTTCCAGGTATTTAAATTCATTTACCTGTTTTAATATTGTTTCACTTACTTGTCTTAATATGCCCCCATGAGTTTTAATTTTACCGACTATATTAGTACACATCACCTCAGTGCAAAATAAGGACAAGTGGAACAATATTAAAACAGGTAAACGAATTTCAATATTTGGGAACTTTGTTAACCTCAGACGGAAGATGTACAAAAGAGGTGAGATGCAGAATGGCTCAGGCAAAAGCAGCTTTCCAAAAAATGAGGAAGATATTATGCAATCCATTTTTGACAATAGAAATAAGAAAAAGAGTTCTTAAATGTTGTGTGTCTCTATGTTCGGAATTGGAGTCATCAACGATGGCCTAACACCATCAAGTGCTACGACGATCATCATTTTCAAGAGGACGTGACTTACCGGTATATGGGGAAAGGCGGCGGGAACAGTTGGAGGCTGTGCATGAAAAGTGTTCCTAGTTGCAGTTTCCTCATATTACAAGTCGCATGTCTGTGTTAGTTACCTCTAGTGACTCGGGCAGATGGTGCTCGTAAACCTGGGAAGGCCGACCATCTAAGGGCAAAATCCCCCTACAGAAAAGATCATCTTCTGCCTTGCAGGAAGATTGGGGACAATCAAAGGCTAAGGAAAGCAAACCTGAACAAAATGCTGGCTGAAATCGGATGCACTGGGCCACTGGCGCAAAACACAGAGCAACGTTTTAACAGGTATTCAATCGGAGTGGATCTAACAGGCTTAAACAGACAGCTGTTTTCGTGCGAGAGTCTGGAGTCCTACTCTGATTGAGTCCTGATCGCAGACAGAGAGAGAGAAATGTTAAGTAGAGCCAGTCTTAGCATATGGATGCGTATCATGGACAATAGGACAACAGACAAGAAAATCACTGGAGTCTGTAGAAATGTGGTTTTACAGAAGAATGTTGAGAGTACCATGGACAGCTAAGAAGAGTAATGAAGATGTTCTGAGAGAGGTCAAAGCAAAAAGAGAGCTAATTTCCAATGTTAGGAAGAGACAATTATCATTTTTTGGCCATATAATGAGAAAACAACTGGAATATATTGTAACAACTGGAAAAATTGAGGGACGAAGAGATAGGGGGAAGCAAAGAGAAAAAAAATAACAGACAGCTTAAGAGAATGGCTTGGCAGAAGGACAACAACAGAAATGATAAATAACTGCCGAGATCGAAAGATGTGGAGAGACATGATCACCTCCGCCAGCAGGCCCGGTACTTGATGATGATGATGATGATGATGATATTAGTACATGTGGGGGGAAAAGATAGAACTCGTGGCTAAAAAAAATAAAATAAAATAAAAATAAAATAAAAGCGTCTAATGTATCAGATACATACATGTAAGTGTTCCCACATTTACGCTGTTTTATTACGTTTCCAGTCTTGAACATTTCTTTTTAATTTCTATTTTGATGATTGTAAAGAAGAAGCTGAATTTAAGACAAATGAACTATCTACAGAGTCAAGATAAACTATCTACAGAGTCAAGATAAACTATCTACAGAGTCAAGATAAACTATCGACAGAGTCAAAATAAACTATCTACAGAGTCATGATGGACTATTTTCAGAGTCAAGATGAACTATCTACTGAGTCAGATGAACTCATTCAAGATGTACTGAGTCAGGATGGACTATCTACAGAATCAAGATGAACTATCTACAGAGTCAAGAGGGACTATTCACAGAGTCAAAATGGACTGTCTACAGAGACAGTGATAAGTCTTTAGTCCGGCTTGCTCCAACACCAATCATTCAACGATATTGTCCAATTTGCACTAACATATTTAAGAACAGTTGTCAGCATTGCTGTAGGTGAGAGATTATTAACTTGTAGTATCATTTAAAGTAGAAGGCAGCAAAACAATGCAAATGAATTTTCTGTTCGCTAATGTGAGAGTTACTTTAGAATTGTTTTCTATCACATGTCGCAACAACGTCATTTCATGTACACAAGTGTTGAACGGATTTACGCCTGACCAGGTGTTTTACGTTATTGTTTGTGCGGATAAATAATACTGATTTTGATTTTTTTTTTTTTTTTTTTTTTTTTTTTTCATTTGATATAGGTATGCCAAATATATCTGGCTTTTCCTTTGTACTTGACTTAAAATCACTTTTCTTTCTGACAATTCTGATTTATAACACTGTCCTTCACCTTCAGGTTAAAATCAGATATGATTCAATACCATCAGAATAAACAGATAATCTAGTCAAATCATCAGAAGACACAACCCCCAAATCAGGATGTCTTTCATAATATAAATAGATGGGAACAAGTTATCATTATACATCTCAGAACAGGACACAATCGATTCCATAGTCACATGTATACAAAATTCAAGATCGGCACCTCAACTACATATACATGTGGACAGGCGCCTCTGACTGCTGAACACATACTTCAAGACTGCATTGAATATAGTAGACTGAGGGTAATCTATTGGCCCGTACGTACAACACTACAGACAAATCTATATAAGGCCACTGCAAGAATTACAAAAGACAGTAACATTTATACGAGAATTGACATTGTAGATAAAGTCAATACTTCAGGCGAACGAAAGATAGAAAGATAGATGATTCTTTCTCTATCAGCTGTTTATGGGACCGTTGCTTTGTATTAAGGACAAGAGGTAGGGTTCGATCCCAACCGACGGCTTCCGGGTTCACCCAGCCTTTAATGGGTGCCGGATTTTTTCTGGGAAAGTAAAGCGACATGGGCGTAATACCGACCGCATTACCCCAAAAATCATGTGCTGAAGGTCTGTAAAATGTATGGTCACTAACACCATATTCCCTATACGCCACTTGGCGTGACGGGGGGTACTTTACTGTTTTTTTTTACTGTATTTCTTCTTGCTGACAGTGCTTTACTCAACAGAGTCAGGTAATCATTCTCTACTTAACATTGATCAACATGAGAGTAGGAGGCTGGTTGAACCACTACTGTCAGACTAGTCCTAACTTCTGGTTGAACCACTCCTATCAGACCAGTCCTGACTAACCAGCCGATTGACTCACATAAGCACAGTAACTGCTTCAAGTTGTGACACAAGTTGGATGTACTCTTGTGTTTTACAATGTTGTAACAAACCGGAGCTAGGGAGGAGAAATAATATCGCATAATTCCTTCATTATGTATTTATGATCCCTTTGTTGAAGAACAAAACAGCTCTAACAGAAGCTGGTAGTGTATTGAAACGAGTGAAAAAGATTTTATGGCACACATTTTTTATAGAGAAAATTAATTAAAAAAAAAAAGAAGTAAAAAGTAAAGAACCCCGTCACGCCAAATGGCGTATAGGGAATATGGTGTTAGTGACAATAATTTTGACAGGCCTTCGGCACATGATTTTTGGGGTAATGTGGTCGGTAGTAGTATAGATTGGCACTTAGGACCCCTGAATGTTCTTCCAGCCGCACATAATTCCTTATATAAATAGTCTACCCGTACATGGAAGCACATTTTTCCTTATATGAGAGTCTACCCGTACATGGAAGCACATTTTTTCCTTATATGAGAGTCTACCGTTTTTTCCTTATATGAGAGTCTACCCGCCCATTTTTGTTCCGGTGACCTCTCGTTGACCTCTCGGGTGACCTCTCGTGGCGGCGTCGGATGACCTCTCGGGTGACCGCTCGTGGTGGTGTTGTGGTGACCTCCCGCGGCGGTGGTGAAGGGGCGGCGGTGGTATCATAACTTTCACATTCTTTGTACTTTCAATGGTGCCGTAACTTTCATAATCTATTCTTTCTTTATACTCTCAGTCAATAAAAAACAGTGACAAGTTTATTTATTCAAGATAAGTTTTAAAAACTTCCTTTAGAATTAAAGGTAACAGCTTAGGCCGTTACACATGCTACACGACGCTACGTTAACGAAGTAACTACACGGCAAACGCGAAACACCGCGTTAATTAAGCGAGATCAAAGAGTTCCCGGTAGACGCGCAGCCGCGAAGACGCGCAGCGAGGGGCCGCAAGATCAAAGAGTTCCCGTTAGACGGACCGCGTTTACATCAAAGGATTACCCTTGAGCACACTAATAAATTAATCACCGTAGCTGGTAAGTGTTCATCAGGAGTGTCATTTAACAGGGGAATTTCACGATACCGATGTTTTAATGTGAGACGCTTGGGGGTAATTAACAGTGACAAGTTATTTATTTATTGTTTTTATTCGTATATATCCCACAATAGATAACACAGGGGTAGACAATAATGTAGTCTTTAACTATTGCACATTATAGACAAGTATAATACATAAGAAACAAAGTAGTTTATTTACAAGAAGTAATACATGATACTGTTAAATTGCTAAAGGGGAGGTGGTCACGTTGTTCAGAATGGACCTGTCGCTTGCTGGGGTGAGGTAGTAAGTTGGAAGTTGTAGTAGTAGGTTAGAAGTTGGCGTGTAATAGAAGTAGTAGGTTAGAAGTTGGCGTGTATTAGAAGTAGTAGGTAGTTGGATGTGGAAGTTGTAGTTGTAGAGGTAGCTGGTTGTGGAGGTAGTTGGTAGTAGAAGTTGTAGTAGTGAAAGTTGTAGTAGAGCATGGGACGACGTTCAAATTAACAGACGACGACTTTTATTCTACTGACTCAACAAGCAAAGACCAAAACGTTACTCCCAAACCCACGAAAGCTTAGACTTTGGAGTTCTATATCTTTAGCACTTCAACGAATAACAGACAACAGTAATGGTGAACCTTACAGATAAGAAAACTTAGTTCCAAACCCCAAAATTTCGTCTCATAACTAAAAAGTTGAACTCAAAACATTAAAAATCTAGGTCCAAAGTCAAAATAGTTAGACACGGTAGGGCAAAAGGGCATATTCTTTCCAACCAATACTCCCTATTCTTCTACACATCTGCATCTCGAAGCCTTCGAATTTATATTCAATGTTTGGCTACTGACTATATTTTGCGCCGATTGCTCAGAGTCGATTCTATATTCAACCACTGAACTCTCTGTCGATATAGTAGACACGTATGTCATGTCATTGTAACAGTCATGTCAATGTAACAGTCATGTCAATGTAACAGTCATTTCGTTGTAATGGTCATCTCGTTGTAACAGACACGTATGTCATGTCGTTGTAACAGACACGTATGTCATGTCGTTTTATCAGAGACGTATGGTATGTCGTTGTAATAGCCATGTCGTTGTATCAGTCATGTCGATGTAGTAGACACGTATGTCATGTCATTGTAACAGTCATGTCAATGTAGCAGTCATTTCGTTGTAATGGTCATCTCGTTGTAACAGTCATGTCAATGTAACAGTCATGTCAATGTAACAGTCATTTCGTTGTAATAGTCATCTCGTTGTAACAGACACGTATGTCATGTCGTTTTATCAGAGACGTATGGTATGTCGTGATGGATGAATGTAGGTTGTCGACTGTGCCATGATGGATGAATGTAGGTTGTCGACTGTGCCATGATGGATGAATGTAGGTTGTCGACTGTGCCATGATGGATGAATGTAGGTTGTCGACTGTGCCATGATGGATGAATGTAGGTTGTCGACTGTGCCATGATGGATGAATGTAGGTTGTCGACTGTGCCATGATGGATGAATGTAGGTTGTCGACTGTGCCATGATGGATGAATATAGGTTGTCGACTGTGCCATAATGCTTGTATGTAGGTTGTCTAGTGTGTCGGGATGGATCATGTAGGTTGTCGACTGTGTCGAGATGGATGAATGTAGGTTGTCTAGTGTCTCATGATGGTTGTATGTAGATTGTCGACTGTGTCGAGATGGATGAATGTATGTTGTCGACTGTGCCATGATGCTTGTATGTAGGTTGTCTAGTGTCGCATGATGGATGAATGTAGGTTGTCGACTGTGTCGAGATGGATGAATGTAGGTTGTCTAGTGTCGCATGATGGATGCATGTAGGCTGTCGACTGTGTCGGGATGGCTGTTTGTAGGTTTTCTAGTGTGTCGCATGATGGATGCATGTAGGTTGTCGACTGTGTCGAGATGGATGAATGTAGTTTGTCGACTGTGTCATGATGCTTGTATGTAGGTTGTCTAGTGTCGCATGATGGTTGTATGTAATTGTCGAGTGTGCTCCAACAAACCGCCGTGTCATTTAAACTTCTTTGAACACAATGGACACGGATGTTCACCAGAAGAAACCTCATTATGAGAAACCGTCTGGAGAAAATCCAATAACCCTTTCGTCAACCATATTTAACATACCTAGTTAAACTTCAATCTCAACAATACTTATCATACCTACTTTAAACACATTAATAAAATTGAATAACCTTTTATCGATAAGCCTTAACGTACTTTAAGATAAAACAATCCAACTTACTGTGTAAAATAGAATCTCAATCCGTTAGAATGAATAGTAACTTTCCTTGAAGCAACCAAACTTATAACACGAAAGCCCTGAAGGGTCTAGTTTAAATATAAATTGGTAACAAATGAATACATTATCCAATCAGAGAGTGACTATGCCAACATCGACTGATATCTGGATTAACCAATCAGAGAAGAGTATTAGCATGGGAGGCGGAGCAAAGAAATGACTGACATCTGTATTATAACCATTCAGAGAAGAGTATTAGCATGGGAGGCGGAGCAAAGAAATGACTGACATCTGTATTATAACCATTCAGAAAAGAGCATTACTATGAACGGCAGAGTGATTAACCAATTATAGAAGAGCGTAACTTTGAAAACGGTTCCAGTTCCATCTTAAGGTAAATGAATTGGTCGGGTTCTCAGCGAGGATCGTGGGCGTTTCTGGTCCATAGAATGTGTTTGGATAAACTTATGAAGGAGTTTATGTTCCTGGGGGTTGATATTATTCACACATATGATAAGGCGTGTAAGAAACATTCCAAGTTTTATAAAGCGATGGCTAACCTAGTATATACATGATCGGAGAGAAATGAGCTGTTATTTACTGGAATAATTCAGCGAGTCGGTGGTCATGATATCTACGCCACGTTTGTAACCATCGTTATCGAAATACTTTCAGACCGAGTTCACAATTTCGGTCGTCTTGTCGTTCTATATACCCTCGCCTATCGATTAGTCAAGAATCATATCAAAGACATGTTCGACTCTGATTCCGACATTTGTGTTTTAGAAACGGACTTTGGTACTTGGACCGGTGTTATCATCGGAAGAGAATTTGGAGAGTAGTTACTAAAAGAAGGTAGTTTGGAAAATTTTCTAGACCTCTCTAACGAAGAAGCTACAACACTGTGGACTCTACTTCGCAACAGCCTTTGGTATTTAAGAGCTTTACCTATAAATGTTTATCTGTGAGTTTATATATTTTCCCTAATAAAAGTTTGGTAACCCCACAGCATTTGTTACTGCCTTACAATATTGTTTACCAGGTCACGACACCCCTCGCACAGATGCTGAGGGTTGTCCTGTAGTAGGCCTGTGATTGTAATAAGAATGGTTTGCTCCAGCTTTGAAATCTGAAATTTTCACAAAAAGAGATGGTGTTACTCAGTTCCCCTATAATGGGGATGTTGAGTTACTAAAAATAGATTTTGATCTCTGATGCAATACCTGATTAGTTACTAAAAATAGAATGTGACCTATGATCCAATAACAGAATACTCATTGCACTGGTGACCAATTGAGACTGATGGAAAAGTGAATTCCCAGTCATAGAAAAGTATGTTGTCACGATAGGTGTGTCAATAACAAGGAATAAAAATCATTAA
Source organism: Megaustenia siamemsis (assembly GCA_032433765.1). Classification (NCBI taxonomy): domain Eukaryota; kingdom Metazoa; phylum Mollusca; class Gastropoda; order Stylommatophora; family Ariophantidae; genus Megaustenia; species Megaustenia siamemsis. The sequence goes on along the minus strand of JAVIAB010000047.1, from coordinate 80,919,296 downwards.
AGACATCCTAATTAAGTTGTAAACTCATTAGCACAAACACAAAACTTAGGCTATTCAAATCAAATGTACTATCAACCCTTACGTATGCGTGTGAAAGCTGGAAAACAACAAGAGATATAGAAACAAAGTTGAACGCATTCGAAAATAAATGTCTAAGGAAAATACTTGGTATAGAATGGAACGAATTCAAAACAAACGAGGAAATTAGAGAAATCGCCAATCAACCACTAATATCTTCAGTAATAAAGAAAAGACGATGGTCATACGTTGGACATGTGATGAGAAGAGATAATAATCGAATAGCAAAGCAAGCCCTCATATGGGAAACAACAGGTAAAAGAAAAAGAGGAAGACCCAGGGAGACACTGAGAAGAACATTGATGAGAGAGGCAAGAGCAGCAGGAATCCGCTCCCTCAATGAGATAGAACTGCTTGCACAGAACAGAGACAGATGGCGAGATTTAATAAAATATCTTTAAAAGAAAACTGCTAGAACAAAAATTCATATAGGAGAAGGTGTATCTTGGTCTACGCCCTATGGGCCGGTTACGGCTCGAAAGGTCAATAGATAGATAGAATTAAGTTGTGAAATTTTGGTGGTTGAGAGATAAATCTGAAGATAAGCACATCAAACTATAAGAACAAGGAAACAATCGTATATTACACACTCTTAGAGCCAGTGTTAAGTTAACACGTATTTATCTGTAGTTAAAATAGAAGGTTATAAATTGAGTAGAGGTAAACTTATACCTTATGGCTCATCTACTTTTTCGAATAAACTCAAGTTCAGAAGAGGAAGACAGTGATGAAGATAGTGATGTGTCAATGAGCACGCAAACCACGACAATATGGCCTAGTGGTAATTTTAATAATGGTTTAACTTTAGACTCAATTTTCAAAAAGACAAATATACTTGAAAGGTTTTTAAACTCTAGTGAAACCTCTGACACCTACATCACCGGCTCTCAAAATCAGGGAGCTGGAAGACTGGAGATTCCAACTGAAATAATTAACAACCACTCCTCGACTGGTAATAGAGATATACAAATCTTTGAACATGATATTTATTTTGAACAAATTAACGCAACGTGGAACGAACAATACGCTTGCAGCCAGCAAAGTGATACACTAAACGATAGAGCTACCAAGGTAGGTAATTGCTTTGGAGTCGAGTTTACCTTTTGATTTGATATTGTCTGTTTCTCCTTCGTTATCTTTATTACTGGGTTATTACACAACTAGTAGAGACATTATCTTTATTGATGATGATAAATAGTAAATTTCCACATGTAATGAAAATTTTGAAACTAGTTGCTAGTAATGATTGACGTTATAGTAAAGGAAACCGAAAAAATAAAGGACTCATCGTTAATACCATAAAGAAGTAACTGTAACATCAAAGAAAACGACAAGTGGAATAATATTAATGCTGGTAAATCTTTTGACGTATTATCCTCTGGAGGTGGAGTAGAGTAAATTTTACGTAGAAGCAGGTTTAACTTACCCAAGAGACTCATGGACAATAGGTTACTAGGTGAGAAACGAAAGAGATATCCAATACTTGGATGTTGTGACTTGTAATGAGAACTGCTGTAATAACTTGTACCAACTTGAAAACGTGAGGGGTGAAAAGACAGAGGGAAACAAAGAGAAATGACATCAGCTACAGAGTTGTGCAGAGATATTTTATTATAAAGTGTTTTTCATTTAGAAGTTTTTGCTGGCTTTTAAACCTAAATTGTCTCGTTTTATTCTAGGTTCATTTTTGTGAAGAAACGATTGTTTTAACAATCCACGATGATGAAAATGACGAACCCAATTATTCTTGGCAGCAGTTTTCTATAGACAAGGAGCGCTTCATAAACCGTATACAAGAATGTGGCAAAATTATTTCCCCCATCCTAGCTATTGATCACAGAGCCAAGATTCTAAAAAAAAAAAGTATTTCAGAAGTAATAGAAACTAAAGTTTAGTTGATATTTTACTTGCCAAGCCCAATCCTGTGTTCACAAGAACACTTCCCTCTAATGAGCATAACATGCTATACTCGAGTTTGTCTCCAACTTGTCAGTGTAGGCCCCGCCCTCTGGATCATCATTTGTTTTGATGACTCCATGGATACATCGGCTTCGTGGAACAAACTTCCCATGACTCATCAAAGATGGCCGCTCTCTGAACATGTCTCATCACGTCCAATGACGTATTGCATCAGTTACTATAAATAGAACGTATTCCATTGGTTACTATAAATAGACTGACCACGCCCCCTTGTTACAGGGTATAAAGGGCAGCCGTTCTCAGTGCTGCTACATACAGAAAGTCAGATCCCTGCTACCAAGGCGTGTGCTTTTTAGAATGGAGTCCGTTAGAATGGATATGTGTGATTCCGCTGTTAATGTTGACTGTGATGGTGCTTTTTTCTATGCCGCTCGTAATGGCGAGTATGTAAAGCCTCTACAGAAGAATGGTTTGAAGGCTGTCTCAGTTTCGAGATATCGAGCAAAGACTTTAATTCATCTTAGAAAATACGATGGCAAAACGGGGTTGAAATTCCCAACACGTTACGGTATAACACTAACACAGCCTGAATTTGAGACTTTAGTGGGTCTGAAGTCTACGATTCTCTCAGAGTGTGACAGACTACGAGTAGCCACAGGTGATGCGTCTACGATTCTCTCAGCTGAGTGTGACAGTATACAAGCAACCACTGATGGAGCATCTACATTTCGCTCAGACTATGACAGAGAACAAACGACCAATGAGGGTGAGTGGTCGATCGCTGCTCCTCCCGTTTATGACGACTTCCAGGCGTCTACAATTCTCTCAGCAGAGTGTGACGGTGTACAACCAATTACTGATGGAACATCTACATTTCGCTCAGAGTGTGACAGAGAACAAACAGCAAATGAGGGTGACTGGTCGCTCGCTGCTCCTCCCGTTTATGACGACATCCAGTATCAACAAAGTGACCTTTCGACTGTTCTCAGACACAGCTCACAAACGAATTGATCCCCGTTCGATCACTAATATAACTGATGGATCTTATGCTATTAAGAACAATAAACAAAATTGTGTTAAATTTTGCGATCCTTGTATATTTAAAAAAACCACGTGGGAGACCACGTAAACTTGTAATTTAAGCATTAAACACATGACTATGTTGTTATATGTGTACTTTTTTAGATGATTTGTATCCATATTTGCACTATTTAAAGCATCATTGTTCAATTATAAACATTTGAATGTGTAACATGTGTTGTCCACGTTGATGTATTGAAATAAATTTATGTTTCATTGCGAAAATAAACATTATAAAAAGATCATATTTGTTTGTTTTTATTTGACTTATTTTAATTTTAATGAGTTTATTCGAAAAAGTAGATGAGCCATAAGGTATAAGTTTACCTCTACTCAATTTATAACCTTCTATTTTAACTACAGATAAATACGTGTTAACTTAACACTGGCTCTAAGAGTGTGTAATATACGATTGTTTCCTTGTTCTTATAGTTTGATGTGCTTATCTTCAGATTTATCTCTCAACCATCAAAATTTCACAACTTAATTAGGATGTCTTTAATGATTTTTATTCCTTGTTATTGACACACCTATCGTGACAACATACTTTTCTATGACTGGGAATTCACTTTTCCATCAGTCTCAATTGGTCACCAGTGCAATGAGTATTCTGTTATTGGATCATAGGTCACATTCTATTTTTAGTAACTAATCAGGTATTGCATCAGAGATCAAAATCTATTTTTAGTAACTCAACATCCCCATTATAGGGGAACTGAGTAACACCATCTCTTTTTGTGAAAATTTCAGATTTCAAAGCTGGAGCAAACCATTCTTATTACAATCACAGGCCTACTACAGGACAACCCTCAGCATCTGTGCGAGGGGTGTCGTGACCTGGTAAACAATATTGTAAGGCAGTAACAAATGCTGTGGGGTTACCAAACTTTTATTAGGGAAAATATATAAACTCACAGATAAACATTTATAGGTAAAGCTCTTAAATACCAAAGGCTGTTGCGAAGTAGAGTCCACAGTGTTGTAGCTTCTTCGTTAGAGAGGTCTAGAAAATTTTCCAAACTACCTTCTTTTAGTAACCACTCTCCAAATTCTCTTCCGATGATAACACCGGTCCAAGTACCAAAGTCCGTTTCTAAAACACAAATGTCGGAATCAGAGTCGAACATGTCTTTGATATGATTCTTGACTAATCGATAGGCGAGGGTATATAGAACGACAAGACGACCGAAATTGTGAACTCGGTCTGAAAGTATTTTGATAACGATGGTTACAAACGTGGCGTAGATATCATGACCACCGACTCGCTGAATTATTCCAGTAAATAACAGCTCATTTCTCTCCGATCATGTATATACTAGGTTAGCCATCGCTTTATAAAACTTGGAATGTTTCTTACACGCCTTATCATATGTGTGAATAATATCAACCCCCAGGAACATAAACTCCTTCATAAGTTTATCCAAACACATTCTATGGACCAGAAACGCCCACGATCCTCGCTGAGAACCCGACCAATTCATTTACCTTAAGATGGAACTGGAACCGTTTTCAAAGTTACGCTCTTCTATAATTGGTTAATCACTCTGCCGTTCATAGTAATGCTCTTTTCTGAATGGTTATAATACAGATGTCAGTCATTTCTTTGCTCCGCCTCCCATGCTAATACTCTTCTCTGAATGGTTATAATACAGATGTCAGTCATTTCTTTGCTCCGCCTCCCATGCTAATACTCTTCTCTGATTGGTTAATCCAGATATCAGTCGATGTTGGCATAGTCACTCTCTGATTGGATAATGTATTCATTTGTTACCAATTTATATTTAAACTAGACCCTTCAGGGCTTTCGTGTTATAAGTTTGGTTGCTTCAAGGAAAGTTACTATTCATTCTAACGGATTGAGATTCTATTTTACACAGTAAGTTGGATTATTTTATCTTAAAGTACGTTAAGGCTTATCGATAAAAGGTTATTCAATTTTATTAATTTGTTTAAAGTAGGTATGATAAGTATTGTTAAGATTGAAGTTTAACTAGGTATGTTAAATATGGTTGACGAAAGGGTTATTGGATTTTCTCCAGACGGTTTCTCATAATGAGGTTTCTTCTGGTGAACATCCGTGTCCATTGTGTTCAAAGAAGTTTAAATGACACGGCGGTTTGTTGGAGCACACTCGACAATTACATACAACCATCATGCGACACTAGACAACCTACATACGAGCATCATGACACAGTCGATAACCTACATTCATCCATCTCGACACAGTCGACAACCTACATGCATCCATCCCGACACACTAAAAAACCTACAAACAGCCATCCCGACACAGTCGACAAACTACATGCACCCATCATGCGACACTAGACAACCTACATTCATCCATCTCGACACAGTCGACAACCTACATTCATCCATCATGCGACATTAGACAACCTACATACAAGCATCTCGACACAGTCGACAATCTACATACAACCATCATGAGACACTAGACAACCTACATTCATCCATCTCGACACAGTCGACAACCTACATGATCCATCCCGACACACTAGACAACCTACATACAAGCATCATGGCACAGTCGACAACCTACATTCATCCATCATGGCACAGTCGACAACCTACATTCATCCATCATGGCACAGTCGACAACCTACATTCATCCATCATGGCACAGTCGACAACCTACATTCATCCATCATGGCACAGTCGACAACCTACATTCCTCCATCATGGCACAGTCGACAACCTACATTCATCCATCATGGCACAGTCGACAACCTACATTCATCCATCATGGCACAGTCGACAACCTACATTCATCCATCACGACATACCATACGTCTCTGATAAAACGACATGACATACGTGTCTGTTACAACGAGATGACTATTACAACGAAATGACTGTTACATTGACATGACTGTTACATTGACATGACTGTTACAACGACATGACATACGTGTCTGTTACAACGAGATGACCATTACAACGAAATGACTGCTACATTGACATGACTGTTACAATGACATGACATACGTGTTTACTACATCGACATGACTGATACAACGACATGGCTATTACAACGACATACCATACGTCTCTGATAAAACGACATGACATACGTGTCTGTTACAACGAGATGACCATTACAACGAAATGACTGTTACATTGACATGACTGTTACATTGACATGACTGTTACAATGACATGACATACGTGTCTACTACATCGACAGAGAGTTCAGTGGTTGAATATAGAATCGACTCTGAGCAATCGGCGCAAAATATAGTCAGTAGCCAAACATTGAATATAAATTCGAAGGCTTCGAGATGCAGATGTGTAGAAGAATAGGGAGTATTGGTTGGAAAGAATATGCCCTTTTGCCCTACCGTGTCTAACTATTTTGACTTTGGACCTAGATTTTTAATGTTTTGAGTTCAACTTTTTAGTTATGAGACGAAATTTTGGGGTTTGGAACTAAGTTTTCTTATCTGTAAGGTTCACCATTACTGTTGTCTGTTATTCGTTGAAGTGCTAAAGATATAGAACTCCAAAGTCTAAGCTTTCGTGGGTTTGGGAGTAACGTTTTGGTCTTTGCTTGTTGAGTCAGTAGAATAAAAGTCGTCGTCTGTTAATTTGAGCGTCGTCCCATGCTCTACTACAACTTTCACTACTACAACTTCTACTACCAACTACCTCCACAACCAGCTACCTCTACAACTACAACTTCCACATCCAACTACCTACTACTTCTAATACACGCCAACTTCTAACCTACTACTTCTATTACACGCCAACTTCTAACCTACTACTACAACTTCCAACTTACTACCTCACCCCAGCAAGCGACAGGTCCATTCTGAACAACGTGACCACCTCCCCTTTAGCAATTTAACAGTATCATGTATTACTTCTTGTAAATAAACTACTTTGTTTCTTATGTATTATACTTGTCTATAATGTGCAATAGTTAAAGACTACATTATTGTCTACCCCTGTGTTATCTATTGTGGGATATATACGAATAAAAACAATAAATAAATAACTTGTCACTGTTAATTACCCCCAAGCGTCTCACATTAAAACATCGGTATCGTGAAATTCCCCTGTTAAATGACACTCCTGATGAACACTTACCAGCTACGGTGATTAATTTATTAGTGTGCTCAAGGGTAATCCTTTGATGTAAACGCGGTCCGTCTAACGGGAACTCTTTGATCTTGCGGCCCCTCGCTGCGCGTCTTCGCGGCTGCGCGTCTACCGGGAACTCTTTGATCTCGCTTAATTAACGCGGTGTTTCGCGTTTGCCGTGTAGTTACTTCGTTAACGTAGCGTCGTGTAGCATGTGTAACGGCCTAAGCTGTTACCTTTAATTCTAAAGGAAGTTTTTAAAACTTATCTTGAATAAATAAACTTGTCACTGTTTTTTATTGCCTGAGAGTATAAAGAAAGAATAGATTTATGAAAGTTACGGCACCATTGAAAGTACAAAGAATGTGAAAGTTATGATACCACCGCCGCCCCTTCACCACCGCCGCGGGAGGTCACCACAACACCACCACGAGAGGTCACCCGAGAGGTCATCCGACGCCGCCACGAGAGGTCACCCGAGAGGTCATCCGACGCCGCCACGAGAGGTCACCCGAGAGGTCATCCGACGCCGCTACGAGAGGTCACCCGAGAGGTCAACGAGAGGTCACCGGAACAAAAATGGGCGGGTAGACTCTCATATAAGGAAAAAATGTGCTTCCATGTACGGGTAGACTCTCATATAAGGAAAAATGTGCTTCCAAGTACGGGTAGACTATTTATATAAGGAATTATGGGCTGGAAGGACATTCAGGGGTCCTAAATGCCAATCTATACTACTGTCGGTATTACGCCCGTACCACTTTAATTTCCCCGAAAAAGTCCGGTGCCCATTTAAAGCTGGGTGAACCCGGAAGCCGTCGAAAGGCGCCAATCAGGATCGAACCCGACCTCTCGTCCTTTGTTGTCCAGTTCACTAACCACTGAGCTGTCGCAGCTCCTTATTTGAACAACAGATTTATTTGATGCTACAGGAATTTTAATTGACAGAAGAACATTGAGAATACCTTCTACAAGTTCAAAGAGAAATGATGACGTTCTGGAAGAGGTCATAACGAAAAGAAATCTTATTTCCAACACCAAGTAGAAACTGCCTTATTTTTGGGCAGTGAGAAGGAAACAACTAAGATATATTGTGACAACAGGAGAAACTGTGGGAAGAAGAGAAAGAGGATAACAGAAAGAATAGGTACCAGGAAGTTTAAGAAAATGATGATTTGGTAAGAAATAAAAAACTGAAGTGATACATAACTGAAGGGATATATAACTGAAGTAATACATAACTGAAGGGATACAAAACTGAAGAGATATATAACTGAAGTAATACATAACTGAAGGGATACAAAACTGAAGAGATATATAACTGAAGTAATACATAACTGAAGGGATACATAACTGAAGGGATATATAACTGAAGTAATACATAACTGAAGGGATATATAACTGAAGTAATAAATAACTGAAGGGATATATAACTGAAGTGATACATAACTGAAGGGATATATAACTGAAGTAATACATAACTGAAGTGATGAATAACTGCAGAAAAAACTGTGCAGAGACATGATCACCTACATGCCTGGTACCTGATCATGATTCCTCAGTTTACTTGAAATTCTTTGGGGCTGAGACATGACAAACTACTCTCGACCTTCCTCCCGTCTGGCCAGTTCTTTAAAAGTATAGCCGTTTGTCTAAATGTTCCTCTAGTCCGTCTTTGATATCATCTATCCATTTGTGAATGTATCAAAATATAGCTTGACTTAGCTAGTCATGCCCAGTCCCTCAAGCTGACTACAGCCGAAATCATTAAATTTCGCTTTGTGCCAAGATTACATTATGGTTATGTAAGGCCCCGTTATCACTGCAAAGGAATTAAAATCCATAATTGCTCAACCGCCCATGCCAGTGGAATCATCCTATTTAATATCTCATCTCCCAAACAAAGAAAGGTAGCTGCAGTCCCCATCATAGTAGTCTCAGCACATGCCAAAAGACATAAGGCGAAACTGCACAGAAAATGAAGACAGCCATCTGTTTCCCGTCATACGATATCATCATTCATCGTAAGCAATCGGAATATCGAAACCTGATCAAAACGGATGAAACACACAGCTCACGATTTGCACAGAGCACTTAACTCAGTAGCTCCAGCAGCAAGCAAAGACAAGATTACGTATCTTGTGACTATAATATCTTGTGACTATAATATAAACCATATTAGTTCATCAGACATGACCGTTGACTTCTTGAAAGTTCATACAATCTAACAAGTAAAGTTTAAGTGCTCATTAGTCTTCTTTCGTTCGTTAAGGTCTATATCTGCAACGGTGTCATTTCAATAAATTTCGTTTCTTTAACAGCTCCTGTTAGGGGTCATGACGTGTATAGATTAGTAGCCCTGTTTGGCCAGTGTACCTTTCTCTCGAAGAATTGTGCGGACTTCAGTTTTGTAGAAAATGTGAAGGGCATCTAGTACTCAATTTATCGACATTACATTACATTTGTCACTCATTAATCATATGCAGATCTGTTTACAGTTGAATGACTACACTTTAAAGTTTAGAGAACAACAAATGTAATGAGGAAGCAGAATGTTCAATTCAGAGTCAGCAAAGATCGAAAAGAGAAGCCACGATCACACTGACATTAATTAAGGCTGCCGTTTCTTTTCTGGAAGTAGTCCTTGTTAGGCGCTGTATCTATTAGTATGGATTAGGTTAGTGGCACGCACAGACCGCCGCTTACCCTCACTATTTTCTCTGTGATAATTTCCTTTGTATTTTATGTTGAATGGGGGCATCGCTTACATAATATCAATTATATAAGCTTACAGAAGCATTTGAAATAAAAACAGGAGTAAGGCAGTGATGCCTTCTATCTCCATTTCTCTTTCTACTGGCCATAGATTGGATTATGAAAGTAATTCAGAACAACAGAAATGGAGTCTAGTGGTCACTGACCAGGCAACTTAATGATTTAGACTTTGCTAATGACATATCACACAACCATCAACATATGGACGATACAATGAGCATACTTGATGAGAGGTCACAACAGCTGGGACTGAAAATAAATAGAGATAAGACCAAAATTATGAGAATTAATGCAGTTGGCAATAAACAAATAAAAATAGGAGAAATACCTCTACTAGACATACAATCTTACATATATCTGGGCAGTAATATAGACAAAGAAGGACAAATAGAGAATTATACCAAAATAAGGATATCAAAATCAAAGAGGAGCATTCGTTGCACTGGGACACATATGGAAGTCCAAAGAAATTAGGCTAATACAAAAATTAAAATTGTTAATTCCAATGTTAATTCAGTATTATTATATGGCTGTGAAAAATGGAGAACAACAAAAATGACAATCACGAAGATACAGACTTTCATGGCTGCTTACGCAGAATAAAAGGATGGAAACGGCAGGACAAAATCACTAACATAGAATTATGGAAATATACCAATCAAATACCAGTGGATAATGAGATACAGCGAAGACGATGGCGCTTGTTAGGACACACACTGCGGAAGCGAACTGAGAGTATTACACAACAGGCCCTTTTCTGGAACCCACAAGGAAAAAGACAAAAAGGAAAACCAAGATATTCTTGGAGAAGACAAATGGAAGCAGAGATCAAGACGATGGGAAAGACATGGAGTGATCTTAAAAGAATGGCAAGAAACAGAAGGGCTTGGAAAGTGGTTGTTAAAGTCCTATGCTCCACAGGGAGCTGAAAAGGTAGAAGAAGAAGTGGACATCAGTTAATTCTTTTAATCGACAGTTTATCAAATGCTTATATCTGTCAGTTATTTCTATCGACTGCGTCCCAATTTCACTTAGCCTTATTCATTTTCCTCAAACCGATTAACACAACCCGCTGTCCTTTGCTTATCTTTCCCCAATTTTTTTTTATTTTCTTGTTTAATTATGACATAAATTAGTTGCTTCTCTGTAATTTTAACGTGCAGCTATTATGGTTTATTTTCTCATATGGTAAAGATGTTAATCACTGATACAATGTGACTTGAAATTGTTGTACTTGTTCCATCCTTAGAGATCTCCTCTCATCTACTGTATTCATGCTGTAGTTACTCCTCGTCGTTACCTACAATCGAAAAGCATTAAATTAAAGTAGTTGCAGCGAATTACATTATCTACATTGTATCAGCGATACCTACATTAACCTCGGTGACTGAGTCGTTCCTGCGCTCGCTTCCTGATCTGGTGGACCACTGTTCATTTTCTAGAAATGGCGAAATGTTTTCAAATCATTAGCAGAACCGACTTTGAACTGAAATCACTTGTTAGGCTCATCCATGGAATAGTGCAAAGTCTCTTTATGGCATTCTTGTGAAGTCTTTTATTAACCCGAATGCTTGTGCGTCCCTGATCACCATAGTTCCTGAAGGTTTGAGACTTCTATGCAGGGAATTCCAGAAAGGAGAAGGAGAGACATAAACACGGCAAACTGTCGGAGTGCAATGGAAACAAACGAGCTCCTCATATCATGAGAAGAATGAACCTCTCTCTCTCTCTCTCTCTCTCTCTCTATATATATATATATATATATATATATATATATATATATATATATATTTTTTTTTTTTTTTTCTCTTTAACACTTCCTCTTTAACCATTCGGGTGTCGAGGGAGATGCAGTTCTAGTTCTTGAATTTTGGCAGCTTCAGTCACTGTCAGTTGATGTTATTGTAGTTTTTCTCGGATGTTGTCAGTCCATCTTACTCTTGGTCCATCACGAACCCTTCTTCCATCTCCTCTTTTATACCTTGGTCCATCACGAACCCTTCTTCCATCTCCTCTTTTATACCTTGGTCCATCACGAACCCTTCTTCATCTCCTCTTTTAGACATGTTTTGTATGATATATAATATTATCTTTCCAGATCAGCAAACATGTAATTTGTTGTTTCTGTATGTAGTTCAAATCTGATTCACTTCTTAATCTATCTCTTACGTCATTTATAATTCCGTCTCTCCCCATCACTACAAGCGTTTTTGTCAAACATCTCATCTCTTTGGTGACTAGCTTCCTGTCATGTTCAGAGCGACCATGTTTGACACCTATAGCACAATGTGGTAACGATGGCCATAGACTGCTGATATTGGAGGAATTCTTTTATTGCTTTTAAGACACCAAAAGTAGTATAGTTCAATGACAACGATATATAGCTAGTCAGGCCGCCCACTAATTTGAGTTCAGTCAGTGGCTTACCAAGCCCTGGACCCGCGGGGAAGTGATTTTTTTTCCCTTTTTTTTCTATCTTGTGTATCGCCATGTAGTTATATTTTTTTGTAAATATCCTTATAAATATGTATGTGTTGTTATTTATTGCTCCAGCTGAAGGCCTACTCGGCCGAAACGTCGACTTTTGTTTTATTTCCCACCTACGTAAAGCTGTTACCATATCACTTTTTTCTCCATAACAAAAATTGTCATTATCATCAACTTTACAGCAGCTTTTCTGTGCGTCTTGAAGCCTTTACTCCATTCAAGGTCATTGACTTGTTTTATTCTTTGTGGCCATTGAAGACAAAGAGATATGCTATCTGTTCACGTCAGTTGTAAACGTTCCCAACAACCTGACACGATAATACCAGCCCTACTTAATGTCCTACCATGAAGCTACTATAGCGCTTCTCTTAATGCCTTAATCTCCATCACAACAGTTAATTTAAACCCAAATTGGCATTTTCGATCTAGTCACAGAAACTGGAGAGAATTGATAAGTGAGGGTGCTTTAAAGAAAGATGAATGAGCTCCGTCATCAGCCGTGCTAATCTATCTATCTATCTATTGACCTTTCGAGCCGTAGCCGGCCAATAGGGCGTAGACCAAGATACTCCTCTTATCTGAATTTTTGTTCTAGCAGTTTTCCACTCTTTTAAAGATATTTTATCAAATCTCGCCATTTGTCTCTGTTCTGTGCAAACAGCTCTATCTCATTGAGGGAGCCGATTCCTGCTGCTCTTGCCTCTCTCATCAATGTTCTACTCAGTGTCTGGCTGGGTCTTCCTCTTTTTCTCTTACCTGTTATTTTCAACATGAGGGCTTGCTTTGCTATTCGGTTATTATCTCTCCTCATCACATGTCCAACATATGACCATCGTCTTTTCTTTATTACTGAAGATATTAGTGGTTGATTGGCGATTTCTCTAATTTCCTCGTTTGTTTTGAATTCGTTCCACGCCGTGCTAATGTTCTTGTTTAAATCATCCACTCGTTTTTGGGTAAAGTGGTCAGTACTACGCAAATGCTGTCTTCCTTTCCCAGAAAAGAGAATCATGTACTCATTGAAGATTAGGTGAGCCTAGAAGCCGTCGATTGGGGTCGAACCCAACGCCTTGTTATCGGAGGTCCAGTTCCCTAACCACTACTCTACAGCAGCTTCCAAAGATGTGTTGGGGCTACAATGTTCCGCTCATTACTAACTTGTTTATTCTGTTGGAACGACAATGTCACACAAACATGTGATATATGTTTGTATAAATGTTTGTGTTAATGTTTGTATTAATGTGTGTATTAATGTTTGTATTAATGTTTGTATAAATGTTTGTGTTAATGTTTGTATTAATGTGTGTATTAATGTTTGTATTAATGTGTGTATTAATGTTTGTGTTAATGTTTGTATTAATGTGTGTATTAATGTTTGTGTTAATGTTTTTATTAATGTGTGTAATAATGTTTGTGTTAATGTATGTATTAATGTGTGTATTAATGTTTGTATTAATGTTTGTGTTAATGTTTGTATTAATGTGTGTATTAATGTTTGTGTCAATGTTTGTGTTAATGTTTGTATTAATGTGTGTATTAATGTTTGTGTTAATGTTTGTATTGTTTGTATTAATGTGTGTATTAATGTGTGTATTAATGTGTGTATTAATGTGTGTATTAATGTTTGTGTTAATGTTTGTTTTAATGTGTATATTAATGTTTGTATTAATGTGTGTATCCATGTTTGTATTAATGTGTGTATTAATGTTTGTGTTAATGTTTTTATTAATGTGTGTAATAATGTTTGTGTTAATGTATGTATTAATGTGTGTATTAATGTTTGTATTAATGTTTGTGTTAATGTTTGTATTAATGTGTGTATTAATGTTTGTGTCAATGTTTGTGTTAATGTTTGTATTAGTGTGTGTATTAATGTTTGTGTTAATGTTTGTATTGTTTGTATTAATGTGTGTATTAATGTGTGTATTAATGAGTGTATTAATGTTTGTGTTAATGTTTGTTTTAATGTGTATATTAATGTTTGTGTTAATGTTTGTATTAATGTTTGTGTTAATGTTTGTGTTAATGGGTGTATTAATGTTTGTGTTAATGTGTGTATTAATGTTTGTGTTAATGTTTGTATTAATGTGTGTATTAATGTTTGTGTTACTGTTTGTATTAATGTTTGTATTAATGTTTGTGTTAATGTGTGTATTAATGTTTGTGTTAATGTTTGTATTAATGTTTGTGTTAATTTTTGTATTAATGTGTGTATTAATGTTTGTGTTAATGTTTGTATTAATGTTCGTGTTAATGTTTGTATTAATGTTTGTATTAATGTTTGTATTAATGTTTGTATTAATGTTTGTGTTAGTGTCTGTATTAATAACAACTATAGACTGTTGGTATATAATTACTTGTGGAAAGAATTGTTTCATTCATTGACTAATTAAATTATTTCTAGTGTGAATTATATTGACTAATTTCATTCTTTTTTTTGGTGTGAATTATTCCCCTTTTAATCCAAAATGTTTGAAAAATTGAAACTAGAACCTTCTAGCCAACTCTAATGTACCATTAACAAATTATATTTATTTGTTATACTGAAATGGACATATCAGTAATGACAACTAAACTATATATAATAAACAGCTGGGCTATGCTTTTAAAAATTTTAAACATTTTTAGTAACTATTATTGCCCCTTTCATTATGGCTGGATGAGTGGTAGGGGCGCCCAAATTATCCAAGCTGATCTCTCTGAAAAACATATACATACACTTCTTGTGGGTGATAAAGCGGAATAGTCTTATCTCACAGTTGTCTCTTGTTATGTAGCCTGTTCTATTATTATATATTCCATATTATGTTATAGTTCCATCGTCTTTCTCTCCCTAACGGTATGTCGTGCGCGTGATCCTGTCATTAATATTAATACTAAGAAATGAAGGGGAAAAAAGCATTCCCCGCGGTCGACCCAGCCGCTGGCAGAGATGGGTACCAGGGTAGTACTCTGGGAAGGTGAGGAATGCTGCCTCGTATCGTGAGTTTCGATGTTTGAAGTGACACTATTCAGAAGTCTCCGAGCAATTCCGGATAGGTGGCCGAGCACATATAGGTGAAAACTCGCGTGCTAAGATGCCGGTTCTAGTCTCGTACTTTACATTTACGAAGAAATGGAATGTTTTTACATATGTGGTTAACACACATATTAAATATAATGTAATGTAATATATGTTATAAGTATTTTAATTGGGCCGTATAATCGACCCAATAATCGACCGTATCGAATAGTAACAATATCCTTGTTCAGGTTACGAGTTTGCAGAAGAAAAACCAACACAAACCCAACATAAAAACAACATAAACCTGACATAAAAACAACATAAACCTGGCATAAAAACAACACAAACCTGACATAAAAACAACATAAACCCAGCATAAAAACAACATAAACCTGACATAAAAACAACATAAACCCAGCATAAAAACAACATAAACCAAACATAAAAACAACAAACCCAACATATAAACAACATCAACCCAACAGTTGTAAATCGAAAGAATATGAAATAACCCACTGACAAATATCTAGAAGGGAAAATGGAAGAACAAATAGAAACAATTGCTATAGACTAGTTACAGCTGATATAATTCATTTTATTTACCCCTCACTATTTATTTATTCTTCTACACTGTAGTTTATTTATTTGTATACTTCAATTCCCTGCTGGTGTTTGCTTATGACCCACCAAAAGCACAGTTGACCACAACGGTGCATCGTTTCGTGTCGTCTGAGTTTTTTTTATCAACGAAAAAGCTGTAAGTGTAGTCAGGCCATTATTTTATACTAGAGACAAATAATAATAAATGCTTGCTTGCGTTCGCCCAATGACTTAAGGAGTGTGCCTCGTAATCATCCGCCCTTAAAAGGACGTTAAGTGGGCGTGTCTGCGTTGTGTTGTGGTTTACAGTTTAACTGTGATATTTGCGCCTTTCGGCCCAACACATCCGACTTCAGCTTGACATTTTTGAGTACCGGGTTGTCTTCCCTCTTCGATCCCTACTCGCTTGGCCAGACTAGACTAGACTAGTCTGTTACTAGAGGCACCACGGAGAGGTGGAGCAGGGTCTGGATGGTTCTTGTTCACCGATCCTGGCACAAGCCATCAGCTGTGGATCACTGACAACTTCCAGCTCTGGTGCTGGGAGGCGCGCCTTCGCCTCCATAATAATAAATGAATATTATTTGGAAACTTCCGAGGCGATAATCAGCGAATCAATTCACAGGAAGAGGTATGTTTACAGCACTCGGAAAAAAATTGACAAATAATCAACAGTAAAAAAAATATGGACCAAATCAGGATCGAGGCTGTACTCAGTGGCACAGCGCCTTGCCACGAACAGCCAAACGCTAGGGAACACTGCCACTCAGCTAACGAAAAAATTAGCTTCGTAGGCAATGTCTTTTCGCGTAGGTTTTCTCATGACTATAGCATAAGGCTGCGATCACAGCTCGGAAATACATAGTGTATCTATTTTTTCCTGTTAATTTATTATTATCCATTATTTTCTACCTTTGTTTTTCTTGTCTCGAGCCTGTGCTTCAATTATTCTTGTTAATTTTGTTTTCGGCGAATTGAAAATTACAGAATTTACAAGAAAAAACAGTTTAAAAAAAAAAACGAATGATTGTTTACCGTGACAATGTAAGCGCCATCTTGTGTGTGCAGTGAGTTCAATAAAGTCGGACATCTCTCCTGTAGAAAACGCTTGACCTTCACCTTAGCTGACAACGATCGCACGCTGCGCGTTTTATGAATGAACTTACCAAGGACCACAACCATGCCTGTGTTATCTTCTCCTGAGCCTTGTTCACACACTCCCGGGGTGGGGTGGGGTAAACTTTTTCTTTCTTAGATATAGAACCCGTGGAGGGTGGGAGTTCAAGTGAAATTTTTAGCTAACCTGCTCTGTTCATATTACCGGCGGGAACCCTCTAAGGAGTCTTTTCAAAGATGAGGTTTAGGGTCGGGGCGGGAAGAACCACCGCCCGAAGCACCAATGGCGTTCCTCATCTCAAGTTATGGAATGTATGGTCCACGTTTTCGCAGAACGTTAAACTTTACGTGCGCTGTATGAATGAATCTTATGAATGTAGTCCTGCCAAGGACGTTTCCCTTCATATATTGTTCCAAGCTTCCTCTTATTCTTGTCACTGTCAAATTCTGCAGAGAGTAACTGCAAGAAAATTTGTTCTATCAAGTATTTTTGCCCAACTTATTTGTTCATACTATTGTTATTCAAGAGTTGGTAGTGAAATGAACGTATTTGTTCTTTAATTATTCCTGTCTACTTTTTGTTAGCTCAGGATTTGAAGAAAAGTTCTCGCTAGCAAATCTTTGTCCTAGTAATATTCCTTACTTCCTTGTTACTTTTAGTACTCCAGCAAATCTTTGTCCTAGTAATATTCTTTACTTCCTTGTTACTTTTAGTACTCCAGCAAATCTTTGTCCTAGTAATATTCTTTACTTCCTTGTTACTTTTAGTACTCCAGCAAATCTTTGTCCTAGTAATATTCCTTACTTCCTTGTTTCTTTTAGTGCTCCAGCAAATCTCGGAAAAATAGTTTCCTCGATAAGATAATCGTCTCGCATTTCCCCTTCCTTAATCTTATTCTTCTTAATCCCATGCAGTTTAGCAAGTACTCTTGGAGCAGATATTTGTTTGCACCTTTATTCGGTTATTTCTTTAAAGTTATGACACTTATCATATTAGTAGTGTATATATGTTACGCCTCATATAAATGAATCGTTTGTTAACACTACATCTAACATGACCTGAAGTGTTTATTGATGTTTAAGGATTTTGAATGAGCAAACACACACACAAACCTTCAATCTCTAAGAGCTGAGAATGGGTTCCATTGTGTGTGTGGTGATATATCGTTGGCTGATTTGGAAAGGGACTATAGGTAGCTTGGGAGATTTGAGAAGGTTTGACGTAAAGGAGATTTCCAGGAAAACTCCTTGTTCTTTACTTCCTTATTTACCTTTCGGCTTCGAGGGAGATATCATTTGCGATCATGTGTTCTTCTCTTGGCCTCTGTTGCTGTTATGTTTCCTAGTGTTTCTAATATTTCATCAATGAATATTTTTGTTATGATTGGCCCTTTAGTCTGGTGTTCTCGCAACGTTTATTAAAGGCTCGTAGTGTTGCTTTCTAGTATTTCCCGCTTATCACGTGGCTGAACCATTTTAATTGTTGTTTCTTTATGTATGCTGTGACGGTAATTATTCCTCGCTATTTATCTCAGTTTTTCATTTATGATCTTATATCTCAGGCTGTTTCCTATCATTCGTCCTACATATTTCATCTATGCAGACTAGAAAGAGGTGCAGAAATGGAGACTAGAAGGAGGAGCAGAAATGGAGACTAGAAGGATGAACATAAATGGAGACTAGAAGGATGAACATAAATGGAGACTAGAAGGAGAAGCAGAAATGGGAAGGATCAGGTGAAACAGAAATGATGACTAGCAGGTGGAGTAGAAATGGAGAATAGAAGGTGGAGTAGAAATGGAGAATAGAAGGTGGAGCAGAAATGGAGAATAGACGGTGGAGCAGAAATAGACAGGAGAAGGTGGAGTACAAATGGAGAATAGAAGGTGGAGCAGAAATGGAGATTAGAAGGTGGAGCAGAAATGGAGAATAGAAGGTGGAGCAGAAATGGAGACGAGAAGGTGGAGTTGAAATGGAGAATAGAAGGTGGAGCAGAAATGGAGATTAGAAGGTGGAGCAGAAATGGAGAATAGAAGATGGAGCAGAAATGATGACTAGAAGGTGGAGCAGAAATGGACAGGAGAAGGTGGAGTAGAAATGATGACTAGAATGTGGAGCAGAAATAGACAGGAGAAGGTGGAGTAGAAATGGAGAAAAGACGGTGGAGCAGAAATAGACAGGAGAAGGTGGAGTAGAAATGATGACTAGAATGTGGAGCAGAAATAGACAGGAGAAGGTGAAGCAGAAATGGAGACTAGAAAAATGTGCAGAACTAAATAAAAATCAGGCCAGTTATAGTCACTGGTTTGTCTTGATAACCATTTATTGTATACTATACCCCCCCCCCCCCCAGAATTTCCAAAACCTGTCTTGTTTCAGTTTTGACAAATCAAATGTCAGTTCCTTAGTTTATTGATAAATAATAGATAGGCATGTCTTTACTAATAAACCGATTTGTAAATTAAATTGAAACGAATGGTTTATCTTATTTTTCTGAGATTATTGTTTTTTTTCTTTACTGACAATTTTGAGTATATTTTTCCTTTACCAAGGACATTTTTTTAGTTGTTACCCCCCTTTAATAACGATAACCTGAGTGTATTTTACCTTTAATAACGATAACCTGAGTGTATTTTACCTTTAATAACGATAACCTGAGTGTATTTTACCTTTAATAACGATAACCTGAGTGTATTTTACCTTTAATAACGATAACCTGAGTGTATTTTACCTTTAATAACGATAACCTGAGTGTATTTTACCTTTAATAACGATAACCTGAGTGTACTTTACCTTTAATAACGATAACCTGAGTGTATTTTACCTTTAATAACGATAATCTGAGTGTATTTTACCTTTAATAACGATAATCTGAGTGTATTTTACCTTTAATAACGATAATCTGAGAGTATTTTACCTTTAATAACGATAATCTGAGAGTATTTTACCTTTAATAACGATAATCTGAGAGTATTTTACCTTTAATAACGATAATCTGAGTGTATTTTACCTTTAATAACGATAATCTGAGTGTATTTTACCTTTAATAACGATAATCTGAGTGTATTTTACCTTTAATAACGATAATCTGAGAGTATTTTACCTTTAATAACGATAATCTGAGTGTATTTTACCTTTAATAATGATAATCTGAGTGTATTTTACCTTTAATAACGATAATCTGAGTGTATTTTACCTTTAATAACGATAATCTGAGTGTATTTTACCTTTAATAACGATATCTTTAGATTATCGGTAAAACGTAGTTCCTTCTCTCAACGCTATTTTGAGCTTTTCACAGCATTTCGACATGATCTTCTTTCTTCTTGGCCTTAACCTCTGACCCTGTCAGTGACTGACATCCGTTATGCAATCTTGTATTGTAAGCAACAAAGTCTTTAGTCTGGTCAAAATTTCTTCAATTATTTGATATTTCTAAATCAGTGAATGAAGTTTTGTTAAATTTAATGTCGCGGTGAAGTGAAGTATTAAACTTCATTATACTAGTTAGACTATTTTTACCATGAAGAGGCCAGTGATTTACAACGCTGCTGTAATTTTGTCTAATTCAGTGAATACATTACCCGCAGCTGGGTCGGCTGGGGAGCATCGGGCTGGGATTGAATCCACGCTCACTTCAACGCCAACCAGCACCTTAACAACCACGCTATTACTACATATTTGATATAAACCTCGAGCCAAAATACGACGCCATGACTTCTAGCGATCAGGGACTATGTGAACCAAATCTGATCAAGACCCTAATACATTTATCCGCGGTGGCCTTGGCAATATGCTAACCCGTCTGACCAAGCAATTAGGGATTGGTGAGGGAAAGGAAAACAGGTAAAAAAAAAATGCCGCGATGAAGTTTAAGAATTAATACAAAGATAAGCAATAACTTCAGATATGCTGGTGATACCAGCAGAAAATACTGAAGATCTACAATTACTTAATGGCATAAACGTGACTAGCAAAAAATATGGATAAGATATGAATATCAAAAAGACTAAAACCTATGATCATAAGCAAAGGTAATATTCAAAACCTACAAGAGGATATTAAAATGTTGAAGGAATTGACCTGGAGACAGTTCAGAACTACAACTACCTTGGACATACTATAACCAGTGATGGAAAATGTACAACTGAAATAAACAATAGAATAGGAATAGTAAAAAGCAAATTTAATGTCATGAAAAATATACTGATATCAAAATAAATAACACCAGTGCTAAAGCTAAGAGTAGCAAAATATTATAACTTCTCAACATTCATGTGTGGTGCAGAAACATGGACATTAGACAAGAAAACAGAATAGAAAATTGAAGCATTTTTTAAAATGTGGATTTATAGAAGAATAGGTAGAATTGGATGGAGAGAAAAGAAAACAAACGATAAAGTTTTAAAACAACTAAAAATGAAAAGAGAACTACCTAAACACAACTAGAATAAGACAAATGACATTTCTGGGGCATGTTAAAAGACACAGCAGTCTTCTAAAAGTAATCTTGGAAGGAAGGATACAAGGTAAAAGATGCAGAGGCAGACCGAGACTAACATAGACGTGCAATATCAAAAGTTAGAAAAGTCAACCTATGACAACTTTGATGAGTTATTTACTTGTTGTTTTTCGAGTCTCTCGTGTATCCGCGCAGCTCACTCGTTACTCGAAATGATCACCGGAAGTCTCATTAATAGAGTTGCTAGTGCATTCATCTGCTGGTCTGATTGTCAATGGTGCATTTTTTAGTAATGAAACAAATTTCTGTCTCATTGCTAGAGTTGCTAGTGCATTCATCTGCTGGTCTGATTGTCAATGGTGCATTTGTTATTAATGAAACAAATTTCTGTCTCATTGCTAGAGTTGCTAGTGCATTCATCTGCTGGTCTGATTGTCAATGGCACATTTTTTATTAATGAAACAAATTTCTGTCTCATTGCTAGAGTTGCTAGTGCATTCATCTGCTGGTCTGATTGTCAATGGTGCATTTGTTATTAATGAAACAAATTTCTGTCTCATTGCTAGAGTTGCTAGTGTATTCATCTGCTGGTCTGATTGTCAATGGTACATTTTTTAGTAATGAAACAAATTTCTGTCTCATTGCTAGAGTTGCTAGTGCATTCATCTGCTGGTCTGATTGTCAATGGTGCATTTTTTAGTAATGAAACAAATTTCTGTCTCATTGCTAGAGTTGCTAGTGCATTCATCTGCTGGTCTGATTGTCAATGGTGCATTTGTTATTAATGAAACAAATTTCTGTCTCGCTGCTAGAGTTGCTAGTGCATTCATCTGCTGGTCTGATTGTCAATGGTACATTTTTTAGTAATGAAACAAATTTCTGTCTCATTGCTAGAGTTGCTAGTGCATTCATCTGCTGGTCTGATTGTCAATGGTGCATTTGTTATTAATGAAACAAATTTCTGTCTCATTGCTAGAGTTGCTAGTGCATTCATCTGCTGGTCTGATTGTCAATGGTGCATTTTTTAGTAATGAAACAAATTTATGTCTCATTGCTAGAGTTGCTAGTGCATTCATCTGCTGGTCTGATTGTCAATGGTGCATTTTTTAGTAATGAAACAAATTTCTGTCTCATTGCTAGAGTTGCTAGTGCATTCATCTGCTGGTCTGATTGTCAATGGTGCAATTGTTATTAATGAAACAAATTTCTGTCTCATTGCTAGAGTTGCTAGTGCATTCATCTGCTGGTCTGATTGTCAATGGTACATTTGTTATTAATGAAACAAATTTCTGTCACATTGCTAGAGTTGCTAGTGCATTCATCTGCTGGTCTGATTGTCAATGGTACATTTTTATTAATGAAACAAATTTCTGTCTCGCTGCTAGAGTTGCTAGTGCATTCATCTGCTGGTATGATTGTCAATGGTACATTTGTTATTAATGAAACAAATTTCTGTCTCGCTGCTAGAGTTGCTAGTGCATTCATCTGCTGGTCTGATTGTCAATGGTACATTTTTTATTAATGAAACAAATTTCTGTCTCGCTGCTAGAGTTGCTAGTGCATTCATCTGCTGGTATGATTGTCAATGGTACATTTTTTATTAATGAAATAAATTTCTGTCTCGCTGCTAGAGTTGCTAGTGCATTCATCTGCTGGTCTGATTGTCAATGGTACATTTGTTATTAATGAAACAAATTTCTGTCTCATTGCTAGAGTTGCTAGTGCATTCATCTGCTGGTCTGATTGTCAATGGTACATTTTTTATTAATGAAACAAATTTCTGTCTCGCTGCTAGAATTGCTAGTGCATTCATCTGCTGGTCTGATTGTCAATGGTACATTTTTTATTAATGAAACAAATTTCTTTCTCCTGCTAGAGTTGCTAGCGCATTCATCTGCTGGTCTGATTGTCAATGGTACATTTTTTAGTAATGAAACAAATTTATGTCTCATTGCTAGAGTTGCTAGTGCATTCATCTGCTGGTCTGATTGTCAATGGTACATTTGTTATTCATGAAACAAATTTCTGTCTCATTGCTAGAGTTGCTAGTGCATTCATCTGCTGGTCTGATTGTCAATGGTACATTTTTTATTAATGAAACAAATTTCTGTCTCGCTGCTAGAATTGCTAGTGCATTCATCTGCTGGTCTGATTGTCAATGGTACATTTTTTATTAATGAAACAAATTTCTTTCTCCTGCTAGAGTTGCTAGCGCATTCATCTGCTGGTCTGATTGTCAATGGTACATTTTTTAGTAATGAAACAAATTTATGTCTCATTGCTAGAGTTGCTAGTGCATTCATCTGCTGGTCTGATTGTCAATGGTACATTTGTTATTCATGAAACAAACTCGCTCAAGGCCCGGCACAACTTTGGACCAAACTTTAGATTATCGGAATCTGACATATTCTTTGTGAAAGTGATATGGCTTGGTGTAATGCTGACCACATCGCCTATAATTGTACTAAATGTTACATAAAAATAAATACAGGCACTAAAGCGCGATGTCAAAGGCGTATCAGGTAACCAACCTCTACCCTATTCTATCAATGCAACTTCCGCAATTTGGATTAAGGACTAGAATTGTTTTTATAAAATGAAATTGCGAGCTCTAAGGATAATAACCGCCATTGTCATCTCTAGCGACCTACTTGACAAAGTGTCGTCACCCTAATTCGTAAACCGCCCACTACAACATCACGCCTCTGGGCTTCAACGCTGGGCGGGTGTAACTGTTAACTCAAGTATACTACTCACGCACAGTTGACACCAAACTTGGAAATTTCCCTTATACAAGAAAGCTAAACTTTAGCTCCCAGGTTACTTCCAAGTTGGGACACCAGATGGTCACAACAAGTCCAACGTCCCGGTACAGACAAAAGGTCGTAGCTACTAAACATAAGCCCTTCCGGGTTAACAAGGAAACGATGACAAGACGACTACGTTCTCTTCTGTCCAGGATTGGAAGAAAGACACAAAGAAGTTCAAGACGAGGAGGCAGATTACGGGGACGTGACCACTAGGTTGACCAGATGGCGCTAGAGAAAGGTTTACCGTCAAGCGCTGGTCCTGTAAACAACCCGGATGCTTGATTTCCCGGTTCACGTAGAGATAGAAGTCGTGACATGAAAGTTAATTGAAATATAGAAAAAGCATGAGTTGCGCCATCTTTAGTGTCTTAAGGCCAGCCTTCGTCTTCAACCTCTTCCTCATTATCGAGACATTCTTTTTTTAAATTTTTATCCCCCTCCCCGTCATTTTTCTCTTTATTATCAACATTGTATTTTCTTCTTACACTTCAGCTCTCCGTAAACAAAGCTCTTTGATAAAGTTCTGATTTCGGAAATGCCCCATGTGTTGTGGTATATTTCGGCATTGAGCATTCGATTTCTGCTGGCCCGTGTTGTAGAAAATGTCCGAAGAATCACAACTATTATTGAGCATACTATTGAGTGAGTGAACGATGATGATGGTATACTCAGTTTAAGCTATGATCTTAAATGCCGGTGAGTGCGTTGCCTCAGATCTTACTAAGGATACAAACTTGTCTTCTTGCCGAACGATGAGATAACTCTAATTTATCGCGTGTCGAAACACTTATTTTCCCTATTAAGAACATGTGTTTTCGTTGGCATATTGCAGATTGCGAAAGTCTTTTGTTTATTTCAATGTATTTTTAATGTCACATTTTAATTACTTTTATTGCTTTCTACTGTTGTTATTTTACATTTTAGCAACAGGAAACAGTAAAATACAAGTTACCAAACCTTATCTTCATCTTGACCCTAGCAGCTGCTTGTCGGAATCTGAGCAACGTTAACGTTTTGTTTCACTTTTCTACATCTTTCTTTATCTTTTGTTGTCTCATGTGTATTTATCAAAGGTCTCACCATTCTTTTATATTTTCTTCCTTTTCCATTCTCCGCCCAACCTATTTTGTATATCTTTTCTCTTAGGAAACATAACAGCAGCAGAGGCGAACAGAAGAGCGCAAATAATATTTCCCCTCGACTCTGAAATGCAAATGAGAAAGGAAAGAAGAAGAAGTTCTATT
Source organism: Megaustenia siamemsis (assembly GCA_032433765.1). NCBI lineage: Eukaryota > Metazoa > Mollusca > Gastropoda > Stylommatophora > Ariophantidae > Megaustenia > Megaustenia siamemsis. The sequence goes on along the minus strand of JAVIAB010000047.1, from coordinate 80,893,622 downwards.
GCATCCGTCGCCATCTTTAATTTACTGGAAACTGCTTTCCTTGATTTCTGTTTTATTGAACGCTCCAGCAGAGCAGCAGTTATTTGTCTTTTTATTGAACGCTCCAGCAGAGCAGCAGTTATTTATCTTTTTATTGAACGTTCCAGCAGAGCAGCAGTTATTTGTCTTTTTATTGAACGTTCCAGCAGAGCAGCAGTTATTTGTCTTTTTATTGAACGCTCCAGCAGAGCAGCAGTTATTTGTCTTTTTATTGAACGCTCCAGCAGAGCAGCAGTTATTTATCTTTTTTACTGAACGACCCAGCAGAGCAGCAGTTATTTGTCTTCCGAGTTGTCCTTTTCAGGAATTCAGATTTACCAAACGAGTTTTTTCAACTTTGGTTTATGTCAAGTTTTCATTCCCTTTATTGACCATAATTGTAGTGACATCTACCACGATTAAGATGTTCCTCCATCATGGATTTGTGTATTCAGTCTTTACCCCGACATTAATCTGATTGTCTTTGTTATTCTCTTCCTGTCGAAAACAAAATCTACAAACGGACCATACTTTCTTCCAGTGCTTCACATAATTTAAATTGAAATTGATATTGAAAACATGTACATTAAAAACAATGGGTTAATTTCAGTCCAACTGTTTTATCTGCTGTAATTAATTCATCTACTTTTTAATTATAATAAATACATACGAAAATACATAAAAAAGTAAGCAAACAATTCAATTTCCATGTAATCATTTACTGTAGAAAAGAAAGTAAGGCAAAGAGATAAAAAGCGAACGTTGTAGATGTTAGTCAAAGGCCTCGGTATCACTGCAAACGAATTAAGATTCATAATTGCTCAACCGCCAGTGCCAGTGGAATCATGCGAATTAACATCTCATCGCATTGAAGGATCTAATCAAAGAAAGGCAGTTGCAATCCCCAACATAGCAGCTACATCACACGCCAAAGGGGATAGGGCGTAACTGCACCGAAAGTGAACGCAGCCATACAGTCCTTCGTCATACGATATCATCATTCATCGTAAACAATCGTAATATCGAAACACGACCCGGATGAAATACACAGCTCACGGTGTGCACAGAGCACTAAACTCAGTAGCTCAGGCAGCAAGCGAAAATTGTTTGCGGACAGACTGACAATAGTGTTACAGTGACCGTCTAGCAGGGCCTGATTTAGGCCTAAGCTGAATAAAATGTAGCTTAGGGCCTCCCAATTCGTGAGGGGCCCCAAATTTGATTATATTATAATCTAGGATAGAGACCTCGCGGTGTTAATTTTTTTTAACAGGGGACCTCATTTATAGAAGCGTATCTACATAGTGCTTAATTGTGGGCGTTGTTCGTTATGTGTATTTGCAAACATGAATTCAATTGGTTACAATTAGTGTGGCCGTATTTCTCAATGATTTTGTCAACATGGTACACCTTTTTCTTATTCGTATTCTTCACAAGTTGTAACAATTCGGGTTTTAAATATGTGTCGTCAAATTTGACATTTTCATTCGCAAGCCATGTCCTAATTTGCTCTTTTGTATTTGATGCAGTAGGCACTTTGTCCCATCTTGAATTCCCTAAGGAAGTGCTGATATAGTAAAACAGTAACCTTTTGCATAGTTTTAAATTTGCATTTCAAACTCATTGTAATTTAGATATAAATGTTGGTATTTAAAGTCAACAAATTGTCTACTGAGTCTTCACAAAATTAATAAAGATACGCCTTCACTTAGGTAATTAATGCCCAGGCCGTGGTGCGTCATGTCGTTCAATAACAATTCAGTTTTGTGCACGGGATTTTCCTGAACTTAGTGTTTCTGCAATAGCCAAACTATTTTACGTGAACGACCGCAACAAATTAATGTATATATCCTAAAATGGTGTCAAATTCGAACAGGGTGAATTTAATATAGCCTAAAGAAGAAAACTTTTAAACTAGATCAAATTTCTCAGAGCAAAAAATATTTCTATAACGACATCAATATTATAAGATTACATGCAAAAGTTGAAAGCAAAATAACAAACGGTTATCACGTAAAGCTAATTCAAGTGTGGTTATGAATTTCTGAACGGACTTTTATAGTATAGCCAGGTCACAAAGTCTAAATCTGACCCTGACTTCCAAGTGACATTAAAGCAATGACGTCCTGACGTACCTAACTCTAATTAAAATATCGGGACATATGGAAATACGGGCATGCAGGTAGATGTAGTACAATATCAACTGTCGCTAGGCGGGGGACTGGTTGGTCTCGTGGCGAGACGCCGGCCTTGAGACAGAGAGGTTTTGAGTTCAAATCCCGGCTGCACCAGTTGGGATTTTTATATATGACCACCCCTGGTCTCGGCAACGAGGCCCGGCTTGAAACGTCAATTACTCATCGACGAAAAAAATATGAGTACCTCCGAAGTCGGAGTTATCTGCCTGTGCAGCGGGGAACCCCTGTGTACACGGCTGCCAGGAAAAAAAACGGATTAATACGCACAATTCAGTTTCTCGATTCTAGGGACTCCGCCAAAAGTGAAAGCTGGCGAAAGAACAAAAAAAAATGTCCATAGGTAATGAAGTGTTAGTGACGTCACTGTATAAAGTCTCAGCTTCAGGAAGTTGGGTGGCTATTTCCCTTCTTCAGGGGCCTCGGTAGCCTGGGTGGGAAAACCACCCGACTGGGCAACCGATGTTCAGGCAGATTATGTTCGGTTCCGGCTGCAAGAAGTGTTAGTTGTACTCGTGGTTGGAAAGAAATACCCCTGCGGTCGACACAGCCACTGGCAGAAATGTGTACCAGGGTTGTACTCTGTTAAGGTGAGAAATGCAGCCTCGCATCGTGAGCTGCAACGCTTGAAGCGACGCTATCCAGAAGTCTCCAAACACTTCTGGATAGGCGGCCGAGCAAATATGGGTGAAAACTCGCGTGCTAAGAAGTCGATTCTAATCTCGTACTTTACCTTTACCTTCCTTTCTGCGATGCCTTTTTTTTCCACAGATAATATCTCTGGTACCCAATTAAAGGGGATTGGTGAACGCCAAAGGGCTGTTTAATTTGTGGAGGAAATGTTGCATTAACTAGCATTTGAACTACTAACCTTCAGGTCAGCAGGCGCGTACATAACTACAACAGCGAGCTATCAAATCGTGACATAAGAATTCAAAACAGCCACAATTTCTAAGTTCCTTAAAGTTAGTAAAAAGTCAAATTTCAATGATGGTCGCAATTCTAATTCTCTAGTTGCTTCTTCACACTTGACTATATTAGTATGACACGTACAGAAAAATATTTGAGAAGTTCAGTAGCTGGATCTGAGGAACGACTGAAGTATAATGCTAACAGGAAACATAAATAGCCAAAACATAAAATGGCTTTTATTAACTATGTTGCGTTAACTTTGGATTCAGGGTTCGAAGAAAGGGATCCCTATTGTCATCCTGAGTAGTAAAACCACAGGAATTCTACATTGGTGATGACTGCAACAATCAGTGTGGTCCTGGACAGAGACCTACAACTCAGCACTTGAAGACATGTATGTTTAAGATAAGATGAGATAAGATAGAGTGTTCAGTCACGTCTGGTATTGCTGAGCAGTGAGCTCTTGGAATGGGCTTGGTTCGAAGATGTGTTCTTACCTAAACTCCCGTGCATGTATGTGCATGTGTTTAATGTATGCGTGTGTTATGTTTGTTTATTTGGAGCTCTGTCTCGTTTTGGTGTAGCAAGACAAACATGGAGCCTCCCTGTCTCTCGACTCTTTTTTTAAGTTGTAATGATAGGTCACGTGACTGCCAGCTGGCGTGGGTAACCATAAATCTCTTGTCCCTTGTGCCGTCACAGTCCATTGTTGTCAGGGCTGACGACCCAACATTTCAGACAAGCAGTTGACGATGCGTATGTGCGTTGACGGTTCCATTAGCTCGATGGTTGTGAGCTCACCAATCTCGGCCTTGAAAGTTGTCATTATTATTCCATTTTCGACGTGTCCATCTGCTCTGTTATGAATTATACCATACTATAATACTTTAATACCCGCACTGTTCTCTATGTGTCGTTACATCCCTTCCCAACAGTTGTGCTGATTTTTACAATGTCGTTGTCTTCTCCATAACGTAAAAAAGTCCTAAAGAAGAATAGTTATCATTTTTCACTTTAAAGAAAAAACAAACTATTTTGCACCTTGAAGAGTGATATTTTATATCTTGCATGTCTCCTTAAATACAGAAGTGCAATATATTTGTTTCCTTATTAAGCTAAGCAATGTTGTAGTCGAAAAGGAAAACCTCAACTTCACTCTTGGGTAGTGATGGGCTTGACATCTGACAAGCTAAAATAAAATCACTGGATTGGTGTAGACTCGTTAAGACACCCATGGGAAGTATGTCATGACAAGGTCATAGAGACAAGCCCAGCAGTGGGACACCGCAGTTTTGGGTTTCTTATTAGGCCTGCCGTATCGGATCGTTTTGGTCATGTTTATCAGAAGACCTATTTGACCAGCAATGTTGTGGATCGGTTCTATATGTTTTCTTAAGCATCAAGATGTGTTGTTGAACTCAAGATCGCCAATTCGTCTTCAAAGTCGAGATATTCCAAGATTTTCAAGATCAAGATTTGATAGCAATTGCCTAGTTGTCTATATTCTATGAATTTTTACATGGCCCAATCAAATGCAATTTCTAATAAAAGTGTCGACATGACAATTCCTTATTTCACACCAGCTTCTACTTGGAACCAGTCAGTGTTGCCCATTTTGTGTTTTCGCACTGCAAGCTGCATCTGCGTACAAAACTTTCACAATATTCACATTTTCCTACATTCGTTAATTTAGAAGTGTCAGGATGATATTGACATTACCAGGATGATAGTTGTTACTTATTTATTTGTAAAGAGTAACAACCTTCTGTAAAGGATAGTATCATCATCAAGTATGACGCCTGCTGGCGTAGGTGATAATGTCTCTCCACAACTTTCGATCTTGACAGTTATTTATCATTTCTGTTGTTGACCTTCTGCCAAGCCATTCTCTTAAGCTGTCTGGTATTCTTTATCTTTGCTTTCCTCTATCTCTTCGTCCCTCAATTTTTCCAGTTGTTACAATATATTCCAGTTGTTCTCTTCTCATTACATGACCAAATAAATGATGATTGTTTCTTCCTAATATTGGAAATTAGCTCTCTTTTTGCTGTAAAGGATATACTTAACTTTAAAGAGGCGTGTTTACATACTTTTGTTATTTCATCATGAATTAACGTGCTTATGCGATCATGTCGTTGGTTTCTACAATTGTTTATTAATTTAGCTTAGACTTCAAACCATGGTTTCTCTCATGCTGTCTGGTATTTTCTCTGCTTCCCTCTAATTCTTCTACCTTCGATTTGTCCAGTTGTCCCAATGTGTTCCACATGTTTCCTTCTCATTACGTGGTTAAAAAGAACTGATTATTTTAGACTAATTTTGGTGATAAGAATTATTTTTATCAGACTTCATTCAAAAGACCTTTTTGCACATACTTCCATAGAATATTGTAAAAAATGATGTTCTCTTAATTATTTATCAATCCAATATGCAATTAAAGGATGTTATCACAGTAGCAGACATCAAAGCTCTTGGTGTAGCTTTAATGGTACTTCTTTTCTTTCATATTCCACTCTGTAGAATCCTTTGAGATAGCGTTGACGATTACATTTGTTTCTTTTCACAATTTAGGTCAAGACGACTTCCTTTATTTGAAAGAAAAAAAAAAAACAAAAAAAAAAAACAGCGTGTTTATCAGGCGGTTTGATGAAATCCGATTCACTTTTTGTTATTGAAACAATGTGTTAAAAGATCATCCCAGTTTCTTTAATGCTATATTGTTTACTTCTGTGTACTTTTCAATCAATGTTCTCATGCTGAATATGGCTTTTTTTGTGCCACTGTTTTTCCTGAATCTAAATTGTTGCTCATCTAATTCAGTATTGATTTTATTCTGAATCCTTCCCTGTATAACTTTTAGTAAAATTTTTGTTACCTGGCTCATTAGGCTTATTGTTCTGAAATCACTGCATTCAACTGCACCATTCTTTTTAGAATGCAATGAAAGTTGATGTTTTTAGATCGTTTGGTATGTATCCTGTATGGTATTTGTCATTGCATATGTCTGTGATCACTTCGATGCCAAACTCTTCTAGAGCCTGTATCACCTCTATCTGTATATTGTCAGGTCCTGCTGCCTTTCCCTTTTTCATTGTTTTTATAGCTTTTTCTACTTCATATTTCAGGATTTTATAGTTGTATGTACATTTTATGTCTGGCTTTTTGTCCCTTTCGTCATGAAATAATTCTGTTATATATCCTTGCCATCTATCTATTATATCTTTGTTGTCTGTTAGCATTCTTCCCTCTTTGTTTATAATACATCCGTTTCCTGCAGCTTTTTTGTCTTTATTCGTCATTCTCTTTATTTCTGTGTGCATCTCTTTTAATTTTTGTTTACTTTCCATAGTTTCGACTTCTAGACATCTTTTGTTGAGCCAGTCTTCTTTTGCCTTTTTGCACATTATCCGTATTTCATTGTCTATATCCTTGTATCTGGCAGTGTTTTTCGCTTGTCTTCTTTCTTCCATTGTCTCTAAGATTTTGTCAGTTATCCATTTTTGTTTTTTGTTACTTTCCTTTTTGGGCAAGGTGTTGCAGGTGCTGCTATATATTATATAGTTTTAAATTTAGGCTGGTATATTTTCGTTTCTTCGTGATCTTATGTACAAGATGAAATACCAGTTTACGCTACTTGCACTCCGCACATCTCTTCTCTTTCTCTGCTGTGGGACGTACATGAGGTACTTAATCTAATGTAACACATTCCATATGTTCAAGCAAAAACATTAATAAAAGTCCACTTCTTGGACTTCC